>CM024683.1:13062015-13599515 GCA_014182735.1 Corymbia maculata | reverse complement strand
TAAGAACGGCCATGCACCACCACCCATAGAATCAAGAAAGAGCTCTCGCCTGTCAATCCTTACTATGTCCGGACTCGGTAAGTTTCCCGTGTTGAGTCAAATTAAGCCGCAGCTCCACTCCCGGTGGTGCCCTTCCATCAATTCCTTTAAGTTTCAGCCTTGCGACCATACTCCCCCCGGAACCCAAAAACTTTGATTTCTCATAAGGTGCCGGCGGAGTCCTAAAAGCAACATCCGCCGATCCCTAGTCGGCATCGTTTATGGTTGAGACTAGGACGGTATCTGATCGTCTTCGAGCCCCCGACTTTCGTTCTTGATTAATGAAAACATCCTTGGCAAATGCTTTCGCAGTTGTTTTTTTTTTTTTTGGTAAAAGGTAAGTATTATAAGATTTCATCCAATAATTACAAGGAAAGGAGATCGGCACCATCAACTCTCGGGTACCCGTGTAACCGAGTGAAGGGGGGGGCCAAGCTCAACAAAACAGATATACATTGGATGGGGGTTACAAACTAGCAGACCCTCAGCAGTAATGATTAACAAAAAATAGAGGGGTCAATGCCCCAACAACATTGTAGCCTTCTATTTCGGGGGGTGTCTGGCACACCTTGGTACGTCAGTGCTTTGTCCCTCACCGCTTTGCTAAGGTGTTGTTGCATAGATGGCACAAAAAGGTTCCTTGATCGAAATAAGATGTTGTTCCTCGTCTTCCATATAACGTAGCACAAGGCAGCAAAAGAGAATTTGGTTATATCCGAATGGAAATTGCTGGTTGATAATTGGTTAGTCAACCATTGGATATTTTGAAGCCAGGGACGGTTCGACCATGGGATATTGCATTTGTCAGCCCATATTTTAGTAAGGGAGTTGGGAATAGTGCAATCGAAGAAAAGGTGATCAATCGAGTCAGGTCTAACCTTGCAAAAAACGCAGATACTGGAAGGAAGCCGACCGCTAGACATCAGAAATGCTTGCGTTGGCAGCCGATGCCGGGATATAATCCAAAGAAGAAATTGGTAACGAGGTATAATCGCCTTGTCCCATATGAAAGGCGCCCAAGGGACCAACCTTCCTTTTCGCCTAACTTCATTCCAGGCGGATGAAAGGGAGAACCGACCAGAAAGCTGCGGGATCCATTGAAATGCATCAGGGGAAGTCGAAATGAACGGGAGAGGGGCCTGAATAGCCAGAAGCTCCTGCCTTAAAGAGGTGCCCTCATTCAAGAATAAATCAGCTACTGTGGCTTCACGATATAAGGGTGACCGGTATATGTCAGCGTGAGAGTATCGCTGGCTGAGAAGTCCTGTTGTCATCCATGGATCAAACCACAAAGAAACCGTTTGACCATTACCTATTCTCCAACGAAAAAGCGCCAATGCCGCATCCCTTAACTATAATAATTTTCTCCATGCCCAAGAGCAGAAGGTGGGAGCAGATGCAGTCCAAAATTGATTGTTTTTGAGGTGGTTCGAGTGAACCCAAATACACCAAAGGGACTCCTTGTCCTTAAATAAGATCCAGATATGCTTGTACATGGCAGCAATATTATTTTCCCGGATCCTTCGAATACCAAGCCCCCCTTCCTTCTTTGGAAGACAAACATCCTCCCAAGAAACTTTCGCCCCACCTATACCTAGGGCTGGGCCCTTCCATAGGAATTGGCAACAGAGCTGCTCAATTTTGCTTACTACCGATGATGGTAGCCAAAATATGGAGGCCCAGTATACTTGTATAGCGTGCAGGACCGACTTGATCAATTGTAACCTTCCTGTGAATGAAAGGAACCTAAGATTCCAAGATTGAATTCTGGAGGTGAGAAGGTTTACCAGAGCGTTGCAGTCAGCCTTGCTCAGTCTTGCCGTGATAATAGGAACCCCAAGATATTTCACCGGTAAGCCTCCTTCCCGAAAGTTGAGTCGGCAAAGAATGGTGTCCCGAGTTGATTCCGGCATTCCCGAAAGAAACACTTCGCTTTTTGAGTTATTTGGCCATAGTCCACTCCAATTAGAGAATCGGAGAAGTCCATCCTGCATGCATGCCACCGATTGCTCGTTCGCCTCACTGAATATGAATACATCATCAGCAAAGAAAAGGTGGGACAGTTGGGTGTTCTTGCACCTCCAGAAGAACCGGAATTCTGGCTTCCGAGCTTGCGTCTCCAATATACCAGAAAGGATCTCCATCACGATAGTGAAAAGATACGGGGACATGGGATCCCCCTGTCTAAGACCCCGGCCACTATTGAAAAAGCCATGGATCTCCCCATTGATGGACACAGAAAACCTAGGAGTGCGGACACAAACCATAATCAACCGAATCAAATGGTCCGGGAAGTTGAAAGCCCGAAGGGAGGACTCAAGAAAATTCCAATCAACAGTATCATATGCCTTCCGGAAGTCCACCTTAATTGCGCATTTCGGAGAGTAGCTAGGGGAATGAAATCCAGAAAAAAGTTCTTGTGCCAGCAAGATGTTGTCAGTAATGCGCCTACCCTTGACAAAAGCATTCTGACTGGGGTTGATAATCATAGGTAAGATTTTGGCAATCCTGTTGGCAATTATCTTGGTGATACACTTGTACACTGTGTTGCAACATGCAATAGGCCGGAAATCATTTACCGAAGATGCGTTTGGGACTTTAGGCACTAGGGCTAGAATGGTACAGTTTATCTCATGAAGTAACCTACCCCTTTTAAAGAAATCTAGCACAGCTTCCATAACCAACGGACCGACTGTAGCCCAGTTTTTCTTGAAAAAATCTATTGTAAACCCATTCGGCCCTGGGGCTTTGCCCCCGGACATAGAGAACATAGCATTCCAAACATCCATAGGCAAAATCGGCTGAGAGAGGATACTGACATGGTCAATAGTAGGCAGTCGATTGATGAATGTTCTGATTTCCTCAGGCGGAGGAGGGGCTGGTCTAGATATCGGCGCCAACAAGTCAGCAAAATGTCGGACGAAAGCCTGCTGTATCTCGCCTTGATCAGTAGTCAAGGATCCTGTGTCATCCTGAATTAATAATATGCGATTCCTAAGATGGTGTTGATTAACAGTGTGATGGAAAAACCGTGTGTTGAGGTCCCCTTCCTTGAGCCATCTGATCCGAGATTTCTGTTTATAAAAAGATTCCTCCGCCGAACGAAGGTCATAGTATTGCCGAGTTCTTTCCTGCTCCGTTGTCGCCAAATTGGCATTTGGGGGATCCAACTGCAGCTCTTCCTAGACAGCTTGGAGGGAGGTTTTGGCCCCAGTCGTGCGTGTACTGATATCAGAATAGTATTCCTTATTGAGCGACTTCAATCTTCCTTTCAATGTTCTCAGCTTGGAGCAGAGTTGGAACATTGGAGTGCCTGCAACATGAGAGTCCCAAACCTGTGCTAGGGTCGATTCAAACTGAGGATGAGCCATCCAAAAGTTGAAAAACTTGAATGGCTTCCTCCTAGCCGGCGGCTGTAATACCCGGACCACACACGGAGAATGATCTGAGATACCCGGAGAGAGAAAAATAGCCTCAGAGTAGGAAAACTGTAGGCTCCATTGGTTATTAACCAGAACCCTGTCTATCTTCCGCTGTTTCCTATGAATTCCTGAATAGGATGACCATGTAAAGCGAAATCCTACATAGCGTAAGTCATCAAGTTCAGCTTGGAATAGGCAATCATTTAGTTCATCAAAAGATGGATGCCAAATATCCAGGCTTCCCTGGCGATCAGAAGCATCACAGATCGCATTAAAATCCCCACCTATAATCTAGGGGTTGCAAGCTATAAAAAGACCAAAAAAATATTAAATGGAGAAATAGCAAAATGAGCAACACTTCATTTTAAACATATCAAATCAAAAATATTTTACTAAATTACATTTTAGAAAGTTAAATAAATTAATCACATAATGAGGAAAAAGTAGATATCAAACAGAAAGCTATTCAAAAGTAAACCTAAAATTTAGCGATGCCACGTCAAAAAGTTCGTATGAAAGCAATAAATTAACTATATTGTTATGAACAATTTAAATGTTAAACAAACAATTTACCAAAAGTAAAATTAAAATTTTGAAAAAAGCAGTATTACCATAAAAAAGTGTGTGCAAAAAGATATTGATAAAAACACAAACTAACAAAAAAGAGTTGCACTCGGCACAGCACTATTATATCAAGGAACAAATAACTCAAGCCCAATCATGCCATTATGTTATGTAACTTTGGAGATATTTGTATCTATTTCTTTTGCTAATAACATATATTTTAAAAAGAATACTAGAAATTTAATTTAGGTTCATGAACCTATAGACCTAAGTATAGTGAGCTTGAGCTCAACTCAGCAAGATGTTCGAACTAGCTAACTTGACTGGAAATCATATTAGTCGACCTTGGGTAATCATTAAGTTAAGCCCGAGTTACTACTGAATAGCTCGACTCAATTTCATTCCACCATGTGAATGGATAGTTACATAGTGTAGAGTCTTAATAGTTGAAGAGAAAGATGCCAAAAAGCGTAAATGTACCCGACCATTTCCAAACAAATTAACAAATTAATGTTTGATCTCATTTAACAAATAAAGAAGATTCCACCAGTGCAAGCACGGGTTACTCCGATAGGTATTACAATTATGTCAAAAATGCAGTATATTGTAATGTTCTCTATCGTGTATGAACTGAATCGGTTGTGGTAAAGTATTAATATTGCAATAAAGCTCTTGTGGCATAAGGGACATGTAATATGCATCGTATGCATCTTCTCTATTTATAGTTTAGCATGGTAGAAAAGCTAGACGTCATATTGGATCTAAGCAAAATTTGATCATCTCCAACAGAGCTCGAGATTGATATGTTAGGGTCAAAAAAAAAAAAATCAACATAGTATTTCAGTCAAGTTGATAAATTTACGTTCTGTTTCTCTCTCTATCGGCTACTTTATACAAAATGCTCCACCAAATATGTGCCATTCGATACCCAGTATTTTTCTGACGACACAGCTAATCTTCATCATCAGAGTCCTGAACAACTCCATTGTTCCTCATCCTCTTGACTGGGGGAGGAGAATTACCTTTCTCACCATCAGAACCAGATTCATCCGCAGATAAACGAGAGCCTGACTCCGGAGACATGACATTTTCCTTTCCTCCATCTTCATCAGAAGCATTGCATGATTCGTTTTCGTGTGCTGCAGAACGAGAACAGTCAGGTTCGTGGTCAGGATTGTCTTCTTCCCCGACTATACTGGTGGCCTCTATAATTTTAAAATCCCGGGAAGTGCTGCGCTTGGCATGCTTCAGCAAGTTCACTTTAGTCACCTTGCTAAGTCGGATTAAATACTTTTCATAATCTTCTATATGAAAGATCAGCTCGGGGATGCAGCGATTTTCCCTTTTGATCTTTCCCACCATTCTCCTTCTATTAGCGTTTTCTTGCTGTTCCTGCATTTTAAATCCTCACATAAGTCACTCAAACATAGAGAAAACATTCAAAAAGAACAGAAGAAGAAATCCAAATGATGGCTGGAACCTGAAACTGGAGAGGGTGGCAATACACAGAGTACTCACCTTCTGCATTTCTGCCACAAAATTATAGAGTTGAAAAGTGAGATGCTTGCAAGTTAATTCAACAAGTTTCTGAAATCTAGTGCTTGGCAGAAGTTGCTTGGATCTTCTAGGGGCAATCTGAAGTTTTGTTATCTGAGCCAATTGCCTGTACAATCTTGTAACCATTCTGATAAAATGATCTGCTTGAGGGTCTGCACAGATTTATCACGCAAACAAAGTTAAATGGTAAACCTCGGTACAACTTAACCCCCCCGAAAACAAAAAACAAAAATTAATAATGTGCGCTCTTACCCTTCAAGGTCATCAAAGCAAATGATGATAGTACTCTCACTACAGCTTCAGACCTAGAGAACAGATTGTCCTCCAGTACCAATTTAACATCAAGAGCAAGTTCTCCTTCATTTGTTTTAATTCTATTTTGAGAGGAGAGAGAAAATTCCTTCAGTTTCCTAATGGCCCAATCCACATCACATATGACTGCTTCAACCGATTGCAGAATGCAAATGATTACTGCAATGCTGGTGTATTTGTTGACGACAGGATATGACTCAGACATCTCCACAGGATCATCACTTGCGTACCCTGTAACTTTGCACAACTCTGTAGCCACATCTTGAGCTAAGATCAAATCATCAGGAGGCGAACTTAGTTGGATCACTAGTAATACCAGACTCCTAACAACCTTGGAATCTTTGATTCCGTTGCTTTTGCAGATCTGTGTAGCCCAGGATCCATGAGAATTTCTCAGTTGGCAGGGCAACTTGTTAGTAATCATCAACATAATATCACAAAGGACCTGAAAAGAACATACTTGCATAGCTTAAAAAAACAGCACATGAAATCAGCAAAAGACTTATGAAAGAGAGAATTTGCTTTTTACCTCAGCCTCACGAAAGGATGAAATTGCAAGAAGCTCGGATAACAGAGGCTTCAGGATCTTCACAATGAATATCTCAATGTTCCTTATTTTTGGATCATTAATCACGCAGGTTACATTTTCACCATCAACACAATATTCAGTTGTGCAGACTGACACCAAATCTTCAAGCAGCTGGGCAAAATGAGGGCCCTGCAAATAAATTATTAACATATCCTTAAGGCAGATAAGTGCTTGATGGAAATTCTCTCTTTGACCTTCCATCCTACTTTTGTTCTTTTCATTTGGAACACTCGATTGGACCGATCTAAGCAGAAGTATCAGCTTCAGCAATTGGGATCCCAGAATCTTAATGTCACCGTAGATAAAAGTCTTTAATGGATCATCCCTCACTAAAACAGGGCAAGACCTGACGTGACAAAGCAGCATATTCAAGACAAAAGATATAACGTTTGAGCAGCTTGTGTTCTTGCTGGAGGATGATTGGCCAAGACTCTGGGAGGCTGCACTAGCATTAGAAAATCCAGCATTGTATAATCCTATTGTAGTTTGCAGTAATTGATTGATTGTTGAAGTTGCCAAGAGAGGTATCTGTTCTTGAGTCAATGAGGTGCAGCCAGAATCAGTACGGTCAGGAATATCAATCACAGTAGTTCGCACATTTGTCTTTCTTAGTCCATTATTCTGCCTTGGTTTGCCTATATGTTTCTCCACCAAGTAATGGAATTTAACGAAGTCAATTAGCTCCTTTTCAAGTTCTACCCTCTTATCACCTGTCGCTTTCTCCAATTCAGTGGCTATGGTGTTGAGCACCACCTCTGTTATACCCAGTAAAATCATGGCACAGCTTCTGGTTCTCTCTTTCTCAGAAGACCCTGAGCCTGAGTCAGCTCTCTGACCAAGAATGACTGATCTGACAAAAAAATGAACACATAGTTATGAAAATGCAAAATTTCTCCGGCTGAAAACTTATCCAAAAGTATGTGTGGCAATATGGATAGGAGATGAATCTTTTTCACTATTATTGCCTAGACTCTAGAAGTACCAGTAATTACTTGTGGAGATTTCAAATCAGGATCATAGGATTCAAAAATTCCATGAACTTGAATGATGAACTGTTATAAGGGTTTAACAAAGAATGGAAAAACATACCAAATAAAGCTGGAACATTGATAAATCAATCTTTAGTGTCTAGAAAACCAAGAGAAATTGGAAGCATAATCCATAGAAATGAATGTGAGAAAAGACAGCATACAATAGACTTAAGAAACTATTACTAGTGACTCAAAGCAATCCCAGAATCTCATCCCTTAATCTAGCTTAAGATCTCTTAATCTCAGCAATTGAGCGTCACTAAATGGTTACATGTCAGTCACGACCTATTAAACTCTAGAAGACAATCAAATACTGAAAATTAAACAAAGAAACAGAAAAGTCATACGAGACAAACCCATAACAACTAAAAATTGATTCACCTGATTAAAATTCAACTTACTCAATGTGCCTGCATCATTAAACCTAATAAACAAATTCAATCTTGACCGGGGTCTCAATGCAATAGAAACTTTATAGAATTCTAATTCTTATTGATCTCCTGATCACTACAAACTGACAGTCTCATGATCACTCCAACTGTAGTGCCATTAAGTTATCGAAATGATAGAATCTCAAGTTCAGTACAACAGTACTGACATTAAGTGATCGAATTCCATTTTTGGTAAGTGATCTTCATTCACCGAACTTCAAATGTAGGAGGATTAAACCTGCTACAAGCCCAATGTAACCCACCATATGCTGTTGTTAACATCAATATGAGTGTGCAGGGTTACTCACACTAGAAGCCCAAGGACAGGGAAATAAACAAAGATATCTCCCAAATTGAGTAGAATAATAACCGCTATAATAGTATATCTGAGATTTTAAATTATATACTTGACTTCATTCCAACATATAGAAGCATTTAGGTCTCTTTTGAGCACATATTTTTCTTGAATGATACTATCATTTTCACATAGGCTGAGTTAAGGACCAAGCTCCTCATATCTGCTAAGTAGCTGAAGCCACTAATCACCAAATTGGAATAAATAGCTCCCAAAAGCATGTTTACATAGTCAGGATCCCACCCTCAGTCTCCAATCTCAAGGGTCTTTTAAACGTTTTGATTCCAGTTAGGATTCCCAATTTAAAAGTGAGGATAAATCACACTTCTACCCACAACCGGGGACCAAAATGTAAAGCTTGCCTCATATGCTATGTGGTTAACTAAGTAGACCTTTAGCAAACCCAAAAACTATGACCACCAAATGTCATCAGTGGCTGCACTCCCACTCTACCAACAGTAGGTCCATTAACACCAGAACATCATCACATCCAATACTCAAACTATCCCAATATCATAACCATCATCACCTCAACCACTCCAAACCGCAAACATCATCACAATTCATTACTGCAAGACTCCACCGTACTCCGACAACACTAACACCAAGACTGCTAGCCTGCACCATCACATTCTCCTTATCACCACCAGTTTTCCAATTCCACTCCGGGACTCCAACACGTCCAACATTATCACCACCCATCACGATGCTGTCTGGATCCATTGCAATTTCCAATAATATCACTGCACTATTCTTGCAATTGTCAGCTTGCTAACTTTTAATACAACATGAATACTGCCATCTCACAACCCCCATCAACCATCTCTGTCAATCCAACTCCATCACATGTATGGTGAAACAAAGATCCATCACAATGATCATTACCAAAACATTACCATGACCAACATCATAGCCTCAACCACACCACCACACTGTTATTGCATATGGTGGAGGTGATGGTAGATATGGTGGACATCATCATAGCATGGAGGATGTCAAACCAACAGCAGACATACCAACAATAGAGTGGCCATGCAAATGGTGGCAATGCTGAAACACTGGTGTGTTGATGAGGTGAGAGAGAGGTAGAATACTGGAGGTGGTGATGGTGGAACTTGAGGTGGAGTAACAGTAGTTCTTGCGATGGCCATGAAGAGATGGAGATGCTAATAGTCGTTTTGATGATCATTATTACTTAAGAGTACTGGATGATTGGTAATGCAATACAATCACGATACTGGACATGAAAGTGGAGGTGGCAGTGTAGTGGCAGTGTAGTGGCAGTGGTGGCATAGGTGGTAATGATGGGATTATGTGATGGTGATGACTGATGACACTATATCCTCTCCATTATAAGCTGCAGCGAAAAAAGCACTTAATCCAAGTGAATTGATCAAGTGGGTGTCAGCAGGGTTTAGCTTAAGGTCGATTGATTATGGATCATGTATGATCTATTTCTCATTAAGCAGAAAATATGAGTCGAAGGGGTTATTCCCTGCATGCGACCCACACATTTCTGCACTAAACCATCCATTTGCCACCTCTAATTAAAGGGCACCTAAGAATTTAAAGCTCCTCAAATCCTTCTAAGATATGTATTGAAACTTTTACAAGATCTGCCTTGCTTCATGCAAGCTCCAAATACTGAAATAGTCCAACAATAAAGAGCTTACCAACCTTCCAATTTTTCAGCTCTTAAAAGCTTCCGGATCTTCAGTAATGCTGTGGAGAATGAATCCCAGGACAATCTTCTTCCAACCTGCAGTAACTTCATTAATTAACATCTCCATTGTTGACATTGCTGTCATAAACTTAGCAGCTCCATTCATCAGTAAAAATACCTCATCTTGTGAAAGGGAAAACCCAAAACACATCCATGAAGTATCTGAAGAATTTTCAGATTGACCATCCGGTTGAAGGAGAAGAATCCATGATACACAAGATAGTAGACTATCCAGAGGCTCCTCAATGACGACTTTGCCATTCTCCAAGCCAACACAAGAGGTTAATTCAAGTTGACCATCAGCATCCTGCAAAGGTATTTAGTATGAGAGAGAGAGAGAGAGAGAGAGCACATTATTACAGATTAGCAAGAATTTGACGTAAAAAAGATAGGAGCTCAACAAGGATTAGAACATTGCACAGTGAGGATAACCATTTAAAATTTGAACTAAAATAGACGCATTCTGTTGAAAAGGAAATTATGCTCTTCACAAGTTGAATTAAGCTTTTCAAGTTCAGATACGTTGTCATCCATTTAGAGCATAAAGAATTGCTGGAAATGCCTCTGCCAACAGCATCTTAAACTATGTCATGAAGAACACAGAACAGTCATAAGCACGATACTAAAATCAAGGTTCGAGTAGGTACAAGTTCCAATTAGATAAGAACTCCACAAATTGTGCCATGCAACATTGTTATCAAAACTAATAGGCACAGTATTACCAGTTATAGAATCAGTCCAATACAAAAGACAAAATCAAGCTTCACAGAAAAGGCCAAACAATTAGGCTTGATGCCTCTTCTGCAGTTTAATATGTTCATGGCAATATATGGCTAAACTCCTAGAAAATTTCCTCAAGTAACTTTACAAATTCATGCAAACCAAAACGCTACTTCTAGAAAGGACATGCATCAGCATATTTTCAACAGATTATGCAGGCTAAAGATTGAAAAGAATCAGAAAACTCAATAAAGTAGGTCAATTGAACAGGTTTGGCTTTGACAATTTCAGCACTATACTCAGGCCCATAATTTAAGAAAACTTACTTTCACATTCAGAGAAAAATTAGACACTGATACCTCTTTATAAAAACGTAGGAAATGAGGCAAGAGAAGATCAAGGACCGGCCTAGCAATTGATGGTTCCACAAGGACAAGCTTTACGAGTCCAGCGTACATGACTCTTTTTACTTTTGCCTGACCACAGCAATCCAACTTTAGTTAAAAACGTAGCCAAAGGACAAATGAACTGGAAAAGAAAGTAAATAACCCTCGAAAAACCAAAGAGGATTGTTTCAAATTCCAAAACCTGCTGATAAAGGCATCTCTGGAGCAACCCAATCAGCTCTTGGTAGAGAGTTCCACCCATACAGCTGAAGGCCTCAGCTTGTTGGCTGCAACTGGCTTGGCTTGATGAATCTTGAAAGGGAAGATTGTCATAAGATTGTTTATCTACCAAGATGAGATCAAAAATGGCATTTGTTGCTGCAAGAAGGATTGTATCTTCTCGTCTAAACATGGCTTTGCGAATAACTAAAATCATATAATCCTGCAACAGAGAAGCATATATCTTCAGCACTTATCTCTCATTTTTGGAAAACAATGCATAGCTTATCGAAGAAAAATTATGAACTTGCAATGAGACCTAAACGCAGGTTGTATATCAATTAGTGGCTCAATATTTTGAGAATCTAATTAAAGTTTAGTATCATTATCAACCATTGCTTTGGTCAGCCTAACAATGGTGTCAGTTCTTAAGGTCCTTATGATCTTCATCCATATTTGTGACACATCTTTCCTTTCTCAGAAATGATCTTAAAAAAAAATTTCATGAAAAATCTCTCTCCTGCTTTCTCAATACAATAAAAGCACATTAGTTTCCAAAGAGAAACATGGAAGAATCGCATACCAGAATATCTCTACTGATTTTGATCAGTGGCAACAGTGAAGCAACAAGACAAGATGCAACCTTGCCATCCATATAAGTAAAATAATCCAACAACTCCTTCAGCCGAGACACATGCTCCTTGATAGCGTACGGATAATTTCGAATCAGGTGACCAAGCAGTCTGAAAATGATATTTAATCACCATCCCAGAAAATTTTAGAAACAGCTATCACTATTTCATGGCTATTACCTAACAATTGACATGCTCTGCTCAGGCTTCATGGAAAGGATCCGCACTTTGCTTTGCTCAATTATCTAATAAATAAACAAATTGGTTTCGATTAATTGTAGTCATACTGATACAAAAATGTGCCGAGGCATGAAGACCATCGTAACGATACAGGAAATATTCAGTCACGAGGTGCACTTGTACTCATTCAGCACACGTGATGCAAGACTACATCAAACAACTCAAGCATAACAACAATCTATAAAAGAGTCGCAAAAAGGAAAGAAAAGAAAAGTTACAGCAATTGCACTTCATAACAATTAAACATAATGACTTATATGCAACAGACAGTCCTCTGCTCTTGGATTATAAGCAATTCACTAAGCTTCGTGCATCCCAAAAAAATGCGCAAGTAAATGTAAATCTATAGCTCTTGGATCTAACAAGCACCTAAAAGAGTATAGCTCAATCAATACAGCAATTAGTACCTAACCAACATCAGCAGATTACAGATGTTGGAGGGAACAAGGATAACAGTACCTCTGTTTCATGAAATTACGAGGACAACCTCAGGCAAATCTATATATATTACCATGTGCCAACACACTAGAGTTGAAAAACAACTCTCAGAAAGTACAGATATTACGAATTAACACAAGGGAAAGAAGGAATAAATCAGGAAAGGATGTGCTCCACCATTCCATCCTTGCAGGACTAATTTTCAGTCCAAATCATAGATTTGAGGACTACATAACAGAAATCATCTGCACCATCACACAGAAGATTAAAAACTCAAAATATCTCCCGGCTGCACAACTGAGGATATTATTCTTGAGTAAATATTGTCTGTTAACACAAACTATAAACTAGGCAAGTCAATCCATGTTTTTTCTTGCATGCCACATAGAACAAATTGCCTCCATCACACTAAATGATATTCAAGAGCAAACAACAAGACTGCAATGAAGAGACATTATCAGCATTTACTACACAAGATATACATATGCCTCTACATCCACAACTTTTCGACTTATTATAAAGCCTCCTTGCATAGTGGACCAATGCACATGGAGAAAGTTACAGATACCTCAGCACAGAGGTTAAGCTACATTTACTGTGAATTAAATACGTAAAAACGTAAGTTTTGCATGTGTAATGTTTTGTTGAGCACTACCAACTTGATCTAAAATCTTAAATAGTTAGATAAAGGTATCTTTTTTATTTTAATATCATAACATTCCAGCACAGACTTAGGTTGGGATTTGACCTAATACTAAAGCTAAAGACTCAGTTTCACTATGGTGCCAAGATGTTACTTGACCAAGCCACTACCTATGAGCTGCTGGCTCAATCTTTCTATAAGCAAGTGGTCCAGCCTTCGTAGTCTCCTCCAACTTTTTGGAAGCTCAACAGTGTCCTGCTCCATTTCACTCCCGGATGGGATTTCCTTTCACCCATCCCACACGGTACTATTCACTGTTGATGACCCATAAGTATTTAGCCTTGCAATGTGGTAATGTTACGGAGGCATGTGAGGGGCCTAGATAGATTTCAAAACAGAATTTCTCTTACAATGATAGCGTATAGAATTTTATGGAACCAATGCCAACTTGATCTAAAAAATTAAGCCATTAGATGAATGCTTATTTTAATTTTCAACCGTTAAAATAACTTGTTTAATTTCTTGTGATGTGTGAAATTACTATACTTTCCTCATCTTCAAGATCTTGAAAAGTGCTGTTAGAGTTAGGCTTGGCTTTGAATTTCCAGCCAAAAAAAGAAAAATAACTTAAATTTCAAAAAATGGTGAAAGGATGCAAGATAACATAAATAATGTGGTTCATATGATTCAAGAATGGAGGTGTCCAAAATTTTAAAAAGAAACTGTTTTCTAACTCTAAAAGTTCAAGAAAAAGCCAAATGTTACAAGTCAAGCCATACCATAAAACTTATATATTTGTCAGTGCTGAAACAGAGTCCTAAAGGCACTAGTTAAGCTACACATTTGTGGTTGTTTCAAGACATTGAAGACCAGTAGATTGCAGTAGTTTCACAAAAGAGTAAACACCTAGCATTCAAACTTGCTTTCTATATCAATGTCATTTAACAAGTTCCCTAAGGGCACTAACTAAAAATCCTATACATATAGATAGATAGAGATATATGGAGAGGGAGTGTGTATGAGAGAGAGAGCCCTAGGTGCACATACTAAAAATCCTGTACATCTAGATAGATAGACTTATGTGGGGACAGGGTGAGAGAGAGATGCATCAATGAATAAGAATTTGCACGGTATCACTAATTTAGCCCAATCATGGAGCCAAAGTTTCCAGCATGCTTTAGGACACTTGTTCGCACAACACAATTTCCATCCAAATCCTGAAGAGGTTCTCATGCCATAAACCATGTTAGGCTGACAAACACAGCAAAACTATACTAGTTCAATTTAAGAACTTCCAGTAGCGTAACAATGCAAAAACATTTAGGTATATATGCAACTACAATATGCTATTACAAATCAATGCGCACACTTTACTTTTAGAGTAATGCTAGGACCCTAAGCCTGATTTATCAAGCTGATAAACTAAGTATCATGGCAAACTTTTATTGAATGTCGAGTAATGGTCACTTGTTTAAAGGCCAAGAGGCAATCCGTCAAACCAAGTAGCATATCAATTTGATATCCTAGTCTTAGTATACCTTGCACCACAGAGTGATTTATCATCTTTGTATGAAGCATAATATTTTGAAATCATAAAGGATATCTACTTGTATGATTAAACCAACCTCACTCCTGGCCATGTCATGAGCTTCAAATAAATTTTTCAGCATTTGTATAGCAAGCTCCTCAATACATGATGAACCATCAGAGTAGCAAAATTTCGTTTGATTTCCCAGTTGCACTGACTCTAGTAGAAGAAAAGCAAGTTGCAAAAAGCTTGGCACCATATGCTCCCGCCCACAGTTAGTCTCGTTTACCTTGATGACACAGGTAAATTGTGTCATGTATCCATGAAAAAATAATAAGCACTGTGGCCACTATAAACTGAGTCAAGACATAACAGAGGAGAAGAAATTACTGCTCTGATAACAGCCTTCTCCACTAATTGGAACCCTTGCAAAAATTCCTCTCCCATCTCATGCTGGACCCATTTGCAGTCTCTGAAAAAGAAAGGGTTCAAAATTCAATATTGAGAGAGGAATAGAACTTTCTACAAGGAAGAGCAGTACTTCTGCAGCACTCCAAGCAACCACATAGAGGGAACTATGTAACCCTTGAATATCTTATCAAGAGAATTAGCAATAATACTTTTATGGGAGATGCAAAAGGCAACCACAGTCACCGCAATTGAAGACAAATACAGCAGATGCACAATGTACAGACATCCCTCTGGCATACTCTAACAGTTTAGCTTCATAACCATATCAGCAAGATTAACATCCTATCTCTAATTTTACCATTGAAAACTAAAGAGTAAAAAAGAAAAAAGAAAAGAGGATATAAAATCTAACTAGAATTTCCAGTCATGTTTAGAGCCATTAATCTAATTTTAGATGCTTTTATATGGTGTTGTCATTGCTTGAAAGCAACTACAGTTGCCACAAGTGAAGAAGACAAATACAGTGGGCGCCCATTGTACAGGCATCCCTCTAGCAGCCTCTAATGGTTTAGCTTCGTAATTAAATCAAGATTAACATCCTATCTCTAATTTAACATTGAAAATTAAAGAGTAAAGAGAAAGAGAACGCAAAAAACTTATTAGATCTTCCACTCATGTTTAGAGCCATTAATCTCATTTGAGATACTTATATATGTTGCCATTTCTAGACAATGAACTCAAGGACCAGAAAGTCTAGATGTCTCTGGCCGATGCTTTCGCAACATGTAACCCTGTGCAACAGAATCTAGACAGCTGCAAAAGTTTAGCTAGGACATACACTGCGAATTTGTAATCCCCATATGAAGTGAGAATAGCCTTTTTAAGGATCTCCAGAGCACTCTCGCTGAACCTCTTGATTCTAGCCAGGGATAGCATGACAGCCACAGCAAAATGATTAAGAGCCTGACTATCAGATTTAATCAGCCCCATAACCTCTTTCCCAAGAGAAAAATCCTGCTTCACAGCAAAATTCATGTGAAGCAACACAGTCCCTTCGACTTGCTTAAAAATCGAAGCCCCCTTCTTCGATTCCATTTCCAACCCAAAAAAAGCCACCAACCCTTCAACCACCTCCCTTTTGCAGAACCCTTTTGAAGCCAAAACCAACAAGTGATAGACCAGCGAGGGCAGATCCTGCAAGTCCAAGTCCCCCATTCCTTCGAACACCTTCTCCAAAAACTCCCTCTCTCTCCCCTTATCCAGAGAGACAAACTCCCTGACTAGCGAAACCAATTTCAACAACAACCCTTTCGACCAAACAGAATCCACTACTCGATCAATCACGGAGTTCACAAAATCACCCCCTCGCTCGACTTCATTCGAATTGCGAATGAGGTCGATGCACCTAGGCAAGAGATCGAGCAGCTGTGCGTCGTCCAACGTGACCAATTTCGGAAAACTGGAGAGGATCGACTCCACCACGGACTGGACGTCGCTGATCTCTAGCACATTGAGGAGGGTGCTGAAGAAATGGATGGTCTTGAGCGAGTTCGCGTCGTGGGGGAATCGGTGAGAAACGAACAGGTCGATGTAGGAGAGGAGCAGCGAGGAGAGGAGAGGGGAGAGAGTAGGGCTTTCCGGGGAGAGGGAGATGAGGGAGAGGAGGGAGAGCGTGTAGTCGGAGACGGCGAGCGAGGGGTTCGGGGAGTCGGCGGCGCGTGATTCGAGGTGAGAGACGACGTTCGAGTGGAAGCTCGGGGAAGAGAGCTGCGGGGGGAGAAGAGAGGAAGAGACGGAGGAGGTTTGCTGGAGGCGGTGGAGGTTCTGCGCGATGCTGATTATGTCGGCGTCCGTCAACGGCGGCGGCTCTCCTCCGGCGGCGGTGGCCATCGGAGCGGCGGCTGCTCCTTCTGAGGTGTTGTCTTGTCTGTGCTGCGAATGGGAGGGAGGCAAGTCGTCAGCCTGAGAGGCTGTTTTAGGCGGGAAAGTGGAGCGGGAGGCAATACCATTTATTAAGACACTTGTTAAATACTTTTTTCTTTTAGACCAAAAAAATTAGATTATTGCATAGAAAATTTATAATTTTTTTGGTCTGTTTGTAATAATTTATTCACAAGTTATTAATTGCGCATAATACGAATTAATTTTAGATTTTATTTAATTGATTTGTTGGGGTACTCATTAATGAAATCATTAAAATAAATGTATAAATCACGTATCTTTGGGAACTGACTTTTTTCCCCTATATTTCTAAGATTTACGAAAGACCTCATGTCATGCATTTTTTTTTTTCTGTTTAAATGATCCATGTAGCTGAGAAAATGGTTCAATTCTTTTCAAAGTCGTCTAACATTCGAAAATTGGCATAATTGTACATCATGTCATCCTCATGCGTGATTTATTTTTCATGAAATAGAGGTCAAATTATTCATTGAAAGGTTTATAAATGGGAGGAGGGCAATGATAAAACAGCCCAAAGTATATCTTTAGATGACTTTCCACTTGATTTTTAAACATTTGAAACTTTTGGCAAGTTTGTTGCAATTTTGATGCATGTAGTCATTTGTGTCTTTGCTTCACGCCCCCCACAGAGAAATTATTTAAGTGTGATTCCTAGTGTTGAATGCATGTTCAATTGCATCCGCAAACTATTGTAATCAAGTAATTGTTACAAATTAAATAGAGGCGACGATGGAGTAGACTTGAATGAGGTTAGGCACGTGATGAAGCTGAACTTCATCACAGAAGAAGGGTCAAGGACAAGCGATAAATACTCGGGGTAAGATTTTTTTCATGCAAGATCCTTGTCCAAATTCACTCATTCTATATTACATAAGGTATTTTCCAAGTTCAAAAAATTTTAAAAATTAAAAAATAATTTCGACAAGTAAATTCTAGGTTTCATTCTAGACAAAATCTAAAATTACTCAATCCCACTATATTAGGCACAAGACTTGAACGAGCATAGCAAGCCATCCGGTACTATATAATAACCTCCGAAGAAAAACCCTAATTTCCATGGCAGCTTTCTTCCCCCGTCGCATATGATTTGTCCTCAGCTCCTCCGCCCTTGTGATTTTTCTATCACCATTTATTTAGCTTACTACCCAAAATAAATAAAAAATAAAAAAGCAAGTCATTTGATCGAGATTTACTAAATTCCATTTAGTTTTTTCTTTCGCTATTTATCCTTTTCACATTGATTTACTTCCCGATGACGTGGGTATCCCCAATGAACTTCGAACGAGCTCCACCTTCTTCAAAATTGGCTCTACACACCAAAAACAAAGAATACCTCTTGGATGATTCGGTGAATAACGGTTCGAAAAAGAGGAGGGAGAATATTTAGGCGGGAAGATTTCTATATTTTGGAGAAGATGAGAGAATTTTGATAGATTTCCCTGATTTGTGCTCTCATCTTTCTATTCATAGTAGTCAATCTCCGAGCCACAACTTTTGGCCTGCCACGAGGCATAACAAATACATAATTAGGGATTGTAAAAATTTTATCTCTCATATGTAGTTGGCACATAAGAAATAAGTCGTTATTTTGCCATTCTAGCTTTGTCTCAATAATATTCAAGCTTTCAACTTTGATTTTTTTTTGGGGGATAATTATGTAAATGATTCATAAACTTTTAATTTGTCTAATGTATTATCAGAACTTTAACCCGATGTGTAAGAACTTCTAGTTTGTTCAATGCAATTCTTAAACTTTTGATACATGGTTAATTTAATTTCTCGATTAGATAATTCAATAACTATATTGAATATAGAGATATAATAATACAAAGATTGGTTTAATATATACTAAAAGTTTAAGAGTTATATTGAACAAATTAAAAGTTCATAAACCATATTACATATCGAAATAAAGTTTATAGATTATTTGTGTCATTCCCTCTTTTCTTTGGAAAGAATTTGTAAAATTTATTTTTGATGAACCTTTGATAACTTTCTAGACCCAAAGATTATTCCGAATGTCTTCTAGGACTTCATTGTTGGCCGGACACAGGCGCGCCGTTTGATTATTATTGGCTCTTGGGCCATCTAAAGTTGTCGGTATATCATCCATTTAGTGAATTTATGTTTGTACCACAATAGTCGATATGCATCTTTTCTTGGACCCCTCATATAACTCACATCAAAGTATAGCATGCATTCGCCGGCTTTGACCAACACCCTCTATAAAAAGTGCATGAAATTCCAATATGAATATGGTCCCAACCCCACATTGATAGTCAACTTAATTCTTTTGGTCAACTTTGACTAACTTTGTCAGCTTGGACCGGCCATGTGCTTACTTCAATGTAAGTCACACTATACTCTCACGGGTTGAACAATTCGCCATTTGAATCAGCTAACAAATTAACTGCTAGCAGGTTTGATGGGAGGCAATATTGGAGAACTACTCCCAAAAATATATAAATCGTTTTTTGTCGAAAGTGAAACTCCTGCTACCTTAGACATTTGCCATTGGTTATGCATATGCCCTTTTCTTCGTGAAAACCAGAGTCATGCTCTAGTCATATCATATCAATCATTATTTCATACCATAAAAAAGATATTAAGTTTCAAAATGATGTCGTGAAGCTTGTGTGAATATGTTGTTGATTCTTTCAAGTGCTCCACGTTAATAAATACCAAATCTTAAGAAACAAAGAAAAAATGAAAAAGATAGATTAATATCACAAAAAACTTCAAGCCGGTACATATATGACAAATTTACCATAATTAAAAACCCAAAACTTATACATTTAATTAGTTTCCATTAATTTTTGTTAATTTGCCAAGTTGGATAACACATGATATTTGAGAGTTGTACTAATTGGAGGCTTTACTCTCCGTTTGTTATAAGTGTATTAGTTTTGTGATTTTTTATGATATTAATCAGATTTAAGTATATTTTCGTAGATATATTATTTTAAGATTTTTGGCCGTCATAAAATTAATTTTGAGTAAATTTTTCACATGTGTACTAGTTTGAGGTTTTTGTGTGTACCAGTTTGGGATTTTTTGTTGTTAAAAAATTAGTTTGGATAAATTTGCCATAGGTATGCCAATTTAGGAGTTTTTCATGGTTAAAAAATTAGTTTAGGGTAAATTTATCATGTATGTATAAATTTGAGGTTTTTTGTAGTATTAATAAAAAAAAT
The DNA here is from genome assembly GCA_014182735.1 of Corymbia maculata. Lineage (NCBI taxonomy): Eukaryota > Viridiplantae > Streptophyta > Magnoliopsida > Myrtales > Myrtaceae > Corymbia > Corymbia maculata. The sequence goes on along the minus strand of CM024683.1, from coordinate 13,579,119 downwards.
AAAAAATAAAAGATGTTAAAGGAAGGGTTATTCCAAATTAGATCTTTAACATTAAACATCCCAAATTTCATTGCTTTTCTGCCAAAATAAAAGGGAATATTTCACTTTTAGGAAAACTTTTGAGAATCAGGATATGTAATGATTCATATGTGGTTGAAGATTGGAGTTAGTGTTGAGGAACATGTAATCGTCAAATTTTGAACAAAGAGGAAAAGCTAATTTAGGATGCGAATGATAATATTTCTAGCAAAAAATTGATTTACGGAAGAGAAATATATTTTTCCATTTTTATTTCTTGAATGAGTTTATGAGAAAAAAACATGTTTGATAACAACAACAGAATTTCTATTATTGAAATAAAAATTCTTTTGATAGTCAATAAAATTTCACTTTCTCGAGTGGCGGCGGCGACCGACGACCAGTGGCCGGCATCGGTGACGGGCGAGGGTGGTGGTGGTGGTGGTGAGCAACATATGCAAGAAACTCTTTCGAGTGAGAAGTAAGAAAGAGATAAACAATTTATGATTTCTATTCCAAAAATAAAAAAGTAAAATTTTTTTGTTTTTGATTTTTATTCCAAACCTATTTCTAAAATAGAAATCTGTTTTAAAAATAGAAAAATGAAATTATTTTAGCAAACGGATTTCTATTTCAGAAACAAGTTTGGAATATAAATTTATTTCAGAAATAAAAACAAAATGATTACCATGCGCAGCCTTAAAATCCACCCAAAGTTCAATCTCCCATTCTTTTTCATGGCTAGAAAAATTATTCTATTCAGTTGACATACCATTTTGTAGTTAGAATGAAAATGTGTCATGAAAAATAAAGTCTCACGAAAATAGGGGCCTTAAAAGGGAAATGACAATAAATGAGATAGAGAAAAAAATAGCAAAAAGTATCACCAAAAAACTAAATTATATCCATCGTAATATCAAAATTTCCAAACCTGTATCTTATAACAAGAATGCAATTTGTTAGACCTATTAAGATAGTTCTTAAACCTATATATAATCTATTTAAAACATAAATAAGTCATATATGAATCACTTCAAATTTAAAAAGCTTGCTTTAAATGGGTTTTAAATTTGAATGCTAAAATAAATAGATGCAAATGGGTTGAATTTAGAACTCATTTTCAATCCACTAGCCTCGCTCTTTCTCTCCCTCTTTAACCTTATAAAAATATTTTTAAAATCGAAATTATTTTTATTTTATTTCTTCCCCCTTTTTTTTTTTTTTTTTTTTTATAAACTTTCTCATTCCTTCTTCCATATTCCTTGGGCGGTGGTTGGTCAAGTGAGGGACAAGCTCGCCGAAGACCAATGACTCGAGCTCGCTAAGCGGGAAAAACCTAGTGAGTGTCGAGCTCATCAGCCTCAACCTCGCACAAATCTTGAGAGGTGGAGCCTTGCTTGAGGTTTGGCTCATTGAAATTAGACGAGCTCGAGCCATGCTAGCTTGTGACAAGACTCGAGCTCATTGGTCATTGCTATAGGTGGAGGTTGGTCGAAGAAGAAAGAAAGAGAAAAAAGAAAAGAAAGAATAGAATAAAGTAAATTTTTTTTTTGGATAAAAAATATTAGAAGGAATGCATGGAGGAAAAAATAAATTAGATTTTTCAAACCAAATGACAAAAAATATTTTTAATTTATTTTCAAATTTCAAGTAAACACAAAAAATATCATTTTTTCTTAGAAAATGACTTCCTAAAAAACATTTTTGAAGAAAAAATAAAGCCTCAAAATTTTTTAAGAAATTAAAAAATTATCCACTAAATTGATATTGCATGAAAGTGTTTTAGCAATACAATTTAAAAAACAAAAACAAAAAACAAACATTCCTATATTTGGTTTAGTGGATTGGGTTGCGTCGAGTATAGGTTGAGTATATGTCAAGTCAAGTATAGATCAAAAAATTTATATTATGATAAATAGGTCATAAATGGGTAAATTTGAATTAGACTATTATTTTTTTTCCTATATAATGAATTTCTAAAAAATATTTTTGAAGAAAAAAACAGAGGCTCCATATTTTTTTAAAAAAATTATAGAAATTGTCCACTAAATTTGTTTTGCGTGAAAGTGTTTTAGCAATACAATTTAAAAACAAAAACATAATTTTTTTTCCTAGATTTAGTTAAATGGGTTGGGTCGGGTAGGGTATAGGTTAAGTATAGGTTGAGTCGTGTTTGGATTGAAAATTTTATATTATGATAAATGGATCATAAACATGTTAAATTGGTAAATTTGGATTGGAGTATTTATAATCCAATTCGCCCGTTTAACAGGCCTATAATTCATTTACCATTCAAAGATCCTAAATTTTACCATGAAAGACCCTAAACTTTCTCTAATGTGACCCTAGTGCTTCCAACTTTTTTCGCATGATGAATGCCCCAGACTTATATCGGCAACAACACACAAAAAGAAGCAACTTTTATCATAATTGTGTCCAAGATGGCCGTTTAAAATTCAAAGGAACGGCTTGTGTGGACAAAATGGGCAAACGGAGTTGGACGAGGATTTATCATTAATAGGCGACATATGGCTGGAGGGTATTTCTGTTGCATTTGTACAAAAGTGAAATTTTTTTAGTCACATAGAAAAGTATAGTCATAATTTAAAGATTTTGAAGGAAAAAAAAGTTGTAGGACATTAATATCATCGTATACATAATTTAAGGATTTTGGTAATACGAGGAGAGAATGTTTTGACGCGAGTCATTGTCGGAGGAATCATCTGGTTTGTCCCCGATCAAACTATCACCATTTTGATTAGACTCTTCCCCCGTCCCGCATTTTCGGGGGCATTTCTAGTGCTCGTTCCAATGCCGGAGACCGTTTAATTTCCCATGACCGTACAGTAACCTCCCCCCCTTTCAATACCAACCGGGATTCAATCTCTGTTTTTCCCCCATCGCAAAGTTTCAGCGAGAGAAACAGAGAAAAGCAGGGAGAGAAACAGGGAAAGAAAGAGAGAGAGAGAGAGAGAGAGAGAGAGAGAGAGAGAGAATGGGGTGTTTGGGAGCGATTCTGAAGCACCCGGGGGATTTCTATCCGCTGATGAAGCTGAGGATGGTGGCAAGCAATGCCGAGAAGCAGATCCCTCCGCAGCCTCACTGGGCATTCTGCTACTCCATGCTCCACAAGGTCTCCCGGAGCTTTGCTCTCGTCATCCAACAGCTTGGCACCGAGCTTCGCGATGCGGTGAGCGCCAGTTTTTGATCTCCACGTTCTCGTGATGGGTCCGTGTCTGTTTCTTTCTTTCGCTTTTGAGAAATTGGACGAAATTACGGTTAGTTCGTGGGGATACGTGGATGATACGTGAACAGGATTGCGGATCAGGGGATTGAGCTTTCTGCTGTATTGGGTTTGTTTTGGACGAGCGTTTTTGTGCTTTTGTGGATGCGTAATCGCGTAATATATCCGTTCGTGGTGTTGGAGCAATGCCGTGATGAATTTTGGATGCTTTGACTCTGCCTTTTGCTGCTAAACGCGAACGAAGTTGTTTTCTGTTTCTTTTTTTATCTGTTGGGGCCAAGAGAAATTTTTCTATGGCTCAGCGACCAGTACATGGGCGATCAGGGAATGTGAGGAAAATTTGTCATATCATGAAGTGAGGAGAAATATGAGAGAATTAGGAAAAAAAAATTGCTGATTCTGGACTACCTGCCGAAGAACAGCCAGCACAACGGCTTAGTTAAAGTCATTGATCGATAAATATTCTGCAAAAATGAATTCAGGTACATCTCTCTGTATGTCGTGGCTTGAGTGGGGTGCCCCTTACTTATCGAAAGGCCCCAAAACAGTTTAATGAGGCATTCTAGTAGAGGGTCAATGCATGATGTTGATGCAAGACAACGAAGCTAAAAGGAGTATTCCAAGCTTACACTTTTCTCTCTTATCAGCTTCAGCCCAAGGTTTCCATGATTTTGGTATTTAGTCGATGGGAGGAGGTTCCTCGAGTCCTTCCTCCTCCTCCAAAGGTTTTGCTGTTTTAGTATTATTGTTTCTGCATTCCTAGGAAAATAAAATATCGTTTTCTCTCTCTTCTTCTTCCTCAAGAGAGATTCTAGAGGGAGGATATATCATGTGCTGATGTTTGGAATGTTTCTTGGCTTGACTGGCTATACTAATACTGTTTGATAACATGCACGTGCCATGCGTGGCCCCTGGAGATCCAACAATTCTGATGAACTGGATATAATAACGATTTAGTCATAAAAGATGACACATGTATCAGTGAAGCAGCTCTAGGAACTAATTTTCGTCTATTCCTAGAAATCAGAATATCAGATGTGGAAGTACTTACTATTATCTAACCAATTTTAAAATGTCATTGGGAGCTAGTTACTTGATCTTAGACGACTGTTTAAATTCAAAAGTTATGGAAAGTGCTATAGGCCATTATGACATGAATCACATCTAAGAATGATCTTGACAGGAATGTCATTATACTAGTGTTGATGCCAGTGCTGTCGTCATCCACAGATTCATGTGGTTATTCTTGATTTCTTTTGATACTTTCTCCTACCGTCTGTTGTCTGCTAATCCTAATGCAAAACTGTGAACCATTAGATTAGTTAATGCAAATGCTAATAGTAGCCAATGCAGATTCCAGTGGAATTATTAGATTAGTTTCTTGCAATGTGTTTTATCTCTTCAACTTTTCTTTCACATTTTTGCAGGTGTGCATATTCTATTTGGTCCTGCGAGCACTTGATACAGTTGGTTCGTCCCATAACTCTGTATTTATTCTCTTTGTCTTGCATTTGCAAGATATTATGCTGGTTATTAAATATAGCGTGTCTGTCCTAAATTACTGTCATTCCATTTTGGGGACAGTAAACCTTAGTGGTCGTTTGTCAAATTGATTTCAAATTTATCTATCCAGTCGGCAGCTCTCCGTTTTCCTTTAAACTTCTGCATAGCAGGAAAAAGAAGTGTAGCTTTTGAGGCTACACTTCCTTGTCCGTGTGTTTTGAAGGGCGAAAACCTGTGCCTCCGTAAATCTCAAGTTCGTGTATTCTTTTAGCTATGGGAACTTGCAACACTTATCTTTAGCACCTTTGGTTGGCTAATCTGAGCCAGCTGTCTTTTTTCTGTCAAAGACTAGCCGTAGCGTGAAAGCATTTGGAGTTTTCTTTTTATGCTGATAACATTCGTGCAAATATTATTGTGTAAGTCAGAGCAAGTTCCTCACATCTAGACTTCATTTTGTTTATCACCACTAACCATCATAAATGGAAGTGGAGCACGCTAATGCTCTAGTTGTTAGGGCCCCTGCTGATGTATTGGATGATAAACGTTGACTTATAGTTTTAATTTGTTGAATAATCCATAAAAAATCAGTTTTGAGGATTAGTCCTTATTTTGCCTGTCTAATTCTCATTAACATGTGTTGAATAATTGCTTCCAGCCTCTTAATGACATTAGTATGTGATTTGTTGCTGGAATCTTATTTCTTCTAATGTACCCTTTCCAGAGGATGACACAAGCATACGTACTGATGTCAAAGTGCCTATCCTGAAAGCTTTTCATCAGCACGTGTATGATAAGGAGTGGCATTTTCCATGTGAGTAAACATGCTATTCAGTCACCTCTTTCTCGCCAGTTAAAGTTTTTGGTAATCTAAGACTAGTCTTCATGTATTTAAATGCTTGGTTAAGTATTTTTGGCCTTTGCTGACCTTTACAAAAATTTCAGAAAACGTGAGTTGTATGTATTCTGACAAAAAATTTGTTTGACTCGTATCTCTTAATGGTTTCCTTGTATGTGTGTCTCTATGTGTAAATAATTGGTGTTCTCCACATTTTGTGTTACGAATGGTCTTTGAAGCTACATGGAGATTCTATCTTTGACAATGTCTTGGAGCGATTACACATCTTTGCCACAATATTCTTTATAGAGGAGTATAGAGGAGTAGTTCCGTCTGTGACCTTTATTTGAATTGACTTCAAATTGACTGAAATCATTTTCCTTAACACCGCCACTAGTAGAACAAGATATATCAACATGTTGCCCCTATGTTGTGATTCTACATGAGAACCTCTACAAATAGTAACATCTACTTTTCTTTTCTTTTTGTGCATTCTTTTACTAACTTTTTAAGAACCAATACTAAAGTACGATAGACGCCCTCTTGCTGTGAGAATTTCTTCTAATATTTCTATATATGAAAAATATTGGACAACCCTGTGTAGGGTTTAAGATTGCAAATTATATCTGATTTCAAGTTGGGAAAAAAAAGGAGTTTCTAAGCTATTTAGATTCCATCATGCCACTAATTCCTTCAACTAGCAACTTTTGGGACATGCAGAACTTGGTTAGCAAAGCTGCCTTAAGTTGCAACTGCTGTTACCTTGAGATTCTTATATTAATGTAAATTATAGTCTTTTGCTATTTTAGTATATGGCGATCTGTAGATGGTGCTTATCCACTGATCTGTGTTACCTCATTTGAAAAGAAGTTGGAGCTGGACTATTCAGTGGCCCAGAACTTTAGTGAGTTCACTGACTTGAGTTTTCTATTGTATTATTAAGGTGGTACAAAGGAATACAAGGTTCTAATGGACCAATTTCATCATGTTTCCACGGCTTTCCTGGAGCTGGGGAAAAGGTTACTAACTTACAATTTTTCTTTGTAATCTTGATGTGAACACCTTTTATGAGATCAGGATCTTCTCCTCTTCTACCTGATCTTTAGCCACTCACTTAACTGTGTGTGCTTCCTTTCCCAACATATCTAACCATCATGGCATCACAAGTGATTCTTGATAATATCATCATCTACCAGATGTTTCTCTAACCAGTTTCTTTTTGTTAATGGCAATGCAAACTCAAAATTAGAATTTTCCTGCAATTAACACAACCTTGGCAAACTGTTTCAGCTGGTTGATAGTTCACTGCTTTTCCTTTTTATAAACTGTGGCTTTTGATTATACTTGCAGGTACCAAGAGGCAATTGAGGATATTACTAAAAAGATGGGAGAAGGAATGGCAAAATTTATTTGCAAAGAGGTTTGTGATCCATGCCATGTGACACTTATGATATTTTCCAATACCTTACCTTAACTAGGAGCCAAGGTTCTTACAAAGATTACAGTACTTGATTGTGGTTGGACTAGTTCAATATTGACCAAGTGCATATACTTTACATGAGGAGAATCCTTGCCTCCAATGGAAGAAAATAAATTGGTAGAGTTTGTGGGTATCGTTTAGGAGCAGTGTAAATCTCTTATTTGTCGAGTGGTTGGCACATACAATGGGTAGCCCATCCTGCTGTTTACTATGATCATGCTGGAAGGTACAACTCCTTGCAGGGTTCACTTGCTTCTAAAAAAAATTCGTGCCTCTAGAAGTTGTTCTTCCATCTTCTAAGGTCCACTGGCTTATGAACTGATTATTGACTTTACTATTCGCCTGCTTTATGGTAACTGGTAGGTTGAATTGAAAGAAGTTTGATCAAAAAGAGCTGGCAATGTTCTTTTGCACAAAGCATTTCAAGGCTTGTTGTAGTCTTGCACCTTCTGGAAGAGTTGCTTGTAGTGGCGATTAATCTGTTTAATACACCATACAGTTACTTATCCTACAAAGAGTTCCACCAATTTCTTCCTCTTTGTAGGTGGAAACAGTTGATGATTACGATGAATACTGCCACTATGTGGCAGGACTTGTTGGTTTAGGTTTGTCAAAGCTTTTCCATGCTTCAGGAGATGAAGATCTGGCACCAGATTCTCTATCCAATTCAATGGGTTTGTTTCTACAGGTAGTTAAAAAGACGACTAAGTTTCATGTGCATTACTGCCTTTTTATTTTTTGGATTTCTGACATTGTTTTTGAATGTGAATATCAGAAAACAAACATTATTCGAGATTATTTGGAGGATATCAATGAGATCCCAAAGTCACGCATGTTTTGGCCTCGTCAGGTTTGGAGTAAATATATAAACAAACTCGAGGTATGCCTCTTCAACATGATTAATGACTATTAAGTGCTTTAGTAGATTGTTTAAGCCTTTTGCCATATGAAGTCCATTTTCCATCACCTAGTCTGTAGGTGAATTGTTGAGATATTATTCACCTATAGTGCTGAATAACATGTTGCATTAACATGCTTATTTTCTCTCCTGTGATTGGTCCCGTTTATGTAGGACTTGAAGTATGAGGAAAACTCAGAGGAGGCAGTGCAATGTTTGAATGACATGGTCACAAATGCTTTGACACATGTTGAAGACTGTTTGACATACATGTCTGCTTTAAAGGATCCTTCTATATTCCGGTTTTGTGCCATTCCTCAGGTACATGATCAATTTCTTCAAGACAACATTGTTCTTCTCTTTAACCAAGAGTTATTGCCTCACACCTCTCCTATGTTTTTAAAATATAGGAGGTAGCTATTGATATTCATATTTTGGCTCTAAGAAGATTTCTGTTGGATGTTTTTCTCACGAACATACTACGAGCTCACTGTCTGAACTACTCCCCACCCCCTTGCTAATGCACATTTGCGTGTGCGCACAGACACACAAATTGTCCCCTTCTCTCTCCTTTCACAGATGTTTGTGCATCCTATGCTAGTGTGCATTAAAGAAAAAGGTTGCATCTTCTTTTGGTTTCACATATTGATTTTGAAAAACTTTACTACCATAATGAGTTGTTCCTGAATTTGCTCTTCATTTGGACTTTCTGTACGTGGTTGTTTTGCTTTCATGGTGTTTAATATTGCTATGTTCTTGTCTATGCCATTAATCTTTTGATTATCTGGGAGAAGCTCCTTTGCCAACATTTTTCTACTTTTCTAGATAATGGCAATTGGCACATTAGCTTTATGCTACAACAATATTGAAGTTTTCAGAGGCGTAGTAAAGATGAGGCGAGGTAAGAAAATGATTTGGTGATATTTTCTTTCATCATTGAAATTATAGCTAATCCTAGACTAGATGGAATGATGATTAGGCATGCTGAAGAACTTGAATGGTGCTAGGCAATCATGAAATAGTTTTACTGGGCCATTAGATGTGTGGAAATAATGAGGTTTACTGAAGAACTAGATTGAGGCAAGATGGAAATTGCTCGTGAAATTATCTGCAGGGCCTTGCTTCCAGTTCTCATAATTCATCATTTGTTGAGGCAGTGTCTATCCATGACTCTCTACTTTTGTGGTTGCTCCATAGTAGCTCCATGATAATGGTCGCTCGGTGATTCCATTTGTCTACCTATATTTTTCAGGTCTTACTGCTAAAGTTATCCATCGCACAAGAACAATGGCTGATGTTTATGGTGCTTTCTATGATTTTTCTTGTATGCTGAAGTCCAAGGTATGAAAGTCAAAAACTAGAACGCACATCTTGTAATATTCTCATGCACTTATCATATTTGACTTTTTAGTTATTTCTTCTTGAAAATGCACTAGACCTTATAACCTGCGTTATTGGAAACAAACTGCTGATGCTTCCACTTTTATGTCTGCCTGACTTTGGGAGGCCTGCTCAGGACATGGTCAGCAATTAAAAAGGCGAATCTTCCAATGTCTTAGGGTCATTGGACCAACCCCTTTATCTCTAGATACTTCTTACTCAGATGGCTAATTCCCCTATTTAGCTCTAGGCAAGCAGCAGAAGAAATTTGGGTTTGGCCGGGGGTGTACTGTGACAATTCCGTACATAGCTCTAGGTGAAAGTTTTGATAGTTTACTATAAAATACCTGAGTTGCCCCTGAATGTGGGCCTTAGACTGGTGGGGAATGACTACAGTGTGAGGAACATGTTAGGACTTCTCATTAGAGATAATGGTATCGATTCACATGTGGAGCATGAAGGGGGAGTAGGTCAAAGCTGTTTAGAGGCTAAAAGAGGTAATATTAATGATGGTGAAGAGAGTCCAAATAGTGAGGAAAGAGCAAAACTCTTTCAAGTAAAGTGGCTATCAGATGATGAAGATGAAGAGTTTTTAGCTGTTGGAAAATATTTCAGAGATTCCAGAAGAACATCGAGAGAAGTGAGAGTGGCAGAGAACAAAGTGAAACATTTGCTTCTAGGTTCCACCCACAGCAGATACATTTATAGAAAGATCTGGATTAGTGTAAGAAATAGCAAATGGTGGCAATGAATTAGTTTATTTTTAATCAAGCGACTAGGAGCTTTGTATATATAAGTGATGAGAACGAAGGAGATCATGCACAAAGCAGGAGAAGTGGGTACCCTGCTTCCGGCGGTAGTGCACAATCACCTTGCATTTGTGCTTTGTATTGGTATGACATTTCCGGGCCTCGAACAGTTCACGGAGGCCGTTTCTATGTACTCAATTGAATGGGATAGAGAGATCAAGTTTATAAAGAATGATGGAACAAGAGTGAAGGTTGCATGCAAGTGGGATGGTTGTCCTTAGTTCATACATTGTTTACATGCTAAGCACACCATCATTTCCATTTAAAGATGTGCAGATGATCATAAATGCTATCAGACATGAAGGAAACCTTGAAGCTTGAGTATGCTGTGGATGCTACTCTTCTTTGCTAGTGAAGGAGGGCAAAAATGCTTCTCTTTAAACAACTTGAAGGAAATCTAATCGGTAAATTTGCCATGTTGAGGGATTCTGAGGAAGAACTTCTAAATAATACAATTGGTAGCTCTATTTATGTACTCAGGGCTAAAAAGGCTAGTAAGTCGAGAAGGTGAGGAGTTTCTTTGGATCATCTTTGCTGTGAAGCCAAACAGAAACCAATGAAATTGTCATTTTCCTGTTACATTTCCTTTTTCCCTTTTCCACTATGGGGGTCCGCACGGTTGATCAGAAAAAATGGGAGGATTGTTTTGGCATTGCTCTGGAAGCCATTGCACCATGCACAGAGAGATGGTTTTAGCGGGTTTGAACAAGAAAAAAATGAGACCGCATGGTCTCCTATGGCAATATACGCAACAAACATACTCATCGAGACTGCATGCCCTCTTATGGCAATATATTTAACAAACATTACTCAGCAAGATCTTCAGTGATCAAATTGGGAAGAGAAGGGATAATGAATACAGCAATCCGGATTGTAAAAGCTAGCTATCTTGAATCTATAGTGGACGTAATAGCACTCTTAAATTTTCCTTCACAGTAATCTCCATGCATTTCACACTGCTGGTTCTTTAAATATAATCTGAGATATTACTCACTATATTGGGCTTTTGGCTCCTGTAGGTTCATAAAAATGATCCTAATGCTACAAAAACATTAAGCAGAATTGAGGCTACACAGAAGGCTTGCAAAGATGCTGGCCTCCAAAACAAAAGGTTCCTCTCTCTCTCTCTCTCTCGGTGGTATAGATACTGAATTTGTTCTTTCCACTATAACATAGCTTCTTTTTATGAATTTTGACAGGAAATCTTACATCCTACCAAGTGAACCCAGATATAGCTTTGTGCCGGTGAGTTTACTGCCATTTGATCCTGCATTTATTTATTTGGCTGATCTAAGAACAATATGCTGAGCAGTAACCTAAACAACAGAGAAACAACACTTGCTTATCAGAATCTAAATTGCAGGTCATTGTTTTGCTCATTATACTGGCAATACTTCTCGCTCACCTCTTTGTAAGAAGATCAAATAACCGCTGTGAGTTCCTTTCAGCATAATATGTGACCAGCTATTGCTACAAATTTCTCTTATCATTGTCCTACAACTTCTGTTCCTTTGCTTTCTCTTGTGCAGGATGGAGCTTTGCGGGATCACCAGCAAAGTCATAGAGATTGTGTCGATGCAGATGTACGTACTGAGGAGCTATACTTTTATGTATGTTCGTAATTTGCTCTTTTTGTAAGAGAATTTCGTTTGTCCCTCCTCTTCAAAAAAAGGGAAAGAAATACATCTCATTCTTCAAAATTACTTCGGCTCCATCTTACCATGGGTGGCCCATATGCAATTAATTACTAGAGAGTTAGGTGTTTTGAACATTCTGAACTTTTTTATATTTTGTAAATTCGCTCGGAATACAGTTTTAACATACTTTAAAAAATTTTCCCACAATCCTTCCTGGCTGTGAGACTTCGCATTTGGGCTAATCTCAAGAAATGCATACGAATCACTTTTTCCATATGCATAACGCAAGGCTTCATCCATGAAAGTGGTGATTGAGAATACTTAAGATTGGGAGATGATGTGATTTGAACATGAAATATTAAAGTGTGCCCCCCTAAATTAGGCAAAGCATCAAAATTTGATGAATGATATGACTACGAGTATGACGTTGAATATGAGAAAAACAGATACCCTGCATGTTGTTTTAGCAAATTTGGATCGAGCACCCATGGAGAGGTTGCTTTATTTTTTACCCTCTCCCTAATATAATATGTAACTTGCAAACATTATGTTGGTTAGAAAATCTTACAGTCACCAATGAAGATTTTGACTAAGTAGCACCGACATTGAGTGGAATGGTGCCCCTTAAAATCCGGTTATCTTTCGGGTGTTGAGGATGCATATGGTAACATTTCTACATTTATGAATAATTTCTGCTTAGAAATTATTTATTTATTTATTTTGTTCTTAGGAACAATATTTAAACATTTGAAGGCGTTTGGTAACTATATAAAATTTTTATTTTTGAGATAGAAATATATTTAGTAAAACTACCTAAGATTCTTAAAATTTTTGTTTCTTTTAATATTTTAATACTTTTATTAAAATTTTCTTTTTTCTTTTTCCTTCTCTTTGCTTCCTCCCTTGTGGCTGATTGTCATCGCCAGCAATAGCCAGCGATCAATTGGGCGAGGTTCGGCGAGTTCGCTGGAGGCTTGCTTGGCCACCAATGAGCTCAGTCTGGCAAATATGGGCGAGGCCGAGTCTCGCCGCCGATCGATGCGAGACTTGGCCTCGTCAAGCTAGGGCGAGGTTTACCTCACTTTGCTTGGGTGAGGTCGACCCTCCCTAGTGGCCTAGCGAGGCTCATCGGGCTTGTCAGAGGCTCGTTTGGCCATTGGCAAGGCTCGGACCTTGCCCAAATTTGCGAGACCAAGTTCATCGGTGGCCAAACAAGCCTTTGATGAGCTTGGCGAACCTCTCCTAGCCACTCATCGCTCATCGCCGGTGATGGCGATGGTGGCCGATGGGTGATGATGGGGTGGCAATAGGCTAAGAGGTGGAAGAAAAAAAGGAAAGAGAAAAAAAATGATTATTGGAATTGTTTTCGAGAATACAAAGTAATTTATTTATTTATTTTTTATTCCGTTTCAAATCTGTTCTCAAAAACAAAAATTTTACTAAGCGGATTTCTATTCCAAATTTATTCCCGAGAACAAAAAAATAGAAATTATTATTATTTGGCAAGTCGCCAAACACGCTTAGTTGCAAGTTTGAGCTAACTCCACCTTATTTCTTATATTTGGAACGGTGCACCTACCAATTTGGTCATTTTGGGTCTTCCATATTTGCACTTCTGCCGTGAACTTTTGACAACTCCAAGTGGTATTTACAACTTCGAATGTTCTTAAAAAGGCTAAGATTCTTAAAGTCTTGAGAATTAAGGGTGATTGATTTTCAATCCAATTTTAAAGTAAAATCGTAAATTGGATCTGAAGTATCAATTTCTATTTTTTAAGATTGAAAATCGGACCGAATGGTCTTAGGATTGAGAACCGGATCGACCAACTGATCCAATCTAGTCCAATCCATCAAATGAAACCTGAACATTTAGTAAAAAATTTAAAAAATATTAGAATTATTAATACTTTAAAGTTTAAATAAAAAATAATCGATCCAGTCTATCAATTCGGCTTATCATGAAATCAGAAACCGGAATTTTATGACATGAGAAACCAGCTTGATGTTTTAGGAATCAGACTAAATCAATCCATCCGATCCGGTCAAGACAATTTTCTATTCGTAGGGTCCGTTGTGCTCGCCCTGCCGAGAATCTTGCTCTGGGAGTGCTTGGTGAAAAGGTATGGATTGGTTGACGAACAAGGAACAAGTAGCAAATATAATAATAAGGGAAAAAGGGCCATTGGCAGGAATTACCGGTCAGAGAGGCTTAGGTTCGTATGGCTAGGTGTTGAAAAAGACATCAGGACCTGTCATAACAGGCAGGATTGCGATAATACGGCCTTCTTGGACTGACTTGCGTCGGTGAGTAGAAACCGGCCGTCCTCCCCCAACCGCACACATCCATTCAAAAAGTACTTAAAAAGGTTCAAAAGAGAAGGAAGGGACTCTCGGGAGGTGAAACTCATTAATATCTTCTCCTGTATCCTCGTTCGGCAACCCCACACATCCATTGAACCCGAGTGCATGCTTCTCCCCTTTGTCTATCGTGGGTCGTTTTTCTTTAATACGCTATTTATCTTTTTCATTGTCTGTAATTTTGCTTATATTTGCCTGTTGTGTCCGCACAAACCTTCCAGGAGGAGATATGTGTATGCTCATTGTACCATCGTTTATGTACCTCATCAACGACTTTTGAGATTTGATAATTCCACCTACGCTCGGGGAAAGATCATATAGGCCTGTAGTAAGATCTGCTAGGCCATAAAAGATTAGATTGCTGGAGGCTCAAGAAAAGACCAGCTATTTTCCACGAAAGAAAAGGTATACACTAAGCTTGAGTGTCATGGAAAATGAAGTGAAGTGAGTACGCCCGTCAGAAGGCTCTGATGGCACACGGTACCAATCCTCCTCTTTCCATGGACTTTATTTAGTATTTAGGGCTGCCGCGTTCTTGAAAAGACAGGATGAGGTTTGGATTAGCTCCTCTTTTTACTTTCCTAGCTTACTTTCCATTTCTAGTGACCTCTAAAATACAATTTGGTATAGATTTTAACACGTCATGGTCGTATGGATGCCATGTATTCATTTCTTGAGGGGTTCTCCAACTTAGATATTCGAACGAGACTCAAAAGGGTTTTTTTTTTTTTTTTTTTTCTGTGTATCGTATTGAACTCTTTGTGTCAAAAAATCATATACTCTATTTTTGATGGAGAACGGCAAAGGAGATTTTGAGATTAAGAGCTCATTCAATGACACTGTTAAAGCGTGATTTACACTAAAAGATGGGAAGTTGTACGTGCATAGAATGGAGCATTACTTCACGAACAATGAGCAAAGTATGTTGATAGGCATCTAAGCTTTGAATTGCATTCATTTCATCTTGTGATAATCCGCGGTCATTTTCCCCCTCTTTTCTCGTGTGCTGGATAAATGGATGTGACTATGTACTCTTTCTTGTCCTTTTCCCTCTCCCCCTACTTTGGTTGCTTGTCATCGTCGTTGCTGTCATTGCTGTCAATTCATGCTTTGTAAAAAGAAATTTTATGTTATTATAAAAGAAATTTTTAATTTAAAAATATAAATTTATATTATTGTCAAATACGTATTTTTATTTAAAAACTCATTTAATAATTAAAATAAAAATTTATTTTTATTTCAAAAACTAATTTGTAATTAGAAATTTTATCTTTTGCACTTTAATTCTCCTAAGTTTCTCGAAACATGTTCGTAGCTTCTCTTAGACCGTCACATCGTCACTTCCCAAAGGTGGATTATCCTAGCCGCTCCCTAATCTAAAAAGTACGGTTTGCAAGAGCGAGGAAATTGATCTCGTCTTGGCAAAGCATCATTTCTTTTCCCCCTCTCCCTTGCTGCTGTACCATCTGTTATAGCCTCACCACTTGCAGAAGAAACAGCCAGAGCTGTTAATAAAGAAAAATCCATGGTTGACATGATGCTAATACGTCAACCTGATGTTAAAATCCAACGCTAAGACGGCAGCTAAAATTTTCTCAAAGGAGTTTAACCTATGGCAAATGTCTCAAAGGTTGCAGGAGTCTCGCTTTCACCAAAAAAAGAATTACATATTTTTGGGAGTAGTTCTCCAATATGGCCTCCCACCAAACCTGCCAGCAGTTAATTTGTCAGCTTATTCGAATGGCGAATTGTTCAACCTCTAGTTGTTGACGTTATCGTTGTCCTTGGTAGTATGGGACGTATTGGTGTTGCTTCGAGGAGAGTTGCAGCTTTGTTCGTCTTGGAGAGAGAGAGAGAGAGAGTTGATGGTTAGTGATTTTAGATTTTATCAATTCAATTTGATTAACTGAATCAATAAAGTTGGAACCGAAGAAAAGAAATTCAATTTTTATTATTATCTGAATCAAAGGAGAACTGAACCGAAAAAGGGTTAGATTCAATTTGTGTCTCATCTCATTAATTCTATTTTTGACACCCCTAGTCTCTAGTGCTCAATGATTGAAATTGGTAACCTTAATTTTCAACATGATTCTCCGTTTGGGGCGCTTCTATACACATTATGCTTGTAAAATAGATTACAATAATTATGGCCATGGAAGAAAATTTAGGAGCCGAAATGATAATTTATGAATTTTGTGATAATTTGTGTTTATTAATATTCACATAAAGAAAACGCATTATAAACCGAAAGAAATTTTGCCACAATAAGGAATGTTATTACAATTAGGTCATATATTCAATTTACTAATAATAAGAAAATTACATTAGTAACAATTACCATTCACTCGATTTACTAATAATGACATAGATTATTGACCCATAAAGAAAAAAAACTGCAAATTAAATTATTTATTACAAGGCAAACTACTTCCTCTTAGATTATGTTACTACTTCGAATGTAACTTTCTCTAATATGTATGGATAATTACCTGTAATAATTGTAATATCAATTAAACCTATAATTAGTAATTTGTGTTTATAATTTCGTTACAACAAATCCTAGCTTGGTAATTAACCAATACCATAGTAAATTACCTTAAAAGGTCCTCTTCCAACCAATTGACATTAATTACAATCTCCCTCCTATCAAGAGCTAGTGCATCTTCCAACATACGAGGACATCTACAAGACCCTTGAAACTTCTAGAACGCTTGGGAATAAACCTCCTCGAGCTACAGAGGCTAAGTCAGTCCCCGTAAAATACCGACTCATTGAGGAAGCCGCCTAAGTGTTGGTCTCTGAGTGGCAATGATGCATCACGAAGGGAATCTCTTGAAGAGCATCTACGAACTACTTGCGATTCAGTCAAATGAGCTCATCCGTGAAATAGCATAATAATATTACTATCTAAAGCATCTAAGGACAAATAATAATCTTCTGCACATTCTTTCAAGTAAAGATCATTTAATATCTATCTTGTAGAATAGTATTGTGTTCCGCATTCAACACAAAATCATTTCATACTCTAACCATTCAACTTGTAAGTATACTATACAATAACAATTATGCATAACTGATTAAATTTTCCTAAGTGTAAATTTAGATGCATCACAAATTTTCTCAAACTCTTATAGTTCATTTATATAGTTAATTTTAGAAAATCCATGGTTCTTATAGAATTCAATAACACCAGCCATGCATCACATCATCACATAGAACATAAATAAGAAAAATAACGACCAATACGTAGTAAAAAATCTTCATAATTCATCTCGCAAATTGTAAGCTAAGTTCATGTAAAAAGTTCAAACATAATGGTGACTTTGGTCTGGCAAACAAATCACCAAAAAGAGCAATTACTTCTTTTCCATCATCTTTCTCTAAGGGCGAATATAGATATTTCACATTCTTTTTTCTTCCCCACTTGGCAGTTTGCTCTTCCTTTTCTTCTTCTTGGATTTCTTGCAATTCTCTCTGTTCGGAACTTGCTCAACTACATCAGCAGAACTCCTATTCATTACAAAGAAGAAAATCCCAAATTTAGACAAGGTGCATCAAGTACAATTTTTCCTCGTTACAAGGATAGTTTAACCACTTTCACAAGCATCAACCTATCCAACCGGTGCTTGGCAAGAGAATTAATACAAATTTATTTGTAAATGCAAGTAGAAAGGTCATTGCTCAATAATAAGTTTTCGGGTATTCACGCTTGACTATCAGAATTCACAAGCCATAACAATCAGAGTTCCAAGATCATTTCTAGTTATTGAAAAAAAACAACAAGAGGCCAAAGGTGAGTATGTCAATGGAATAGTTATTTTATGGTACCAATTGTGCTCAAACAGTCTTTATAAAGAATCAAAAGGTATGACCAAATATCTTAAAAGGAAAAATTATGAACTTTTCTCTAGAGCTTTAGAAGCAAAATCATATTGTGAGAATGCAAGTACTTGAATCTTTCAACATATACATATGCGTGGAGTCATCAACGGGCATAAAAGGTAGGAAGGGGCCTCCTACAAATGGAGGTTCTTCATTATTTTGAGTGGGGTTCAGACTGTTGTTGCTACATCAAGTCTAAGATTACCCCTAGGACACTCAGCTGTATGATCAATGCATTCAAACAAGTACCATTATATATGTGAGTTAGGATTATGAAAGGCCAAAAGGAACATGAAAACATAACGGTACTCACTTTTGAGTTAGATCATCAGCTTTTGGTTCTTTATCTTCCTGCCACGCTTGATTTTGCATCTCTTCCTCCATGAGCTGCAATTTCCTATTTACTTTCTTTGTAGTGCTGATTCAATGTATTGTGATGTTAGATCAAATCATAAGCTTCCACACGTATATAAACATTCTGTTTATAGGAAGGCCTTTGACATTTGGGGAATAACTAAAACATAAGTTCCATGTCTCACAATAGTCAAGAGTCCATTCCTTAACCACTATCTTCGGTTATCCGATATGGTATACATTCTATTCAAACTGAGACAAGTGTGAAGCTGAAGCATTTCTAGCAGTCAAATGACTTCTCTTCTCCTACAAAAAGTAAAATAGGTAACATATTGTTAAGTCTCCAATTCAGTCAATTAACTTCTAGGTTTGTAGTCAACAATAGAAGGAGACAAATGTTCAGATGATTTCACGGCAGTGCTTCCATCTTGCTTTTGCTTCTTCTTGGCAAACATCTAGTGGTGTTTTCATGACTGCATCTGGGATCTTTGTCTCTAGGTCCTGCACAGAAGACTTTTTTTTGAGTAGAGAAGATGCAGGGAAATCTTCACCATTGGGTTCTAAAGACTGGGCCTCGGGATTCTGATGTGGCAAGCCATTGTCCTTCATTTTCTTCTTTTTGGACTTCTTGCAATTCTCTCCGCTTGGAACTTGCTCAATTTCAACAAAACTCCTATTCATCACAGATAAGAAAATTCCAGGTAAAGTTCAATTTTCCCTTGTTGCAAAGATTGTTTAACCACTTTCATTAGTGTCTAGCCAACCAACCAGTGCTTGCCACGAGACTTTAAACCAATCGTTCACAAATGCAAGTACAAATGTCATCACTTGACATTTACTCTTGAAGTAGTCATGCTTACCTATATGCACTAACAAGCCATGACAACAAGAGTTCCTAGACAAAAAAATTCCTAAGTTTGCTCGAAGGCTTCAAGCACAATCATTTTGAAAAATTTCTGGTACTTCAATCTTTCATCATATACATGTGTGGAGACACTGACATGAGTAGAAGGTAGGAAAAGGCGACCTACAAATGGTGGTCTTTCATTATTTCAAGTGGAATCCAAATCCTGTTGCTACATCACGTCAAAGATTACATGTAGAATAAACCCTAGGACATCCAATTATAGGATTAATGCATTCAACCAAGTAACATTATATATGTGAGGTTGGATAATTAGAGGTCAATAAGAACGTGAAGACATAAAGGTACTCACTTTTGATTGGGATCATAAGCTTTTGGACACTTATCTTCCTACCATGCTTGATTATGCGTCTCTCTATCCACGATATGAAAATTCCTCTTCAATTTCTTTGTAGTGCTAATTCCAATGTATAATAAGATGTTAAATGAAATCATATGCTTCCATGTGTATATGATTTTATAATGTTTATAGGGAGGCCTTCTGCTTTAGTTTAGTAACTAAAACATAAGCTCCAAGTCTCAGTTTTGTCGAGAGTCCATTTCTTAACCACTTATCTTTGGTTATTTGAGATGGTAAATGACTTCTCTTCTTGTAGAAAAAGTAAAATAGGTAACATATTGTTAAGTCTTCGATTTAGTCATACCTTCTAGGTTCACCATTAACAACAGGAGACAAACTTTCAGAAGATTTCACGACTGTCCATCCATCTTGCTCTTGTTTCTTGGCAACATCTAGTGGTATTTCCATGACTACATGTGGAACCTTTGTCTCAGAGTCCTCTACAGAAGATTTTTTCTTATGTAGAGAATATACAAAGAAATTGTCACTATCAGGTTCTGACGACCAGGCCCCAGGATTCTGATGTGGTAAGCTAGGGCCTGCATGGTAACCATTCTGTGCCCGGGAACAATTTCTGCTCGGAAGTGATTCTTTTTTATTCTGCTCTCGGGAACAATTTCTGAGCATTTGAAGGTGTTTGGTAACTGTCCAAAATTTTTATTCCCGGAACAGAAATGCGTTTGGTAAAATCTAAAAATTTCTAGTCCAAAATGATTTATTTTAATTTTTTAATGATTTAAATATAATTTTCTTTTTGTTTTCCTTTTCATTTTCAATTTTTTTTTTGCTTAATAGATCGCCGGTGGCCGGCGACCGGCGACCGACGGCCGTACGCCCTCGCCGAGAGCCGGCGACACCCGCCTCGCCGTGAGCCGGGCGAGGCTCGGCCGAGCCTTGGGCCGGGCGAGGTCTCGCCTCGCCCGGATCCGGCGAGGTCTCGCCTCGCCAGATCCGGCGAGGCCGAGCTCGCCCGCCACCGGCGAGGCTCGGCCTCGCCGGCCCACCGCCGGGCGGCGTCGGATTGGGCGGGCGACGCCGCCCGGCGGTGGGCCGGTGAGGTCGACCCTCACCGGTGGCTGCGCGAGCTCGGCCGCTCGCGGCCTCGCCGGATCTGGGCCGAGGCCGACTCGCCCGTGCACCGGCGAGGCTCGGCCTTGCCGGCCCACCGCCAGCCGGCGTCGGCTTGGCCGGGCAACGCCGGCCCGGCGGTGGGCCGGCGAGGTCGAGCCTCGCCGGTGCACAGGGCGAGCTCGACCTCGCCGGATCCGGGCGAGGTCGGCTCACCCGGCCAAGGCGAGGCCGAGGCTCGCCGGGCCGGGCGAGCCTCCGGCGAGCTTGCCGGTGGCCGGCGAGCCTCCGGCGAGCTCGCCGGACCTCGCCCGCCACTCGCCGGCGGTGGCCGGCGTCGGCGGCGCGGTGGTGGTGGGCGGTGATGGGCGGCGGTAGGATGAGGGAAGAAGAAGAGAAGAAGAAAGAAAGAAAAAAGAAACTGATTCTTGAAGTTGTTCCCAGAATCAAGAAGCTATTTTTTTTTTATTCTTGATTCCATTCCAAATCTGTTCTCGGGAACAAATTTGTTCCCGGGAACAAAAATTTTAACAAACGGATTTCTGTTCCAAATCTATTCCCGGGAACAAAAGAACAGAAATTATTACTGTTTGGCAAGTTACCATGCAGACCCCTATTGTCCTTCCTTTTCTTCTTTTTGGACTTCTTGCAATTCTCCCCACTTGGAACTTGCTCAACTTCAATAGCTGAACTTCTATTCATCATAGATAAGAAAATCCCAGGTAAATTTGAATTTTTTCCTTGTTACGAGGACTGTCTAACCACTTTCATTAGTGTTTAGCCAAACGACCAGTGCTTGCCATGAGACTTAATACAAATCATTCGCAAATGCAAGTAGAAAGGTCATTGCTCAACATTTGCCCTTGAAGTATTCATGCTTAGCTATCTGCACTAACAAGCCATAACAATAAGAGTTCCAAGACAAAATTCCGAAGTTTGCTTGGAGGCTTAAAGCACAATCATTTGGAAAAATGTCTAGTACTTTAATCTTTCATCATTTACATATGTGTGGAGTCACTGACATAAACAAAAGGTAGGAAGAGTTGACCTACAAATGGAGGTCTTTCATATTTTCAAGATGGGTCCAAATCTTGTTGCTACACCACCTCAAAAATTACATGTGGAATGAACCCTAGGACACCTAGCTATAGGATCAATGCATTCAACCAAGTACCATTATATATGTGAGTTTGGATAATGAGAGGTAATTAAGAACATGAAGACATAAATGTACTCACTTCTTACTCGGATCATGGGCTTCTAGTTCTTTATCTTCCTGCCAAGCTTGATTCAATGTCTCTCCCTCCACGATATGCAATTCACTCTTCATTTTTTTTGCAGTGCTGATTCCAATGTATCAAGATATTAGATGAAATCATATGCATCCATGTGTATCTAGTTTTATAAATTTATAAGGAGGCCTTATGCTTTAGACGAGTAACTAAAACATAAGTTCCATGTCTTAGTATAGTCAAGAGTCCATTTCCTAACCACTTATCTTCAATTAGACATTACACAACCTATTCAAATCGAAAAAAGTGCGCAGATAAAACATCTTAAGTAAATCAATGAATTCTTTTCTTGTGGAAAGGGTCAAAAAGCTTATACATTGTTAAGTCTCTAATTTAGTCAATTACCTTCCAGATTCACTGCCAATAACAGTAGGAGACAAACTTTGAGGTGGTTTCATAGTGGCGCTTCCATCTTGCTTTTGATTCTTCTTGACAACATCTAGTGGAGTTTCAATGACTACAACTGGGACATTTATTTCTAAGTCCTTTGTAGAAGACTTTTTCTTATGTAGAGAGGATACAAAGAGATCTTCCTCATTAGATTCTAACAATAGGGCCCTAGAATTTTGTTGTGGCAAGCTATTGACCTTATCAGATTCACTTATTTCATGCTTTTTCCTAAGTCGCCAACAATGGTCTTTTCCCTTCCTTGCTTTCTTGTGGTTTGACTTCTCCTTCTCTGTTGTAAAAATTTCACATTGTGAACATGTCAAATGAACATTCTCCTAAACTGAAGATGCAAAGCTGACAGAATAAGAGCAATCAACATATCTGTACTTGTCCATGTGATGACATCATACGAAAATAATAAAGAAAATCAACTTAAAATTTCAAAGTCAAGAATGCTAACAACTATAAAATATAATCCAGCATGATGCGAGATCCTACAACATTAATAAATCCATAACAGAATAAAACAATATGACAACTCTACATGGTGAAGGCCAAAAGAAAGAAGCACCAATGACATCACATGAATACAAGGAGGAGCAATGTCACATTTCAAAGCGAAGAATGATAACAGTTATATAAGATTATTAGGCAAGCATGAAAATAAAAGCAGAATCCTCCGACATCATATTTTTTCTCTATGGTCACATAATCATACAAATTGCTCAAACATCATAATCTTTTTCTGTGGTTACACATTTAGTATATTTTGTTTGTGATAGTTAATACTACATTATTGATAAAGTAATCCAAATAAATAAATAAAAAGCTGACATCTAAGTTTTTGAAGAAGGTCAATTTCTTCATACTTCTTCATTAATAATCTTTCTTTCTAATAGACAAAAGCAACAGTTTATTGGATATTGCCTTTGCCTCCAGAAACAAGAGTTACTGGAGATTTTTGACTGGTCTTACTTCGATGCAGGATGCACGCAGCTACTCATCAGAAGATTTTGATGCAACAATCTTAGCAGTAAAAATAGACTAGACTCTGTGCACGAGCTTCACAATTCATTTATAAATGAATGGCTGGATTACTGGTACTCAGTCACCCAAAATGCAAATTATTCAATGATTTAAATTTCATTGAATATATAAAAAATGGAAAGATTAGTAATATATGTTGTTGTAATTGCGTATAGGTTTTACTGATATCAAGCAAAAATAGTTTAAGCAATGTCAAGAATTGAACAAAGCATAAACCAACTCCGAGGACTTTACCTGCGTAACTCAACAAAGCAAAATTGTCTATGGCATTGTTCTGATATCAACATCTAATCACGATAGATTTGAAATTGTTCTTTTTATATAAAATCCAATTGATTTCTCAAAAATGAGCATTTCTTTTCCTTTATATATGAAGATCGAAGAGTTAAGCATACATTATTTTCCAAGTAGAAGCTTGTCGACCCGTGTCATGAGAAATAAGAAAAGGACACTGTTAAACTGCGAACACCTGATTTATTCGGCATAGGAGAAGGTGGAAGGAATTCAATATCATCGTCATCGATAAAGCTATCTTCATACTTGTCGTCATCCTCAGAAATATCCGCCTCTGTGTCTGCAATATCTTCTCCGTAGAACTCTCTAATACTCATTATTAAGGAATGGAACTCTAGAATGAAGCTTCTATATTTAGTGTATGAAATAGTTTGGATTGTATTTCTTGACCTTTTTAACTCACCACAACATGTACCGATGTTTGCATAGATAAAATGATGTAATGGAACCCAATCTATCATCTTATACAATTACAAAACAAAATTATATGAGAAACAAGATAACAATAAGAGGGAATAATATAACATAACTCAACCAAGTATACGAGTCATCATCAAATTCTCGACCTTTTTCCAAGTAGTAACTCGTGAGGTGAACACTACGAACACCGAGAACAGAAAAAATGACTTGCTCGGTTTCCTCAAATTCCAAATTTATCTGAGTTGATTCTTCTTTTCTTGGACACAAGGAGCATATAGATACAGGAGTCGCATCGCCCACATTACTTTGGACTGTGCTCCTAGTGGCGGCAACACCAACCCCGAGTGCTGCCTGCCCAAAATTAAGCACGTCCAATGAAGAGGAAAGTCAATAAAAGTCTGAAGAAATTTGGACTTTTTAATGTTGCAATAAACCAAAATCAAAGAACAGAGAAGGGTTTTACATGGGAGATGTGAAGTCTTGACCCATTTGGCTTCTTAGCATAAGGCTTGCCAAGTTGCACTTCAATCCCTACTCGAACGGTGGAAAAACAGAGCAAGCGATATCATCACTCTCATGAAATAAACTCACAAATGAGAACAACCGATCGAAACAAGAAAGGGTCATATCAAATTCACAGGTAAAAGAATGTACAAAAGAGAATCAGAACCGACCCCAAAAAGCCATTTCTTGTTACAAAAGTGAAGAGGAAAAAGCTAGACAAACTAAACCAGTATGACTGTATGGATTTTAAGAGAGAGAAAGAAAGACAGAGAGAGAGAGCCGAAGCAATGATGCTGCGTCCACGAGTTCCAACATGAAACATGTGCATGCTAATCGAGGATCATCATTTGACAAGGGAAAGCATGATTCTTGAAAATTGTAGAGCATTTATGGCCTCCATACCATCGCGCTTCTTCTCTTGAACGAGAAAGATCACAATTTTTAAGACGTGACTCTTCGTTGGAAAGACTTATTTAGAAAATCTATATTGCCCTCCCTCTATTTATCACAAAGTCCCTACTATAATGTTTTTTTTTTTTTCACAAATAGTCTCCCCCCTTAAGCAGAACTTTGAGAAGAGGCAGATACCTAACCAAAAGACCCGAAACCAATCTTACCCTATCTGAATAGACTATGAAAAGTTAACAATATCCATATTTGAAACAAACAAATTCCGAAGAATTTGATTTTTTTGGTCATTCAAATTTGACTCAATTATTGCGATAAGAATCAAATGTATTTTTTTTGGCTATTCAACTATGGAACCGTATAGATTTTATAGTGAACTTAAACATTTTGCCTACTCATAAGTGCAAAATTTAAAATAGGGAAACTTTCCTAATTTGAAATATCAATTATAGAATGTGGTTAAATTGACTGATCATGTCTAATATGTTGCAGTGACTTGTAAAACAAATATATGATAGGACCGGATTAAAAAAAGAAGAAGTGAGAACCTACCCTTGTAGATTTGTAATTGATATGTAATCTCACAAAATTAATATCTTTCGATTTTAAAATAGAAAATGAAAGCATGTTGAAGACTTCTTATGTGTCGAATTGAATTTAAAGCAAAATGCCCAATTTAAAATTTAAATTATCAAGTATTCTCTTTAAGGTTGAGCATTACTATAGGATAGAGTCAGGAACATGAGAACTGGAACAGTGTTTTAGGTTCTAGTATATGAAAAGTATGTTATAGGTCCTAAAAAATTGTGGAACTTGTTTCGAATGGTAGGCTCTAGGTTTTAAGTGAAAATAGAAACTTGGAATGAGTCTTTGTGTCATTCTTGTTTTATGTTCTTGCACGATCTTACACCATTCTATGGTATTCAATAATAAGTGTGCAATATGAAAACACTAATCCAAACTTCCATTCCCAATAATAACTATAACCGAAACTTTTACTTTATTAATATTTTATAATGTCATGTTTAAATATAGATTGTAGCAAATGGTAATCCTTAAAAGTGATGATTTATTGTAATTGTTTAATTAAGAGTATTAGTAAAACCTGGATAGACCCTAAAAACGACTTCTAAACCTATGATATAGTAGGTTTTAAGTTTCTAGGTATGCATGATAGATTTTAGGATCTAACGTGGAACTTGGATGGAATCAGGGAAATCTGGAAACGCTCACCCTTAATTCTCTTAGTTGCTTGATTCATTCTTTGCGTGGCCTATTGGTCATATCTAGGATATTTTAACATACTTAATTAAAATGGTACCGAAAAAAGTAGATTTAAAAAATGAAAATCAAGACAGTGAAGAGAGTAAGCAATTATGGTTTTTTTCATCATTGTATTTTACGGGACCAATTTTTTTCTTTTTATTGTACACTGCTTTTATAGTGATAGCCTTCTAACCTTCACTTCTTGGACATTAGAAAGTTTGTAAGAAATTGCATTTTCACTAAAATGATATTTGCACACTTTCACGAAATAATTATAGTTCTTTCTACAATTAAAAGCAAAACTAGTTTTCATAGCCGGGCTTTGCACGAGCTACATTTGAAATTTTTCTCATATATAAAAGAGGTTACATTTGAAGAAACAAATCTAAGACTCCATTTATTATAGTAGCCATAAAATACAATTGAAATTTTCTACTATTGCACACTTTCATGAAATAATTATAGTTCTTTCTACAATTAAAAGCAAAACTAGTTTTCATAGCCGGGCTTTGCACGAGCTACATTTGAAATTTTTCTCATATATAAAAGAGGTTACATTTGAAGAAACAAATCTAAGACTCCATTTATTATAGTAGCCATAAAATACAATTGAAATTTTCTACTATTGCATCATCATATGTTTATTATCTTGCTGGTTTACCAATCTTGTTTCTCTACCTTTTCTTCACTTACATTAAAAAAGCACTTGCAAACATATCAAATATGGTGCACACAGAGAGCGCCATATTGTTGGAAGAGAGCTCTCTTCTATTTAATGTATTGAGCTCTATACATTAAATACCAATCTTGTTTCTCTACCTTTTTTTTTTTTTTTTTTTTTTTGACAATATCTGCCTTTCGTATTTGTAATAAATAGCAACATTTACCCTTTCTTTTTGTGATTTTGATTAATTAGTTCTCTTAATGTTATTTCGTTAATTCAAGAGATTAAAGTGTTATATTCACTTGGAAGGTGGAAATAGCATGAGCCCAAATTAAAAAATTCCTTTTAAAAATGTAAGTATTAGTTGCAAATTAAAAAATGTCAATGATTTTTTCATGTATATTTGCTCTTAGTTGACTAATAATATTAATTTTTATGCTACAAGATTGTGAATGAATGATTAATACGTGTACAAAATGTGATTTGCTGTTTAAATCAATTACTTATCTGTTCCAAACTAGAAGAATGTTAAGATAAAACTTCGTTTGAAATGATATGGTAGAAAACAATGTGCAACTTGCAGGACATGGTAGAAATTTTTTTACATGTTTTAAACCTACTCAATCGAACATTTTGGCAAGCCGCTTACCAATGTTGTTCCAAGGTACCATGACTATCACATATGTATAG
The DNA here is from genome assembly GCA_014182735.1 of Corymbia maculata. Lineage (NCBI taxonomy): Eukaryota > Viridiplantae > Streptophyta > Magnoliopsida > Myrtales > Myrtaceae > Corymbia > Corymbia maculata. Next base: position 13,551,413 of record CM024683.1, on the reverse strand, counting down.
TTAAAAAAGAACTTTATCAATTGTGCTTATATATTATGAACATAAAAAAATGGTGCAATCCTGCAAGTGCATTTCACCTATTTGTCCTCATAATAAACAATCAAATTGTCATAAAAAATCTGAAATTTACTGATTCTCGTCAAGTTGATTTGTTCTCTGAATTACTAATTCTCCTCATGGATTATCAAATTAATCTCAGATAAGCTTTAGAGAAATTGTCGAATCTGACCAACAAATGCATTCATATATACTCATAAATTTAGTGTAATATCTATAATTGTTGAGTGAGTATTTAGCAGGGATTATTATGAATCTTCGTTCTCGCTTGGATCCAACTCTTCAATGCTGTTCTCTCTGTTTCTTGCTTGTCAGTAGTAAATATTCTGTGTCCTAGAAGAGCGCCTCGTCTGTCCGCATTTAGTTCTACTTCGTCATCGCGCTCCCAAAAGAGGTAAAGGAGGAGTCACCCAAAAGCAGGATATGAATTTATTTTTGTTTGAGCAGTCGAGGATGTGAGGATTCCCTATGCATTGGATAGTTGCGTAGTCTTTGCATTTTAAGGAAGCGTTCAGGATCTTCCTCATTTTTGGGGTTTCGTTTTCCTTTTTGTTGATGTCGGACATGGAAGATTGCTGCGATCTCCAGTTGCCCTTAGACGAAATCTCTTCTACGTTCAGTCTAGAGAAGGCGGTGTGCAACCATGGATTCTTCATGATGGCTCCGAACCGTTGGATTCCTTCCACCAAGACGTTGCGGCGTCCTCTCTGTCTTGCGGATTTGTCCTCTTCCGTTGAGGTGTCCGTCATGCAGTCTCCTGGTCCCAGCAGCCCATCGTTGCTCGTCCGAGTTCATCGCTCTCCAAGCCTTTCCTCCCAAGACCAGCAAGCGATTTTTGTACTCTCTCTCTCTCTCTCTCTCTCTCTCTCTGCGTGCGCGGAAGTACATGCTAACTAGTGACTCCAAAGCATGGATATATATTATTGCAGGAACAAGTGATTCGGATGTTAAGGTTGTCCGAAAGAGACGAGCAGAACGTGAAGGAGTTCCATGAAGTGCATCCGGAAGCGAAGGATAGAGGATTCGGTCGAGTTTTCCGTTCTCCTTCACTCTTCGAAGATGTCGTCAAATCTATACTCCTTTGCAACTGCCAGTTAAGTACTGAAATCTAGTTCTCTTCATGTGCAAAATAAGTAGGACAAAGAAGATAATGACCTGAATAAGAAACCCCATAACGGCAATTGAATAAATATCTTACTTTTATCATGATCCCTCGCTTTCTCTTCATGCTTAATATTGAGTTTCTTTTCTGAATTCATCATAAGATCCGACTTTGTTCTGAATCACTCCCAACAAACAGATGCCCTTGATTTCGAACAAGATATGACGAATGATGCTATTGTGAGAGGTTCACCTTGTTTTCAGACCTTGTTCTTCGTCATAATTATGCAAAAAAAAATAAAAAATCGACTTTTGTCTTGCTTACATCAAAGTCAAGTACATATCGTTTTAAGGTTGATGATACTGATTTGGGTCCTACCTAAAATTGTCATAGGTGGAGAAGGACACTAGAGATGGCTCGAGCTTTATGTGCACTTCAACTAGAGCTAAGCACTCGAGGTAAGAATACTATTTAGCATGACTTTCATCTCAGTATATTTAGAACGACTTGAAGATGAGAATGACCATGATTGAAGGCTCTAAGAGGAAGAAACGGAGACGAGAGAAGGATGGAGCAAAACCAGTTCCTGCGGAGATGGAAGGCGAAGAAGTTTACCTTGGGAACTTTCCGAGCCCCAAGGAACTTGCTAACCTCGACGTGGACTACTTACAGAGAAAGTGCAAACTCGGGTACCGGACCAACTACATTCTCAAGCTTGCCATGGATATAGAGGAGGGGAAGCTCAAGATTGACGGAGACGAGGGAGTGCAGGATGCTGCATCTTGTAGGATATTGATCAAGGGCATAAGTGGGGTCGGAACTTTCGCACAGGCTAGCATTTTGATGTGCATCGGCTTTTATGATGAGGTTCCGTCGGATAGCGAAACAATCAAGTTCTTAAAACATGTATGAAAGTGAATTTCAAACATAAAATATATGTCTTACAAAATAACCACCCTTCCGACTAATTTTAAGGATGCTGCGTTCTTTTTCTTTGTCAAAAGGTACACGCAAGGGAAAGATGCACCAAAAAGACTATTAAAAGCGACCTTAAAGAGATCTATGATAAATATGCACCCTTCCAATGTTTGGCTTATTGGTAAGTCATTTATTTATCTAAATTTTGGTCGATTTATAAATAGATATTCATATCATGTGTTATGCGATAATTTTCAGGGTGGAGCTGTTGGATTTTTACGAGAGGCAATATGGGAAGCTGAGCGAATTGTCGCACACCATGTACCACACAGTTGCTAGCTGTACACAAACCGGAGTCTCCAATCACAATCAAGTGTTGTGACTTGAAAAGTGTTTCTCAGTAGGGTCATTTATGGCACTGACAAGGCGTTGTAGGATGAGAATTGAAAGGAAGCCAGAGACTCTCCCATATTATAATCTCAAGTACGTTTTTTTATAGAATTTCCAAAGTTTTTACTTTTAAATTCTAAAGCAAAATAATCCTATCGCGCTGAATAGCTAGGATTCGAGATTATGCTGTAGCTTGCTACCATTTTGTTTTGTGTCGCCACCCTCCCGAGGGTGAGTTAGATTCCTTGAGATGGTTTAATGGATTGCCAAGCAGGCATGGATGGTTCCTCTCATGAGATAGATTTCTTGCTTAACTCGCTCTCTCAAACTTACCAAGCGCGCTTAACTTGATTTAAACTTGATTTATCATGTCATTCTAATAATTTATTATGGGTCTACAGACCAAGTAAAATGCGGGAGTGTGTTTTCCTTTGTTGAAAGAAACATTCGGCATAAGAACTTGTTTATATTGAAAATTTTCCTATCGCCTAAAATTGGTGCCTTTTTTATTTTACATAAAAAGATTATATGCAATCTTTCTCGTTAATTATATATATTTTTTAACACATGTAAGTAGTCATGCAAGAAGCTCCTACAATAAATAAAAAAATTGAAGAAAATAAAATCCAAGCAAAATATAATAATTAGAAAACATGGAGGGAAGTATAAGTCGAGTCTCATGTGGCGACATTAAACCTTGGAACAGGACCCTTGAGAGTATCGTGGCCTTCCAAAGGTGAACTACTCAAGGAAAATTAATGGACTAATAAATAGAAATAGAGATTCTTCTCACAAAATAATTGCTTGTGTTTAGCATGAACTCTCTCAAACTCTATCACTTGTCATTTGATACTTAGTTTAATATGAAATTTTCTTACCTTTTGAGATGTCACTAATCAATCATGATCAATCAGGCACTTAAGTAAAAACAGTCTACTTCTACAAACCAGATATTTAATAAATTCGAGATTTAATCTAACTTCATTTTGTTATGTCCTCTTTATTTTCAAAAATATTTCACAAGCAAACTCGGTTGATTTTAAGCCTAAGCCACCAACATTCAAGAGTGATCATGTCAGTATGCAATAAAAAAAATTAGCACTGAATAAACCAAAACAATAAATAGATTGTTAGAAATTGATCTAACCTTAATGTAGAGCAAAGCACAACAATACTGACTAATTTGCCAATATCTACAAGATATTAATTAAAATGCATGCATAACTTGAACATGATTTCTAAATGTAATGGCATCTCTTTTTTGGATTTTTCTTGTTTATGAAAACTAAATTGTATGCAATTTTGATCTAAATTCAACATGCATAACATGTGACATAACCTAATATCAATAACAAGCAAAAATTAAGAATTAATCTAACATGATGTGCAATTTAATCTATATGAGCCTATACATGCAATCACTAGATAATATGAAAATAATGACATGGCAGCATGATGACATGGAAGTAATGATGTGGAAATGATGACATGGAATTGATGCAACTAATCTATATGCCATATGCACCTTATTTTTGTGATTTTGTCTTAAAGTAAAATTAAGAAACAACTTAAAATATGATGTTACCCAATTTAGATTGAAAAATAATTTAGATTAAATCCTATTATATATTAGGAAATTTTCTAAATTATTATATTGCTTTTAGATATGCAATTTTAAAATAGGAAATTAATCTATCCTAATATGCAATGCAATTTTTTGTATTTTTCTAATATAAGAAAGTTCATTAAATTAATAGCATGCAATATTCAACCCCACATAATTCAAATATCCACTCCAACCCAAAATAGGAAAGGAAGGTAATCGAGCGATCTTAATTATTAAGGATATTTGACAAAAACAATTATTAAGGATCAAGTTCTCGATTATATGTATAACTTGAAAGGGAAATTTCCCAATGGATATGTCTAAAATCTAGGAAAATTCCAAAAAAAGTCTCAAAGTGCCTTTAGTTTCTCAAATAGGAGCTCGAAGGTGACATTGTTTCAAATAAAGGCATGAAGTAACTATGATTGTTTCAAATAAGGGCCTAACCTTACCAATCACCGGCCACCTAAATTTTCTGATTGATCAAGAGCATTTTTGTCATTTGCAACTTTTTTTTCCCTTAGTTTTTTCTTATGGTTGATTTTTGCCATCAGCTATAATATCATGAAAATCAATCCCATTTTGAGATTTTATAAAATGATGATGTTGGTCGAATGCATGGTCAATGCAAATATTTTGAACTAATTGTTCGAAGGATAACGGATTGTCGAGAGGCACTGATAAACGATACGCGTACGACTCACAATTTTGATTAGGAACAAACCCTTTGATCATAAGGGCATGGGAGGGAATGATGTCCTCTAGTATTAGACTAATAGGCAAATAGAAATAAATCGATTCAGTAGAGGTATGAAGTTGGGTTGCAGGTGATTTTCCGCACAACTTCGATACAAATTACGAACGGCACTAAAAAGATTTCCTTTTTATCTAGTACTTGAGAATTACCAATTGAGCCCCCGGGATCACATGACAATCAAAGAACATTTCTGACTTGAGAATTGGCTCAAACATGGATCAATGGATTGTCGACCATGTGTCAAATGTGAGGAAAAAAATCCAAAAAGGGCGTTTAATAGTCTAATTGTACTATGGTCGCAATCAACTCAATTTAGCCCTTGAATTTTTATTTGATTTTGGGAATCGACTTTTCAGTGGTATCACGGCTAAATATTTGGACGTCACATCATTTATTCTTGAGTTTTTTGATGGGTTTTAAAGTGTCGGAAAAAAGAAAATTTGGACCAGGTTTCGGACCAGCAAGTGGGTTGGCCCAATGGGCCTTGCGCCCACTTAGCCCAGCCCAAGATAGGCTTAAGCTAGTCCATTCCCTTCTCCCTTCTCAGCCCTTTTCATTTTGTGGTCCTAGTGGGCTAGCCACTTGCTTTAGCTTCTTGGACAAGCTTAATCAGCCCTTCTCTCTCTCTCACCTCCAGCCTTGCAGCCGCCCTACCTCAACCCCTTCTCTTTCTCTCTCTTCTCTTCCCTTTTCCCTCACTTTGCCGCCACCTTCTATCCACTGCTGGTTACCACCCTTGCTGCCATCGCTAAAACTGTTGCCACCATCTAGAGAGCAGCCGTTCATTGTCAGCCGCCCTTGGTAATTGTTAGCCACCCATCTGACTGCCGGAGCCGCTATTGCCCTTTTTCACTCGATAGCATTTTGGTGCTATTTTGGCCGGAATTAGCCATCATCCATCGTCCATTGCCGTCCCCGAGCTAACCCCACGTAGCCCTCGCTCTTGCTGTCGCTCCGGTGTTGCCGGATTTTTAGCTTATGGTTGATGATGGATTAGCATTTTAATATTATTGGCCGATTTGGATTAGTGTTAACTATGATTAGAATAAAGTAACCGCGATTAGATTAAAGTAACTAAGATTAAATTAAAGTAACCTTGGTTGCGTTAGTTAACCATAGTTAGGTTAGAATAGTAACCATGGTTAGTATTTATTAATACTATTATTTTCGGAATTATTAATTAATTATTAATTATATTAGTTTATAGTTTCGAATTATTATTATTATTATTATTAATTTTGGGAAAAATAATTATTCGAGATTATTAATCAGAAATGGTTTTAATCGAGAAATTTTGTGAGAAAAAATTATTAAGGTTTGTTTTTCTAGTGTTAATTATGGTTAATGGCTTGGTTATTAAAATGAGGTGGAATTGTCAAAGAAAGGTTTTCGGATTTGTTATTAAATGTTTTTAACTTTAGGTGGACTAATTGTTTTAATAACATTGTTAACTAGCGATTATTTTATATTAATTATGAGGTATACTGAACTGTTGATTGATTGTTATTCCCCGTCGAAGTATGTGTTTATTAATTGCTGATTGATTGCAACTTTCGTAAATAATTGGATTGTTACTATTATACATGACTGCCAGACATTGCTGCATTTCATTGTACGTGTATTAACTGTAATAGCATGTCACGTGAACACAAACTATGTTTTTTTTATTTTATGACCCAGGGAACCCCGCACCCCGCCGACAATTAGGGGAGTAAACCTTGGGGGCCGCACGTGCTAGCCATCACACACATGCAACCAGGTAAGTCACCATATGATGAAACTGGGATTCGAATTCTCGACCTTTTGCGAGAGGAAGAGAGCGCGAATCAGCAACGCCACCCAGGTGGATGGTACACGAACTATGTTGCATTCACGATAGAGCAAAAAAAATAACGAATTGGTTGATGATCATTGGAGCACATGTGGATGATAGTGCTGTGATTATTTGTATGCCTCTTAATCTTATTATGATTTGAATGATAGTTTATGTAGGTCATATGTGTCAAGGTCATGTAGGGTTGCATGTGGTTGCATATGATTATTGAATTGTCTTCTAATAATGATTTTCTGTGGTGTGGTAGTGGAATTGATTGCCGAGACTAGGTTGTATGTTAGATTACCTTGAGGCGAGCAAAGTTTCTAACCGAGACTTAGGATTTTAACTTGCTGAGTTTATCTCATCTCATCGTGGTTAACAATTTTTAGGACCTTAAAATGACGTAGTACCCAGTGAGGTTTGGCGTTTTCGTGGACATAAGCACCACCGTTACCACATGGTTAGTCCCGAGTCATAATTTTGTGTATGAGCACCATGTGACGACAGTGTGGGTGGACGAGGGATCGAGAAACCACTACATGCCTCACCTCTTTAAGGTGTGGTTCATTTGGATGTGGGACATTCCGTATGGTCCCCTAAGAGGTTTTGATGGACTAGTCTTACTTGTGGGACCAACTGACCAAGTCTAGGATCCTATGGACTTGGGTCCCTTTGATGGTGAGATTTCCGACATGACGACTGGAGAGACTGATCCTTCGAAGGACAACGAGCAGGCATCTGTGGCCTAGTTTTTTTTTACGAGCCCTCCCCCACTTGTGCAGAGATAGGTTAGTTGGGCCGGTCCCTTTTTTATTAGGCCTTAGCATGTCGTTTATAGTAAGGCATGTACATATATATGTTGTTGTTCAAGCTAACCTTGTAAATAAATAAAATGGTGTTCTTGTCTTTCCTCTATTGTATTGGCTACTATCCCTAGTGTTTGTTGGTTGGAGTGTTGTTTCTCTTCCGCATGTGCTTAATGATAAAATAAATAAATTGGTCAACAACAGTACTTGGTACGTTATATGTTTAGACCTCAAGTGAATTGGGATTGTCATGAGCTTGAGGGTCGGGATGTGACACTAGAGATGCCCACAAAGGGTCGGGTGAGGGTCGCCTTGCCCGATCTAGCAAGGGCCACCCTTGCCGGCCACAAGTGAAGGACAGGCAAGGCAGTCTCTCTCCTTGAGAAGGCTGCCCCTCGCAGATGGCTGATTGTGGGAGAGGTCGACCCTTGCTCGATTTGGCAAGGGCCAGTCACAAAAGAGGTCGTCTCTCTCCCTTAGGGAGGCTGCCCCTTGCGACCAACTGCGAGGTCAGCTCTCTCCGGCAGCATGTGAGGTCGACCTCACCAAATTTGGCAAGGGTCGGCCACCTTCATGGTAGGCGAGGCCGTCTCTTACCCTAAGGGAGGTTGGCCCTCACATCACCGAGCTTGCGAATGGTTGCGAGTGGCAGCCTCCCCTAGGGAAAGGGTCGCCTTGCCTAGGTGAGGCCATCCCTCGCCGGCTAATGGCAAGGGTGGTCCTTGCCGGATCCCTCACCCAACCTTCCATCGATGAAGAAGAAGAAGAAGAAGAATTGGAAAAAAAAGGCAAGAAAAAAAGAAAATGATGAAAATACTCTCGATCACCAAAAAATTAGGCCCTTATTTGAAGCAAGATCCACTTCAGACCTTTATTTGAGAAAGTGATGGCATTTCAAATCTTTATTTAAAACAAAGTCAACTTCAGGCCCCTATTTGAGAAACTGAGGACACTGTGGGCCCTTTTTCAAAATTTTCCTCTAAAATCTCAACCAAATAAAGATTAATATCAATAAGTCTATGTTAGGCAACTAAATATTTAGTAGAGCAAATAAATTAGGAATTTACCTCCATCGAACTTGCAACTCATACGGCAATCTGCAGTGAGAAACTGGAGCAACCATGGCAAATGGCAAGGGTGACAAGCACGATGAAGATTCCCGGGGTGGTGAGAGGATGAGTTAGGTGAGGATGCGGCAACGGTGCTCAATGGCTCAAGGTTAGGACGTGCGACAGTGGACTAAGCAGTAACTGGGCGTGCAGCTGGAAATGTCGTTGAAGGAGGCCTTGTTGGACCTCGGAGAAACCTACAAAGAAATTATAGAAGGGCCGCTGTTGTTGCTAGATATTGGTTGAATCAAAGGAAGAAACTGGAAACTCACCATCATTGAAATGTTGCTCAGACTTGCTTGGAACTTGCTGAACATGCCAGAAAGGACGTCCAAACGATGGACACCCTGGAGTGTGGGCTGTAACTATAGGCAGGGAGTAGCTATGGCGAAAAGCTCAAGGCGTGAAGAAACTTGCAAAAGAGGTGTTCTAACTATTGAGAGAAAGCCTCGAATCAGCTAAGTTTATAACCGTAACATCCGCAATTATGACCTCGTAAGAAATGATCATAAGGTTTGGAGTGGATTGATCATGGACTGTTTTAAGGATCAGTCATGGAATTGATTGGCCCGATTGGCAAATAATCATGGATTAATCATGGTCCAATTGACGAGATTGCCATGAACTAACCAAGGGATCGGCCATGAATCAACTCACTAACCACACAAGTAAACCCGAGCTATTCGACCATGGGATCGTTATTTGGTCATGAGAATTGATAACAGGATAGACTTATGTCATCATGGACTGGCGGATAACCGTGGATCGATCTCGATCGATTGTGGCTTGGTTGTAGGTGACTCTACCTAGTTGTGTATTGACTGTGGATGACCATGAGTCGATCAATTGTGATTGTGTGTGATCATAAGTTTATAAATCCTATGCAATTCCTCAATGGTTGAGAGCTGATCATGGATCGAGCAAATTTAGTCACGGATCAGTTGTAGATCGATCATGAGCATTATCAATGGATGGAGGACTAATCGGAATGAATCTCGGGATTGATCCCGCAATCTTGTTACTAAGTCAAGGGTTCGATTATGCCTCGGCTTAGTGCTTAGTTGTGGAGAACTTCAAACTAATCCTTAAATTGACCGACGGACCATGGATTGCGTTAGAGGAATTGGTCACACGTAGGCTTGGTGATAGGCCTAGCGATCGGCTCGAGGGAAAACCTAGACTCATGCGGCTAGGTTGTGCCAATCCGACAGCCGACCATTATGCCAATGACAGGGTCGACCCTTCAACTGATCGACCGCCCAAATGGACGGTTTTGGTTCGTGAAGGCACTTTGGCCCAAACTTCGAACTCGTTAGAATCAATAATTCGAGGTGTGCCTTATGATCCCTTGTTCAGCCTTGGAAGTGATTATTGGTTTCCTATGCTTGCTTTGTTCTTGAAGATACGGACAAAATAAAAAATTCTCTAGAAACTCAAGTCATTAAATGACCTTGTTCATTCATGGGGCTTATGTGGCATATGAAAGATTTTATCATCATGGCTTGTGATTTGCCTTAGAAGATAAGTAGCATAGTTGAACCAATTGAAGCATACGCAAGGGAACTCATTAAGAGCCTAATAGGGCTTAGGCGCTACTTTGGGATCCTTGGGCATCACTATTTCAAGAATGTCATAAATGTCATTTAATGAGGGAAGGCTTATGTGATCCAATTGAGATAAAGCAGTGGGGTTCTAATAGGTTCATTTGGACCGTAGATTGCCACTTAAGCTAGACGGGCTTGCCACCTTGTGAACTAGGCTACCACCTCAAGAAGTAGGCATGCCACTTCGAAAATTGTGATTGGACCAATTGGATGCGTAATCATGAGGTCGAGAACTATGAATAGGAGGAGCCCCTCCTTCTCCCTCACCATTTGGACCTCTTTTCCTCCTCTCTCTTTCTCCCTTAGGTGAACCTTTCTCTCTCATGCCCCTCTCCTCTCTCCTTCGACAGTGCGACTGCCGCCCCTCCTCAAGCAAAGGTCCTTTAGTTTTGAGGTTTGTCCAGGTAAGTATAGCTTCCTACTTCTCTCTAGTGTTGCCATTTTCATCATCAAGGCTAGGTAGTGTTCACTTGTAAGCCGTGGGTAGACGAGTGGCTATATGTAGATGAATTGTGTATGTTGTGATTTCGATCATGTGCTTGAGTGATTGTACAATTGGAATGAAGCCGTGGTTCATTGCTTATGTTCAACGCAAGTTGAGGTTGCCTAGAGCCATAAGGCGCTGACTGGTGTTGAGGCGTACCAATCTCCTGTCTTGGATTGGTGTGTGGATTCCTCAATCCTTAATAATTGGGCTAAGCCTCGAACTCAGGATGATTCACGGCGTAGTGCAAAATCAAGTTCTTGCATGCACTTTGGATGTGTATTTGCATGTGTTCATGCCCGAAGCAAGGGTAAGATTCATTCAACTTGGAGTTGACATCAAAGATGCAATGGCCTAAGCCAAGAAACCTTGGAATCGATATTGAGATGTGCCACACTCAAGTCTTATGCGACACAGGGATCATCTAAGGCTGCAAGGCCTTGGATTGGCATTGAGGCATGCCGAATTCTAGCTTTGATTGGTATAGGGATCATCCAAACCCATGAGGTCTTGGTTCAGCAATAAGGTGTGTTGGTTTCAAGTCTTGCTTAGTACAGGGATTGATTTAGGTGCTCAGTTCAACCTACGAACCAAGAATCGCTCCCGAGGTGCTATATAGTATGATATTGAAGTTCATGGCACACTTTTTTGAATGAGCATGCCCTTTGGGCCATGAGTGAGTCGGCTAAAGAGAAAGAAAAAAGTCGACTTTGCGTGTTGCTTTGTGTGTGTGCACTTAACTATGATAATAGCGCTGTCACCACACAACATTGGTGATGATGCCTCATTTAAAGCACAGGATGCTTGGATTCAAGCCTTGAAAGCCTCGGGAAGTTAGCCTTGAGAAGCCTTGGTTGAGCCTAGATGCCCTGGTCGAACTAAAAAGCCTAGGATAAAGCTGGAAGTGTCGGTTGAGCTAAGAGGGCTTGGTTGAGCTAGGACGAATGTTAAAAGAAAACTACGTGAATGTTGGTTATGCATTTCTTTGTTTGCATGAGTTTATGCATTAGCCGAAAGCATTAAGGTTAATGATCTTGCATATAGCTATGGCATAACATTAGATTTGCTATCAATCTGTCATCGACGCTGTTTGCATGTGATTTTGGCTAGTCTTTACTGAAGGAATATCTAACTAGTCGAGAATATGAGTTTTACTTACCGAGTTCCCAAAACTCATCCCTTTATCTTTTACAGGTGTATAAATATGGCTGCTAAAAGCTTTGGTTCTTGGAAAATAGAAGGGTATGCTATAGACGCAATAGATGTAGAAGCTGAATTAACCTATCGGAAGTGCACCTCTACGGTTTGGGTTGAGGAGGGACAAAATAAGTTAGTCTCTCACCATTATGTGGCTTGGTACGTTTGGTCTGATGAGGACTAGATTGGCCCCCTTTGTGGGTATAAGGGGCCGATGGACCCAAGTGACAAGACAATGTTTGGCAAGACAAACTACAGTCCTTAGTACTAGCCCATAACAGAAAAGTTTCCAATTTTGGTAGCTGTAGTGGTAGCGGAGATAGGGAAACCCGGCCTTTTGCTATCATGAAACATGTACTCGAATATATATGTATGAAGTGTGTTCATATGACTTGCTTCCCATGTCAATTCTTTATTTGCTCAAGTCAAAGCAACCGCTTTCTTTTTTCTTTTATACATAAAAGTTGCTAAGCCAAGCCTCATGTCGAGAAAGTATTGCCAAACCGAAGCAGGGAAGGACAAAAGAATGGGCATGCTACCGCCGGCTAATAGGATCTGAGGAAGCATCTCCATACAAGCTAATTTGCCAATGACTAGGTCAAGTCATTCAAAATCATCCGATGAAGTTCTTCCTGCCCGAACCAAATTGTCGACGGCATGGCCTGCTTTTAAATATGTCCATTTTTTCATCAAATGATCGTAGGTCCATGATGCTATGGATGTAGGTACATCTCCATGCAATCAATGTAATTCAAAGGACTAATCGCCATCCGATGACCAAACTCCTTTTATAAGAACAATTGATAATATAAAAAGCCAATTGGCGTGTTAATATAGGGAATGGATGGACCAGAAAAAATGAGTGACTTGAGGACAAATTAGACCTGAATTTTGTTTTTGTCGTTCATGGAACAATGGCCCCAGCTCTGGGGAGATTCCCATGGATGTAGATATGAGAAGGTCTTGATGAACTCGATGCGCAGTGGACCTAGTAACATGAACCATTTCAAAAAAATTGGGGTCGCTTATCGACAGTAGAAGACACATCCAGTGAGAATTTCTCTTGAGCAACATGCAATTTAAGCTTCTTAGTTACTATGAGTAAGTATCTAAAGAATCACGTGCCTTCTTTCGAACTAATTATGGTTCTCTCTCTCTCTCTCTCTCTCTCTTTTTTTTTGTATGATTTTTTTTTTTATAACCTTGATCAAGTTGGGAGAGGTCCCCCTCATGCCAATCAAGTCACGCTTGGAGTCGCCTTGAGTTGGCTGATCTTTATAACTGTTAATTTTTTTTGTTGCTCCTTTGGTGGAACTGAATTCGAATGTACTATGGTAGACCTGTAATTGTGCGAGGCATGCAATGTCATTGACTAAAAATGATTCAAAATTTAGACTATACTCACTGTGATATATTTATGATAAATTTTATCTTGACATATAAAAACCTCTAAACTTGTCCCTATGTGACATATTTACTCTCCTTCAATGTTCTATTAGATGATTCTTCGATCAAAATAACATCGTTTTCATTTCACTTAAGCACATGAGTGCCATTTCAACACTATTTGTTTTTTGGCATTCATGTAGTTAGATTTTTAACGAATCTTATCAACAAAACTTTGACAGAGAGTAAATGTGTTACCTAAGTACAAGTTTATGATTTTTGGTGTTACAAAAAAAAATTAAAATAAATATGTTACAATGAGCACAGTTTATGATTTTTTTATATGGTTTTTGTCCAAATAACCTTTAGTTGTACTTTTCCTTAAAAAACATAATTATCTTTGTAATTGAATTGGATTCAGAATTATCCTCACTATTTTTCGAAAAAAAGAAACTCGTTATTAGTAATTCATCGAGTTGCGTCCCTTTTCCACAATTACGCCGTCTTCCAAAAGGTCCACATGCTAGAATATTATGATCTGAGCAACGAGTAATGTTTGATATATTAAACTCATATGCTAAACGCATTTACTAAATGATGTAGCTGATTATTTTTTGACACAAAAATAGTAACGCGGAACATGCATTTCCAATTACAAAAATGTGACTGGCCATTCACGCGCACACAATCAAACTTATCCAATTTAATCAAAGGCACCAATTTGAATTCGATTCCTCACTCTATAGGTACGATTTCATCATACCAAAATGTGTGATCATTTCCACGTTTGGCTTGGGCAATCTATCCAAGTTCTTGCTCGTGCCTAAATGTGATCACAAGGTTACTTGGATATTTCATAAGCCTAAGGTGTATCTATCATAAGGTAAGCTTTCTTGTTATACAAAAACACCTACTTTGGTGAATTCTGTACACAAATATATAGTTCTAGAATAATTAGATCAAGCTTTGGCAAAACCAAATAACGTAGTAATATCCGACGAAGCAAATTGTGCATATTTTAAAAAGAGATCACTAGTAGATTCAGAATTTTCTTGACGTACGGACCCTAGAAGTGCCATAACTTGGCACAAAGGGACACTTAAGTGCCATAACTTACAAACGGTACACTTAAGTGCCAAAATCGGAGCAAAAAGGATTACTTAAGTGCCACGGTGAGAAAATCCGGCCAAATTGTCACGTATCCATTTTCTGGCGACTTCATTTGCTGACGGAGTATTTTTTTTAAAATAAAAAATCCACATGGCAATTTTAATAAGAAAAATTGTCCACGTCAGATTTTTAAAAATTTAAGCCCTCGCCGATCCCCTCCTCCTTCTGTTTTTTTTTAAAATAAAATCGATTTTATAATAATAATAATATTATTATTATTATTTAATATTATTTTATTAATAAAATTTTATAAATCCACGTCAACCAAAACGACGTCGTTTTGGCTGATTTTTCACCGATTTAGTATTTCCGGCGAGCCACATAGGCAAAAAAATTAATAAAAAAATACCACGTAGGATTTCCGGCAAAGTTCCGACCACTTGACACCTAAGTGATCCATTTTTTTTGAAAAGTGGCACTTAAGTGTACCGTTTGTAAGTTATGGCACTTAAGTGTCCCTCTGTGCCAAGTTGTGGCACTCCCGCTGTACTTATGCCGAATTTTCTTTTATCTTTCTCTGGAATAACAAATACTTAGATAAATAATCAATCCCGTTATACAGAAGAAGAGGTGAGAAGCCCTAAAAGCAAAGCCGAGAGGTAACATTGAAAGAATGCCGAGAAACCCAGTACAACAAACCATACTCTTAAAAAGGGTAGTTCTTGCTTAAAATTTCGATTCCATCATTTCTGTGCAATGGAAAAATTGGTTGATGTTGATTTAGTTACCAAAAGATTAACACTATGATATATTGTGCCATATGTAAATGATAAATTGACTCTTTAAAAATTGCTTAAGCACTGACTAAAATTATCAATACGAGCGGACATGATGACGTAAAAATAAAAACAAAATGATTTAATGATACGAATTGCGGCTCTAGTTAACACTAATTGATGAATTTCATACAAAAATCATGTTAGAGTAAATAATGTCACCAAAAATTGTACTTTTGTACAATGATGAATCTCTATTCAAATGCGATGCTACCGCCATCATGTAATTGTGCACAGTTTGCTTTTTCCTCTAGAAAACTATCTTCTAAATCCACTTTACATAAAATAAGTCAGTTATAATGGCACTTAAATTGACGTAAGTAAAAGAAATGGATATCATATGCATTTATACTATGTGACTAGCATGATTTACTGCACATGAACCCCAAATATAATTTGTCAAATGGTTTGATTGTTCACAAATGATACACTTAGACTGGTTATTTTGAGAAACAATAAAATTTGTATACTAGATGGATAATACAGTATACATAATTTTCAAAATTTTTCATGTATATTTGAAATTTTCTCCAGAAAAAAATGTAACTCATTAAGCAGCAGCGAGGTAGCATCAAGTGCCGACCTATCCATTTCATTGAGGGATTATAATATGCGGCTGAAAAGTACAAAGCCATTGTTTAAAAAGAAAAGAAAAAAGAAAAGTACAAAGCCAACAAGGGACTACCTTTTTGCACGATAGGCACCCAGCATCATTATAGATTCTGAATTTTCTCTTCCATCATCTTCTTCAATTTAATGCGTATATTTCTTCGAGAAGATCCTTGGTCCGGACACCTCTTATATAAAGTAGCAGGCTCCTAAACTTTCAAGACCGAACCAATCTTAAACTCAGCCAAGAAAAAATTGTCTTCCGCTTATTTCTTGGGGGTCACCCTCCTTTTCCTAGGCCAACTTCACGCCGTGAAGTACAAGTCGTCGATCCAACCGACTACATAACCGGATGCAACCGGTTCGAGACTGAAAATCGAGTCCTTCCACAAAAAATAACCATTGAAAAAACAAAAATAACCAAAATTATCATATTCTACCGAAATCTTCTATATTTCATATATATATATATATATATATACGTGCTTGTATTTAAACAGAAAACCCATTAAAAAAATTTAGAAGGGCCAAGCATAAAAATACAATAAAAATGTAAAGTTCAGTTGCTTTTGAATATAAAATTTTGCTGTCAATTCTGAGAAAATTTATACTTTCACCTAGATTGAGAAATTGATGAATCAAATTGATCCTATATGAAGATGATTTAACATAAAAAGAAAAAGAGAAGTGAGCCAAAATTAAACTGCTTAAATTTATATAAGATGGTTTCCTAACAAACCTCAAAGAAAATACTAATATTAAATGAAATTGATTTAGCAAACGGTTATTGCTCAAAATAAATGCACTTCTCAATAGTTAATACTTTCATGTTTGATACTCGTTTACCACCTGCAGAACCATGCTAATGAGTAGCAACTACCTTAAACACTCCATGGATGTGGGCCAAGGCCTATTGGACAATCTTATTATGAAGTGGGCCATGGCCTATTGGACTAACTGGCCCGTGGTGAACCATGAAGTTGACCCAAGAAGCTCCTCTTGGATTTGGACTTTTAGAGCTCTGGATCTCCACAAGTCACGCATGAGATGCAAAACCAAATTTAGAACGTGTTACAAGCCCAAAGCTTCGATTGCGAACCTCACGATACCTAAACGGAGTTGGAGGAGGTAGCCAGTGTGTGATGAAAGCCTTTTTCTCGCCTGGAGCAACCTTTAATTTCGCTTCATTTTCCTTCTTTCGATTTCTTTTTTGTAAAGATAATCTCAATATATCTAACATTTCTTTTCTCATCTTGGGGGTCGAGCAGCAATTTACGCCCTCTGAGGAAGAAATTGATTGGAATTTGGCTAGTTTGGCATGGACGCTTTTCCTGCGTTTTTGCCCGCTCATAGCCGGCTCCTTGGCAGACTCTGCATGGATGGGAATGGTGGCCTACAGGACATTGGACCGTTCTCATAACCTTCCATTTTTATGACAAAAAGGCTTTAATTTCTCTTTTTACAAATAGATATCCAACTGTGTCGTTCAATATTCAATTTCATTCATTCAATATGTGGCCATGAGCCCTTTTTATTTTTTCTTTTAGCGACCAAAGTTTCGCTACACTTAAGATCTGGTAATTTGCAAATAGACTTTAGGAAGGCAGATCCATAGTTCAAAGCATATGTATGAGATTGGAGGTAAAGGTAAGAGGCTTAGGGTGTATTTGTTTCCGGGATTTGATTTTTTGAACTTCCACTTGTTTGGTTCGTGGAAAATGACTAGTCAAATAAAAACACTTTCCGATTAGTGAAAATATTCTTGCATAAATTCATGAAAGTGAATGACTAAATCTAAAGAGGTAAAAACTCTTTCATCTCGAATTTTTGAATTTTGGAAAAATTTCAAATAAAGACATGAAGTGCATTTATTTTATCAAATAAGGGGCCGACATATATTTGTTTTTTCAAATAAGAGTTTGAAGTAAGTATTGTTTCAAATAAGAATTTGAAGTGCCATATTAGTTTCAAATAAGGGCTGACCTCACCAAATGATTGATGTTTGATGGCATTTTCGTCATTTACTCTTTTTTATTTTATTCAGTTTTTTCTTTTTGGTTCCTTTTTCTATTTTTTTTCCCTTTCCCAAAAAGCCAAACCAAAAAGGGCAAAAAAAGGCTAAAATGTATATAAAAAAGCAAATAAAAGAAAAAAAATGATAAAAATGCCTTGGATAATCTGGTGAGTTGAGGCCCTTATTAAATACTAGGGGTGGGTTTCAGATTGTTTACAAGTTTCACTTGGAACATGGAATCTACCTTCATGTACATGTTTCTCATTTTTTGAAATCCTGAACCTATCCATTGAAATCTAGAACTTGGAATCTATCATATTACAAGTTCCAAGGTCAATTTCAAGTTCTAACATGTCCTCTCTCTTCTTTCATCTTTATAATGAACAAAGATTTGATTATCGATTGCTTAAAAACGAGTGTCCATATACACCTATCGAATAGTATTAAGAAAATTTTATGGTTTTTAATGCATCGATTGCTCTTATATTATATATAATTATTATCTTGAAATAAGCAATTGCCTGAACATAATTACATTAAATAAGGAATTAGATTCCACTAATCTCATTATTTACAAAAATAAAATTCTCAGTATAAAATGGAAGTTCAAATTAGTAGTTCTAAATTATACACTTATCATTAAATACTATGGAATACATTATGATCGTGTGAAGATATAGACTAAAAAAACAAGAAAAAAATGAGACCATGAGATTGATATGGTACTTCAAGCCCGAGAGAGAGAGAGAGTTTTGGTGTTTGAACAAGAAAAAAATGAGACCATGCGCACAATCTCTTGTTGTAATAGGATTAGTATAAAAGCTGATATAGGATCAGTATCATACTGAATCTACTCTTCTCAGCTTTCTGTATTCCTTAGGATTCTAACGTAATCTCGGTCAACTCTAAGCTACCATATGTGACTTATTTTAAATTAATTGCTAGAGAGCTAGGGATTTTGACATTCGAAATTTTTATCTTTTGTAAATTGGCTTTGAATACCATCCTAACTTCAAAAATTTTCCTAACAAACCTTCATGGCTGTGCAAATCAATTAACTCATATTAGAGGATGGATTAAATGATACTATCGATTAGTAATTTACTTTGAATGCGGTCATATCTACTCCAAGTCGGATTATAGTGGATGAGTCATCGTTTCGTGATGCCAAGAAATGTGTTCAATAATTTTCTTCCCTGATCCACTGCCGATGAAAATATTCTTTCTCCAACTAAAGATGTAGACATATTGCCAATATACAGTAAATTAGAGTTTTGGATTTTAGATGTTTGCGTATGGCTAGGTACTTCAACACGTTATTCTCGTGTGCTAAATAGCAACTTCGACACATCTTCAACACATTTTTTTCTTCCAATTTTTAGTCAGTAGCCCAGATTATGGATTAGTTTAGTGATAAAATGAATAGATTATGTTTAGCCTTACTTTTTGGGCCACCAATCAAGGCAATTTTTATTCATTATCCGACCCACTTATTTTATTTTCAACCCCAAAATCTTCCATAAACATGGTGGGTCGGCACAAAGTATTGGTGCTGAATGGACCCCGCTGTTGGTGACGCATTCAACTTATTTTTATTTTCATCCGACTTAATTGTGTCCTGAAATTCTTTTCCACTCCAAATAATTTGTCAATAGGTAGACATGACTCGTCTAGTATAATAAGTGTCATAATCCCTCCAATGAGGTCAAGCGAAAATCTCCCTACCGACACAATGTCTGGGGCTAGGTTGGCTTCATTGGGAAGAAGGATGATGGGTTGGGTGGAAGCCGGTCTCTGAGAAAAGAAAGAAAGACGGGTTTCTTCTTGCTTTTCAGAGTCTCAGTGCAGCCCAAAAGAGTTTTTAGGTTTATAAACCAAACCAAGAAGACCGCTGGTACTTGGCGAAAGAGTTGCCAAGATAGAACTCAATTCAATAGAAACTTCTTTCATCCAAATCTCTGGATTGAAAATCTCCTTTTGAGTGCTTTGATCTATTACCTTTCTTTCTTCTAGCTAGGGTGGGGACATGGATTTTCCATTACTCATGCTTCTTCTTATGATTCTGCTTGAACTGGATTCACCATTCTAAGTTCAGTGACTCCCGGATATCAATCATCTTTCTCCCTCTTACTTTTCTAGAGTGGTTTCTCACCTGTTAAGACTACTTCCGCCTGTTCAGCAGTCATATTCCTGCCGAGCTGTAAGGATCTTAGATTATTTTTTTGACAGTAAGGAACCCGTCCTCAACACTCCTAGTTGACCCTAGATATTTTTTTTCCTAGGGCCAATGAATATGGAGGGCTCTTTAGGAAGTAGGTTAAATTGTCCGCTCTTAGGTTTTCCCTTTTGAGCCTTTTAAGGATTGTTCAGGTCCAAATTGGCACAATGTTTGCAAGATACGTATTATATTTGCAAGAGGCTGATAAAATCAAGCACCATCTCCATGCGCAGGATCCGAATTTGCTCCGACAATGTGAGTTATCTCACTAGGCATGGACTCACAAAAATAAATAAGTACAAATAAAAAGTTGGCGCTTCCACGTTGTGCCGTCTCTGTTTTTTCACATATTCATGTCATATTCGTAGTTATGTCATACATCGGATTTTGGTAGCTTACCTGATTCAGGAAAATGGTGTAATATTTGTTATTTAAATCATTACGTCACCCGGTCTAAAGATTCTCGCTCGCCACTTTTATCGATGGAGCCTTATATATTGCATGTAGAAAGAGTGATTTGCGTGCATTTCTAGAGATTAGTCCAACCGAAAGTTTCTACACTAGTGTAATCAAAAAAGGTTTTTTTTAAAATACTCTTTTTTTATATTTTACGTGTTGAGTTCTAAGTAGACCCGTCAAATGGGTGGGTCGGGTCGGGTTTGGGTCGAAAATTGTCCGACTCATATTGACCCGTTTAACCCGTTTTGACCCAAATTCATATAATGTAAATCTAATGACCCATACTTGACCCGACCCATACCCGACCCAACTTGTATTGCTAAAAGCCATTATTATTGTAGAGAAACCCAAACTCACTTGAAATTCTATGTTAAATGACTCACTCAATTCATATTTGACATATATTTAACTTTTACTTAACTCATATTTGACAAATATTTAATTTTCACTTGACCCATATTTGACACATATTCAACTTTCACTTGACCCATATTTGACCCATATTTAGCTTTTACTTGACCCATTTAACTAAAAGTAAGTCATAATATGGGTTTATGACCCATTTTGACACCTCTATTTCTAAGTCCCTACTTAACTAAAGTCCTAGTTTAGTCAACCATCAGTTGTGCCTGTGGTTCAAATGGACACAAAAGTATATGGTCATCGGTGACGAGTGGATACTTCACTTTCGAAGGATAAATTCTTCCGGTCTCTTTAGGATGACAAAGCACTCTAATTATACTTAGATGTGCAACTGAGTGACGAGAAGACATTGCCTCTAGATACATAGATTGATATGCAAAAGTGTTAGTGACAAGCCGTCTGAGTGTTGAATGACCTTAGCTCTATAGAAGGTGAATAAGCTATTGGATGTCGGATATGTTGATGATTGATAGATCTTGCATATAGTAACAAGTTATTGGATGAGAAGTACATCGATGTTTACAAGGACCTTGTAAAATGGTGAGCAAACTAGAAGATGTGTGATCCAGGTTTGGATAGACCAATAGAAAGTGAACGGACTAAAGGCCATGAAGATGTTAATAATCTTAAATGGCCCTTGGGGACAGTGAATAAATTAAAGAACGTGTAATCATCGAAGAGTTTAAACGAACCGAGTAGAAGGTGAACATTTTACAAAACATAAGGATGTCAACATGCGAAGAGGTTTCTAAATGCAGATGGAGAAGTAGCTCAGGTATGTAGAAGCTTCAAAGCTGTCTTTGCAAGGCTACAAAGTGACATTATGCGATTCCAGATGGTAGAACCAACATCGACTCATGAGAATTGAACTTCAACCGGTCATATGAGATTTGATGGCTATAAACATGAATAAAGGGAATGAGTAGAATAGCTGGGGTCGTGTGTGCGTTGTGCAATGCAAGACCGGATTCCATAGAGCACTTATTTTTTGACTGTTATGTCTCCAACTCCTTGGCAAATTTTTGGGCATCAAAATGCAATCTTTCGTGGATCACCCGACCTTGGCATCAGAACGTTAGAAGGATAAGCAATGCTCTCTCGGGCCGCGACTTTTATTCTGATATTGTTAAATTCTCCTTTGATGTGTTGTGCT
Source organism: Corymbia maculata (assembly GCA_014182735.1). Lineage (NCBI taxonomy): Eukaryota > Viridiplantae > Streptophyta > Magnoliopsida > Myrtales > Myrtaceae > Corymbia > Corymbia maculata. The sequence goes on along the minus strand of CM024683.1, from coordinate 13,529,359 downwards.
ATGTTATTTGGAAAACTAGGAATGATTTCCTCTTCCGGTCTTCCGTTCTATATGCTCCGTCACTACAACAACACCTCATCAAGGCTATAAAAGATAAAGCATTGGCTTTCAAGAAGGTTGCTGATTCTCCTAGGAATAGAAGATTGCAGCGGAGTTGGGGTTTTGACCCTAGCATTTTTGAGTAGTAGTGTAGGAGGGTTGGTCTAGACTAATCCCGCTTTATATTCAATGTATTTCTCTTTGGGAACATGGCCCCTCCCCCACCCTATTGTATTCCTTCATAGAGTGTGGTATGGTGCCGTGTTCCAATCCTTGTAAATTGCATGGATGAAAATCATATAAAATACTTACCTTTACCAAAAAAAAAGGGAATGAGTAGAGTTATGGGTAAACACGTAGAAACTAGCTTAAGTTCTGATTGCTCTTCTTCTTCTGTTCTTGTATAAGTTGTGTAAATTTGACTGTATTTTTCTATAGAGTTCGAACCTTAATAATAATAACAAAAAAGAGAGTATTAATTGTAGTGATTGTTGCTTGCACATGTAGAAGGAGAGTTATGAGTAGAAGCAAATGTCACGGGTTGATCGTTTGGGATTGCGACTGTGCGGCGACTTAGGCTAATTCGGATCGCTTGGGATTGTCGGGGCCTAAGCCAAGCCTTCTTCAGATCGTCTGATCACTCACTCACCCGGATCGTAGAGAGAGAAATTAGAGAGAGAAGCTCTGAATGAAAGAAATGAGCTTAAATTGCTAATGGTTGGATGGTTACAAATGAGGAGATGAGACCCTTATTTATACAAATACAGGTAAAACCGTATCCGTAGATCTCTTCTCGATCTAACGGTGGGGATTGTATCTCCCCAACTACCTTAATTACCGTATCTTCTGCCCCTAGGAATATTTTAGGAATATTCTAAAATATTTTAGGAATATTCTGAAATATTTTAGAAAACTCAAGAAAATCCCGCCCCTATGAATGTTCCAAAAGTGCTTGGATCATTCGATGGGCGTTTTGGTCGTTCTTCCTCGATCACAAATGCCCCATTGACCATGGAAACCTCTACTCCGTGACATTCTCCCCTACTCATTCGAGCGACGTCCTCAGCACTCACACATGGGGAGAGTTCTTTTTAGCACGAGCTTTTTCCTGCTTCTTCCTATTTCGCTTGGCCCTAACTGACTTGAACGGTACCTCGAACGGCTTCTTGAACGATTGGTTGAGTGGCTTCACGATCAGTTGGGCGTACGATATTTTCTTCGGCTCGGACATGGTACACGGCACGTACTCCACTTTGGAGAAGAGGGCTTCAATTGGCATGTTGTGAGTTGGCGCAGGAGGTCCCAACTCTACCTTCAGCTTCTCAGTTGGTGGTGTCTTTGATTGTTGATCGGCCATGCGCTTGGCCGCCTTCAAGTTCTTGTTGAGGAGATGGACCGCAACAATCGTCTTGGTGTTCATCACCCTTTTGATCATCGGCACCATGGATGGACACTCTGGATCGAGCACTATGATGCACTTGGATCTCATGTCGATCATGGCCCTTGCTCGGTCGAAGAACTACATTCCCAGGATGAGGTCGTAGTCGTCGAGCGGAACTACTTCGAACGGGAGTTTGCCATTCCATCTGCCAATTTGGACTTCGACCTCAGGAGTTGTGCCTCCACTTGCAAGGTCTTCCGAGTTGACAGTCTTGAATCGCCTTCCGTTCGGCATCATTTCCAAGCCCAACTTCTTCGCTACTTCGGTCGCCATGAACACGTTGGATGTACCCATATCGACTAGGGCATAGAGAGTGATTCCACATACCTCAAGTTCAACGAAGTACATGTCTGTTTGCTCTTTCTTCTTGGGCGGTGGTTGAACTTGCATAGAGTTGAGAGTCATCCCACCAAGTCGGATTTGGCGCTTCTCCTCCTTTGGCCATTCTTCATCTTCGACGGAGAGGATGGCGTTGACTTGGTGCTTTTGAGGACACTTTTGTGTCCAGTGGTTTCCTTTGCAAACGAAGCAAGGAGCGGGTTGAGGTTGATCGTGCTTACTTGTGAAGTTCACTTGCGGTCGACCTCCATGGACGGGTTGTTTGGACAAGTCTTCTCCCCAAGTCTTTCGGCCACCTTGATCCTTGGGGCCACGGGAGTTGTCTCCACCTTCATTCTCGGAGGACCGATCCAACCTCCAATCCCTTGATTGATGCTTTGTTGGATCGAATTTGTTAAGGTCGATGAGTGATTCGGCAACAGTTAAGGCCCTCGAGAGACTTCTCACATCCCGACGCATCAGTTCTTGCCTTGCCCATGGCTTAAGTCCATCCAAGAACGGTTCGAAAGCCTCATCATCTTCAAGATTGTTGATTTGAAGCTTGAGTTCGGTGAATTCCTTCACGTACTCTCGGACTGTACCTCGTTATTCAAGGCGATGGAGTCTACTACGGGCTTCTTGTTGAGCGAACTCAGGGAAGAAGTACTTCCAAAACTCCTTCACGAAGTCATCCCATGTCTCCACGGAATGGGCACTGCGCTTGGTTTCATCACACCTATTGCGCCTCACAGCATTGCGATATCAGTAAGGAACATTACAGTAGTTCGTACCTTAACTCGTGTTGGATGTTGGCAGCTCCGAAGTACTGCTCCATGCCCCAAACGAAATTGTCCACTTCTTTGGCAGATCGATCACCCTTGAACTCCTTAGGCTTCGGCACCTCTATCTTGGGCACCGCTTGGGTAGGCATTGCTCCGTTCGCGATGCTCAGTTTGCATAAGGCGAGTTCTGCCTTGAGCTCTTGGATCTCCACCTTCATGGCTTCGACCTCATCCCATCGGGGGTTCTCCTTTTCCATTGTTCGGACTCGTTCCCTCAAGTCATCAATCGTTATTTCGAGGGCATCGTCCTTCACTTGGAGAGGGACCGTCGCATCGTTGATGGCGTCCGTGAAGTCCTTGCGAAGAGAGCCTTCAACCTCCATAATCCAGTCTCGAACATCATCGAGTCCGTTAATGAGGTCAGCCACAGCACTTCGCATCTTTGCAAACTTCTCATCAAGCACGGCAACGGGTTCCGACGAGGTTTCTCTTTTCTTGCTTCGGCTGCGAGTCTCTCTAACTTGGGCAACCTCTCCATCCACAATAGCTTCTTGGCTCGATATTCTTTCAAACAGTTGGTGCTGCTCCTCACTAATTCGAATCGCTTGGGATTGTCGGGGCCTAAGCCAAGCCTTCTTCGGATCGTCCGATCACTCACTCACCCATATCGTAGAGAGAGAAATTAGAGAGAAGCTTTGAACAAAAGAAATGAGCTTAAATTACTAATGGTTGGATGGTTACAAATGAGGAAAGGAGACCCTTATTTATACAAATACAGGCAAAACCATATCCGTAGATTTCTCCTCGATCTAACGGTAGATATCGTATCTCCCAAACTACCTTAATTACCGTATCTTCTGCCCCTAGGAATATTCTAGAAGACTCGAGAAAATCCCGCCCCTAGGAATGTTCCAAAAGTGCTTGGATCTTTCGAATGGCGTTTTGGTCGTTCTTCCTTGATCACGAACGTCCCATTGACCATGAAAACCTCTGCTCCATGACATAAGCATCTTTAGACACTGCAACATCCTAACATCCTAAAGATCACATAAGTAGATTCCAGCCTTGAATTGTACCGATAAAGTTGGGAGAGTGGAGTAGGCCAAGTAGGTTGGCCGACCTACTATAAATATGCTCAGTATTTCTTCCATCACTTAAACTCCTTTATATTATGTTGGTAAAAGATAATTGTTTCCATATACACACGATTCCAACTCACATTTTACACACCGTCCTTCACTTTTACGGTTTCACAAGCAACCAATTCTAACCCTCTCTTAGTTGTTTTGTGCCTAATCCATTTGGTAACCGGTAGTGCTCAAATATCGAAAGTGTTTTATATTCGGAGTAAAAGATCCAGTGAATGGCATTATAGGAGCTTATGCGTGAAGGATATTTTATTATTTGACCTCCCGTCTTTGAAGGATAGAAAGCGTCGGACAGATTGTAATCAGTAGGGTTGGGTAGAGTCAAAGCAAATGTGCCATCTCGCCATATGATTATTTTGGGCCCACCAATAATCCCTTAGCTCTTTGGAGATTCACTTCAAAGGGTTGCAATAGTAGCTTTCAAACGCATGAAAGCAACTTTCACTACTCTTACTAACTCTTTATATAAGAAAAAGCAACAGAATCTACATATCTAGTATATTTCTTCTATTTTTAAAGCGCAAATAATAATTATTCTGGTTAAAAAGTCATTGTTATAATTTTTTGATGAATTTTTAAATAAAAATACACATTTAATAACTATACAAAATTTTCGTTTTTAGAATAGAAATTTATTTAATATTGAAACAAAATTTTATAAATTTTAATAATCATACGTCGTTCTGTAACTTTCACGGACGTTGAAATAACTTTGGATGCGCTTTGCCGGCACGCTGCAAGATCCACTAAAAGAAAAAAGAGAAGTACAGGGGAGCATATAAATGCCCAGCGAAAGTCTCACCCCACCACTTCCCAGTTCACTGTCACAGCTCACTGGGTAAAGCAAGACGACAGGAACGAATGAGTCGCGCAGCGAAGAGGACGACGGTTCTGGAAGTGGGCGACGATGGCGTCGCTCTCATCACCATCGTCAACCCTCCCGTCAATGCTCTCACTATCGACAGTACATCCTCTGATCCCTTTCCGACATCCTTCGATTTCTCGAAAGTTGGTGTTGCCTTGATTGGTTTTTGCTGTACTCGCCGACATTTTCCTTTGTGGGTTTGTGGGGTTTCATCACGTTTTTCAGTCGCTTGTTGTGGACGCAGTAATTTCAAGGTGATCATGGGCGATGATCAACTGTCCTTGAGCTTTTTGAATTTTAGTTGAGAATGGAATACATCTCTTGGCCTCACTTTGCTTGCTGTCAAAGCTTTGGTTTCAGTCATGGAATGATGAACTGGAGCATTTGGGTCGCTTATTCCTTGTATGTATCGTATGGAAATATTCAGATCATGGCCGGTTGGAGTAAGCATATCGCAATGTTTGTCGTGTGAAAAGTCCACTGGAATTCCCAAACCGTTGGTGCGGAGACTAATTAAGTCCCGGATCATTCAGTCGGTGCTATCAAGTTGTCAACTTTTTACCAAAAGTGGCTGATGAAATCTGTCCCTTGCAAATCTTGCACGGGCAGAAGAAAATTTCTTGTGTGGCAGAGGTTGCCCATGTGGTAGCAATTGGAGAAGCAATGACTGAAATGGTGTGACTGCGACTTATTCAGAGAAAAGATTTAGGACTTGATTGTGACAATTGAAAGGTGTAGAATTGATTGCACTACGTGTGTGAGCTTCGGAAATTCTAGTGTACTTTTTCCTGTTTGTTATGTGGTTTGATCAAGTATGGTAGATTTGAGTTGAAATTTCTTCAGAAGAGATAACGTTAAAACTCACACACTTGCATCAACTCACTCGCTGATAGTGAACATTAGGGAACAGGAAGCTGCTGTTAGAAGAGAGTGATGAGGAAAAAGTTGTACCGGTTGAATAGAATGTTGCATAACATCTGCCCTTCATTTACTTTCACCAAACTCTGTGTATGGAGCTTCCTGTTGGCACTACCGTGCTTTTACTTTTTTTATATGCCTTTAGGATGTGTTTTTACCAAAGTTCATATTAACATTTGATCTCTACAATGCCTGGAAACGTGTTATTGATCTCCTCATTTGCCTTTTCTAGTATTCCACAGCTTAAGTGAGAGTTATGAGCAGGCTTTGGGGAGAGAAGATGTGAAAGCAATTGTAGTGACAGGTATTCAACAGACTTCTTTTTTCCTCTTGTATATCTTGCATCCGGAAGGATTATAATGCTGGGACATATCTTTTCTGGAACAGGTGCAAAAGGCATTTTCTGTGGGGGCTTTGATGTTAGCGGCTTTGGTGAACAAAAAGGCCAAAAAGGTTATTTTACCTGCATGTGTATTTCATACTCTATTAGTTGACTCTCGACATTGTAATGTTATGGTGTCCTGTTCTTTGTCTAAATTCTAGCAGAACAAACAAAGCCTCGCAATACATCAGTTGATTTCTTCACTGATGGACTTGAAGGTATGTGCTTGACTTTTATTGCTTTCTACTCCAGTTCTTGCTTATTCAATCGTGTGCTTTCTTTTTAGCGGCTAAGAAGCCTTCTGTTGCTGCTATTGATGGCGTCGCTTTGGGTGGAGGATTAGAACTTGCCATGGTGCTAATGCAATTTGTTTTTTAGGTCATTTTTTTAAGGGTTGAGAACATTATTTTTCAGTTGTCAATTTTTAGTTTTTTTCAATCAGGTGTGCCAAGCAAGAATATCAACTCCTACAGCGCGATTAGGTCTCCCTGAACTTCAGTTCGGTGTCATTCCTGGTCTTGGAGGTATTGCTATAATTCAAGTTGAGCATTCTAGATATGCGTTTGACTGGGCATGCTGTATATCATCTGTAAGGTGAATGTCAATGCAATACCAATACTTCATGACCCGAATCAGCTTAACTTCACTAATATTAACGGATTAAAGAGTATTTCTTCTAAACATGCTCATGATAATTATCCGACTCCACATTGGTTTTTGATCTTGTAAACAGTGAGTAATAGATGAAATTGCGGCAAAATCAGTTCGCAATATGCTGCGAATGCTTTTTTTTCACTGGCATGTTGCCCCAAGGAATATAAGGTCCTCTTTCTAGTGACTCATGCAAGGTTTTGTCATATTAGCTAAGCTTGAAGTTCCATGTTACTGAAGTTGCTTATGATTTTTTTTTTTTTTTCCGGCCGTGCATATGAAGGTAGCAGGAAACTTAGAAATAGCCAACATGTCAAGGTGCAGATAACTAGTTTTTTAAGCCTATAGTGCCAAATTCTGAGTTTTCCATATCCATCACACTCGAGTTATATACAATTTCTTCGGCGTTTTTCGCTTCTGGGACCTCAGTAAATTCTTTGAAATTTTAGCCATAGAGCAAGGGATCTAAGCAGTAACAGAAGAAGCATTGGGCAATGGAAGTTCTTATCCAAAACCTGGACTTGGGGTAGATGTGTATAGGATAACACAAAGTCCATCTGTATGATTTTATTTCTTTGAATTCAAACCAAGCTACTTCTTGATCTATCTTGCACGTTGGTAATCCAGTGCCACATCATGTGTGGATCTTGACTGAGAGCTTGGGACGTTTATGTAGCATGCTTGTTATCAGTCTGATCAAGTGCTTTTAGTTATTAAGGCATGGCATTAGGCTATTTGAGGATGATAGAGACCTAGATTCTAGCTGTTTAGCATGTCTCTGAATAAAGATTAGGATCTGTTCTTTTCGCTGTTGAATGTCTCTATTTTATGGCCGTAAGTTGCACTTATTATTTCCTTTGTTGAGTTACCATGGTCTCACGTCACACAAAATTACTCAAAAGATAGATATGGATAGATATGAATCTAATGACCCATGCATTGAACTTTCATTTCTTTGCAATTGATGCACTTTGACTGGAACTCAGCCTCTTCTCCAGTAAGATAGTGACATTTCTGAAAACAGGCAAATTTTCTTGATGCAACACCATGTGGCCACTACACCAAGCTTGTTGTGGAAAAATTGACCAGATATCTGGAAAAGTAAAAAGAATGAAAGTTTGTGCATCGAGTAGTGACATAAATGCAAAATATACTAAAGTTTAGTGACCACCAATGAAACTATAGCAGGACAATAAAGAAGGTTATGTTTTATTCCAGTTTTTTGCATCTTGTTACTTTTGTATATAGTCTATTGCATATTTAAACCATCCATTGGCAAGTGAATGTTAATATTGACGATATATGTTCTTTCAGTTATAATCCACGATTAATTAAATACTAAATTCTGGACTGGGACTTTTTTTTTTTTTTGTTACAAAGTGAAATATGAAGGTGCCTGAAGAACAGGTTACTGCATATCCTTAGTGGTGGTGTCATAATGACTTCTTTTAGTACGGTGTATAGTTCTTATGACGGCTTAACTTAAAGCTTGATCTTATTACACGCATTAGCATATTTGTTTATTTTTATATTCTTAAGGTCATACATCTGAACTGCATCAGGAACACAGCGCCTTCCACGCCTTGTTGGTCTCTCCAAATCACTTGAGATGATGCTGGTACCCTTTGGCCTTATGGTTTTCTGTTATTTTGCTTCTCTACTTGTTCTGAATATGTCGAGTAACTTGCTTTAGCTCTCCCAATGATTTACCACATAGGCCTCAAAGGCAGTGGAAGGGACAGAAGCATGCAGTTTGGGCCTTGTAGATGCTGTTGTATCACCAAATGAACTGCTACCGACTGCCCGAAAATGGGCTCTGGATATCTCAGAGTGCAGGAGACCATGGGTTGCTTCTCTTTACAGGACTGACAGGCTAGGATCCCTTGAGGAGACAAGAAAAATACTTAAGTTTGCGAGATCTCAAGTCAAAAAACAGGCTCTTAATGTCAAGTATCCTCTGGTCTGCATTGACGTTGTTGAAGAGGGTATAATCTCTGGTTCACAGGCTGGACTTTGGAAGGTACTGCCTAATCTAGCTTTTGTAACCTTATTGGAGCAAATTGTGAAATATTGTGAACCGGATTCTATATTGGCAGGAGACTAAAGAGTCTCAACAGCTTCAAAAATCTTACACCACCAAGTGCTTGGTCCATGTCTTCTTTGCTCAACGTGGAGCTTCGAAGGTTTGAACATAACTCTCTGGTTGTGTGACTGTTGATATGGTGTAGAATGAAAGGAGGATAAAACAGAGCTTTTGGTTTTGAATTTGGAATTTTACATTCTTTGGGCAATCACACGGGTTCATGGATGCTAGATTTTTTCACAACACATTCTGGGGCAATCTTCATGAAATTCTATCCATATCCTTTAGAATGGCTAGTATGACTTTCATATTGGCCTTTGGTTACTTGAAGTTTTTTTATCAAAGATTGATTTATGGTTTGTCAACTGGTAGTGTGGATTACCTTCATGCAAAATATGTCTGATTTTTTAATTCCTGTGAAGGTACAACGGTTAGACTTGGCAACTGAGCAGATTTGGTTCGGGGTCTATTTGGGCATAGCGGGCCATTTAATGGGTCGAGATTTGATCAGCCCATACCGGGTTGATCCTTTTTTGACCTATTATTTCATCTTCCTTAAAGGACTTACTTTTATTGTGCAAAAACTTCAGACGACCCAAACTAATAAATAGAAAATTTATGTGTTGATTGCAGATCTACAATTGCTTCTAAATAACCGCACAAATTAGTTCGTTGCACACGTTATAATATTTGAGAAATTTGATTTCACAGTTTCCACAATCAAATAAGTATAGCACTATTGAACCAAAGAATATCTTAAAACTATAATAAAGCTGATCTTGTTAAAGTGTATGTCGTCAAAAGCATTTGTAGCAAATACTATATTTTTTAACCAACAAGATAAAGCACTAATGAACCATCCAACTTAGCTTCTAATGGAAAAAGTGACACCTTTTTAAAGTTACAAGAATTGCCTTTTTTTTTATATGATATTACACATATATTAGCTTTCAAGACTGAATATTTCATAAGTATGACTACTCCGGTAACTTTGATTTAAGCGCGCATCAAGTCAAGTTGGGTTAAATCAGGTCGATCCGACCTAACTTGTAAATTGGTTGAGCAATGCTAGAGGTATTAAGATTTGTATAGTAAATTAGTTTGTTAAGTAATGTGAAAATCTGCACATAGTTATTTGAGCCAGTATGCCCATTCAAGTAATCCAAGTGAAAAATTATTAGATGACTTGGCCAAGCAAATTTACTATGATTTTTACTATATCTAGCATTATTCAAATTATTTTGATTCATACATCCATTAAATGAAATATATAGATTATATATTTCCTCAGATAATATACATATGTTAAGCTAACAAGACTGGATATCGTATCATTCTGACTCTTCAAAAATTTCAACTATGATCAAGCACAAAAGAAAACAAAAGTTCCTTCACAGTTGGGTCATATTGGGCTGAACCAGTTTGACCCAATCCAACGCAGAAATGTCCTGGTCAGGTTTGACTTGGTTTTTTGTGGATTGTCGAAAAGTCCACCCTTACCCTATTTTTCATGGCAGGTCATTGGTTTGATATCAGTTTTTCCAGATCTAATGACGATTTCACCATATTCTTTTCTCAATGCAGTACATGTCTCTCTCCATTCTTAATGACATGTTACTTTTTCAGACATGACTTCCACGATTCTTTTGACCATTAAACGCAGAGTTAGAAAAAGATTGTAACAAGCTTCATCAAACCTGTCTGTGTTCACAGAAGCTCAAGGAGTTATTGCTTTCTCTAAACATAGAAGAAACTTGATTAGATGGCCCTTTATAATGTCTTTGGCCCTGGCTGGATCGTAGTGATGAAAGCTTTTGAAAGTCAATGCTACTCATCTTGACTCACTGAACATTTTAGAAACTCAGGTAAATTGACCCTCCACAACTGTGACATAGGTCCCTGGCATCACAGACAGAGGTTTCATGCCTAGGCAAGTCAACAAGATTGCTGTTCTTGGTGGAGGACTAATGGGATCTGGAATAGCGACAGCGTTGATACTTAATAATTATTCTGTGATCCTCAAAGAAGTAAATGAGAAATATTTGCATGCTGGTATAGGACGAGTCAGAGGTATCAATAGTTTTATTTTGGTGCATCTTAGTATTTATGTTCAGGCACCTTTCTGTTTCTATTAGCTTTTACTTTTTTAGGCCTGCCATTTGTTAACAGTTTTTGTCCTTCCAGCAAATCTGGAAAGCCATGTTAAGAAAGGTAAAATGACTGAGGAGAAGCTTGAAAGAACACTGTCCCTTCTAAGGGGTGTGCTTGACTATGAAAGCTTCAGAAACGTGGACCTGGTTATCGAGGTAGTTAGAAGATCTCCAACAGTTTCATCTTACATAGGATTTGGTAAGATCCTTAGGTACTTGTATCTGATTCTTTAAACAGGCCGTTATTGAGGATGTTTCCTTGAAGCAACAGATTTTGCTGAGCTCGAAAAATACTGCCCACCATACTGTATACTCGCTAGCAACACCTCCACTATTGATTTGACCATCATTGGTGAGAGAACCAAGTCTCTAGATCGGATTGTTGGAGCCCATTTTTTCAGGTGATGTAAACTGTGAGATTTTTATTTTTGTTTTTATTCCTGCCTTTTTTTTGCTAAAATATTGTGAGCTACTTCCAATGCAGTCCTGCACATGTCATGCCTCTTTTGGAAATTGTTCGTACTCGACATACATCTCCCCAGGTTGTTGTTGATTTGCTTAATATTGGGAAAAAGATGAAGAAAATCCCAGTGGTGGTTGGGAATTGTACAGGCTTTGCTGTGAGCAGGATGTTCTTCCCTTACACACAAGCTGCTCTTTTGCTTGTTGAGCGTGGCACCAATCCCTATAGGATTGATAATGCAATTACCAAATTTGGGATGCCAATGGGTCCTTTCAGGTCTTAATGCATTCTAGAATTTGAATTATTTTCGTTTTGCTCTCCACTGTGGTTTGATGTTTAACTGAGTTTTACTGTGTGCTGGCAGATCAACTGACCTTGTTGGTTTTGGGGTTGCAATTGCTGCTAGCATGCAATTCCTGGAGAAATTCCCTGAAAGAACGTATAAATCAATGTTTATCCCCATCTTGCAGGAGGACAAGAGAGCTGGTAAAACTTTTACCGAAGCATCATGACCTGATTCTCGATCATTTTAGGAAGTCTAACCCAAAAAGGCCTAAAACTATTAGGTGGAGGGAGATTTTACATATAAGGCCCTATCAAACACTGTATATAAGTGATGTGAGATATACTTATAACACCCCATGCAAACCGGACGAAGGAAGACACTGCCAATTATCAAACTGAAAATAAGACAAATAAGAACCACACATGAAAATGAAATATTTAATAGGGCATAAGAAATTAGGACTTGGCTTTTTTCAGCCCTTTGGTTTTCTTTTCTACTCTTAATTCTTCTTGCTCTTGTTGCAGGAGAATCAACCAACAAAGGTTTTTATCAGTATGACCAAAGGCGCAAAGCTACCCCTGATCCTAATCTAGAAAAATATATCGAGAAGGCCAGAAGCATTTCTGGTGTAACTGTGGACTCTAAGGCCTCTCCTCTCTCTCTCTCTCTCTCTCTCTCTCTCTCCCCCAATTGATTGATCACATTTGCTTGTGCTCTACAACTTGGAAGGGGATAACCATTAACCCGTATCCAGGAAAAAATAGAAAAAAGAAAAAGAAATTGACGCCTGTCATGTTGGTTCAGTTTTGATAGCTTCTTTCTAAAGTTTAAATCATATTGCTTGCAATCGCTCAAAAACTGATCGGTCATCCTTGCTTGTTCTCTAAATCTTTGAGTGGATAACCTCTAATCTGTACCCATGGGTAAAAACAGAAGAGTAAAGAAAATCAGCACTATTTCATGCTAGTCGAGTTATGATATCTTCTTTGTGAAGTTTATTCTGTATTACCGTGAAAAGCTCAGAAGTAGTTACAACTTTTTGTAAGTTGCAGTCTTCTCCTATCAATGATTCTTCTTCCCTAATATTGTGTTTGTATTAAACAGCTAGTAAATATAACGGAAGATGACATTGTAGAGATGATATTCTTCCCTGTGGTAAATGAGGCCTGTCGAATCCTTGCCGAAGGAATTGCTGTCAAGGCAGCGGACCTTGACATAGCTGCTGTTATGGGCAGGGGCTTTCCACCCTATCGGTGTGTAATTTTAAGTGCTTACAAGTCCCGCTTTATTCTATTCATGCGAAATCTAAAGATGTGCCATGCAGGGGAGGCATTTTCTTCTGGGCCGATTCATTGGGCTCCAAGCACATTTGTTCAAGATTGGACGAATGGTCAAAGATGTATGGAGATTTCTTTAAGCCTTGCCCTTACTTGGCCGAAAGAGCAGCCAAAGGGGTTCCTCTGGTGAGAAATTCTGAACTACACGCCTTTGATTATGTTTGCTACGGTCAGACCAATTGTAGTTCAGTTTTAAGTTGATAGAGATTCATCGAACTTGGCACTCCATTGCATGGACCTAGAATAGTAGATCCATGATTGGTCATCCTCAGACGAACATTAGGATATATGAAGATTAGTTGCAATCATCAGTGTGTAAGAACATGGTAGCTTTGTTTTTCATGCACCCACATCACTCCTCAAATATCTGTATTGTTCTGTCGCAGAGTTTGTCATCAGATCAAGCCAACTCTCGGTTGTGACATCAAGTTGCTCGGTTCCTTATAGACATGGATATATTCCGTCTTCTCTGCCTTGTGAGTACAAGCTAAGACTACTACGAGCTCAAGTACTGTCATTGATTTATTTGATGGATAATTAGTAGACAATGCTAGACACTGTACGATGAACTCCATGATTTCTATAATGTCCTCTTTAAGTAGCATGAATTCTCTATTTAAACCTCTTAACTGTTTTGACTTTTTGTATATTGTTGAGTCGGATGATGAATGTCCTGATATGCACGTTCGTCACTGGAAAAACTGGAGAGAAAGGTGCAAATTCATGAGTAACTTAACCAAAAACATGGTGGACGTTTCTGCAATTAGACATCCTATTTTGTCATCATCAAATGAATTAACTATAACGCAACTATATCAAGCTATAACTTATACAGAAAGAAAACACAGACATCAATTCACTGAAGCCGTACGCAGCATTCATCTATTATGGAATCTCTTTCAAATTTTTTCAGCAAGTTCTCTCAATACAATAACCTAATAATCAACAAGATACTCATCTTCAGCCCTGTTGTGGAGTGTATTTACACTAGAGGATTTGCCATAGATTTTACAGATTTTCATCAATCCTTGACATAGCTTGGAAAATGTGGAGAAATTGCAGAATTTTGGACATGGAGGTAGATTCTCATACTCATGTTAGCCTGGTCAATAAAATCATTGGGATATAATTTGTATTGCTGATCTAAAGATGAACCGAGAGTAAGAAACTCCACGATGATCGCATATAATCTACTGGTAAGTTATTGCCACCAAGTGTAAATTGCTGGGATAAACAAAGTAACGCGTATATTTGTAGCACCACTCAAGTAAATACAGATTGAGATCGTACAACAATGATGTCTCAATGAAACGTGCTTATTGTTGAGTTTCTCCTCTTTCCACGACAGAAGGAAAACCCATGTCCGTGAAAGACCATGTCACGGTTCTTAACAAATAATTTTACTTCTTTGTAGTCGAACCAAGCTTGAGCTTACTGCGATCAATATGTCTGGAGATTTACGTTGTAAAGCAAGACAAAGATCATGGGTAATTGTTGAAGTGTCTCTCAAGATGAAAGAGAAAATCAAACTTAAATGACATTATCTTGACTTCTTCTCATTCTAGGGCAAAGTCAAAATAATGACCCTTTTATGATGTGTATGCCCTGGCAGGATCATATGATCCTATTAGGCTCTACATGGCAACGTTTCTATTTCGGGGAACAGTTTCTGCTCAGAAATGTTTTTTTTTGTTTTTGTTCTCGGGAACTGTTTCTTAGCATTTGAAGGCATTTGGCAACTGAAAAAAAATTTTGTTCCAAAAACAGAAATGCGTTTGGTAAAAATTTCCGATCTTTTAATTCTTTTAATTTTCTTTTTTCTTTTTCCTTTTTCTTTTTTTTTCCTCCCTATTGGCCGCCGTCGGTGAGGCTCCGGTGAACTCGCCAGAGCCTCGCCGGTGGCGGCCGAGCGAGCCTTGCCTGGCCAGGTGCCGCCTAGGCGAGGCTCCCCCAGCCAGGCGCCACCTAGGCGAGGTTTGACCTAGCCCAAATCTGCAAGGCCAAGCCTTGCTGGTGGTCTGGCGAGGCTCGCCCGGCCAGGCGCCGCCTAGGCAAGGCTGAGCTTCGCCGGTGGCCGAGCGAGGCTCGCCCGGCCTGGCGTCGCCTAGGCGAGGCTCCGGCGAGCTTGCCGGACCTCGCCCTGGCCTAGCGAGGCGTCGGTGAGCTTGCCAGACCTCACCCGGCGGCAGCGATGAGGCGGTGATGGGGCGGCTGAGGGGTGGGAGAAGGAAGAGGAAGAGGAAGAAGAAGAAAAGAGAAAGAAAAAAGGAAAAAAAGAAAGGAAAAAAAAAGTGTTTCTTGAAATTGTTCCCGGGAACAAGAAACAACTTTTTCTTGTTTCTGATTTCTACTCCAAATCTGTTCCGGGGAACAAATTTGTTTCCGGGAACAAAAAATTTACCGAACACGTTTATGTTCCTGAGAACAAAAAATTTGTTCCTGAGAACAAAAGAACATAAACAAGTATTCCCGGGAGCGTTACCATGCAGACCCTTAAAATCAAGTACCTCCTGTCCAAATGATTAAAAAAAAAAAAAATTTGGATGTCACGTTTATTTTCTGCAAGGGGTCCGGCATTTTTGTTGCACATCATAAACATATCAAGGTTTGCAAATGTCTACAGTATCTAAATATCTATAATAACGGTAAATATTGAAACTCAATAGTAACATACTTGTCGACTATATATAGCGGTTAATATAAGATCCAAATGCATGTTGGTAGCTATTATGTTTAAAATAGCTCCCTTTCAATACAATTTATGAATTTCGACACCCACCAGCACAATTGATATTCAAACGATGGTTCTAACGTATTTAACATTAATTGGATATTTGCAAACATAAGTCGAGAAACTTATTAACCCGTAATCAATCAATTATAATTACTATAATGCATTGCGAATTCAATAAAAACCCATATTACGTGACTGAAAACTTGGTCAAGATGCTCTTAGGGATAGATGTGACGAACTTTTTCAACAAATTAACTGTCATAACTCTATCAGTATATCGTTCCGCTTCAGTGGCAAGCTAACCTGAACTAATAGAAGATTTCGAAAGATAATATCGATCAATGTAGGGTCAATTTAATCAAAGTCTTTCTCTTTCTTTTTCCAAAGGATTAAAGAAAAAAGAGGAGCAGAGGGAAGGGGTAAGTCTACCCATCAACTTCCTAAAAACCATGAGAACCGTGGTGTACGTAGTCATTCCTTGTGACCCATTTGACTTCGGCCTTCGTGGCAGACAATTGCGTATTATGTCATCAAAACCCAAGTCAAGAATTCGAATTTTAACACACCGGCTCTTATTGCTACTTTAATTAGAATCCCTTTCGTTCTATGTTCTTGTGTTTGGTTGTTTGTTTCATGAAGTTGCATCGTCATTTTGTTCATATGTAAGACTTGACGCCTTGACGGACCCTCAAGAGATGGTGCCAAGGGATATGATGCTTGATGAAGGCTTGTTATTTGATAGCTTAGGCTTTTTGGACTAACGATCGGTTGGGAGGGTTAAATTGTAGCTAGTGTCTCAGTTAAGTTAAATTGCCGGGTGTGCATGTACTGTCGTCGAGATTAACTAAATACATACTCTCCATCTAGTTTGTCCCTGACCCGTGATTCCAAGAAGTCGAAGCATTCGTCCAAAGTGGTGTTTTTGGGCAATACAATTACGATGAGCTGATAAGATCTCATCTATCAGAATATTTTCTCGTGGGCAAAGACACAAACTTTCCCAGTTACATCGACTGTCAAGAAGAAGTTGACGGGGCGTATCGAGACCAAAAGGCGATCAATGTACAAAACCAATTTTACGTACTGGTCTTTAGAGTGCGTTATGCAAATGCTTTCTATGCGTCATTATGGGTGGCTTGTTCGCTTGTCCTTCAGAGATAAACGAGGATGATGATTCTGGATACGGCAGGATCAAAAGAAGTTCGGTAGCGATAGGATGATCCATGAATCTATTTTCAACCGGACTTAAACCCAGTTGACAGCCCTAATGAAATATTACACCACGAGCACTTGTCTTACAATCGTCTTAGCCACTGGCCACTGTGGTCGAGTATTAGCGTGAATACAGGTGAAAATAAAGGCAGATCATTTCAGTACAAATACTCAACGATAGTAGCTATCAGTTTGTATCTACAGTATCGCCACCCCAATCAACCGGTCAATATAAGAGTGGATGCTCTCCTTATCCAGTACTCTTTCTCAACATCATCACATATCCCATTGCTCTCTATCACACTTGTAAATTTCTCCAAGTTTTCTGCTCATTTTAATGAAAAAAAAAGGGGGGGGAATGATTTCGATCCCTAACTTTTGAAATAATTCTTAGATGTAACCGAAGCATGTGAAATTACTTCATCACAATCATTAAATAATGTGAAAGACAATATTATTTAATGATTGAGATGGAATGAGCTCATGTACACCGGCCGCATGCAAGACTTGCTCTGCCTTTTGGCCTTTTCTCAAATGAAGGCTCTATACTTCTTTTTTATTATTATTTTTATAAATTTCTCAATGAGTAGGATGTGCTTAGGGAATTTATGTCTCAGTCAAGCCTAACCCTCAAAATCTCGACCTTGCCTATCGCCCTCGTGTTCGCCCGCATCTGCTTCAAATATTGACAGTTAAAGAGTCCGTTACCGCTGGTTTAGAGCGAGCTTCCACTCAAATCGCATCTCGTGCTTCCGCTTGGGGTTGCCGTCCCTCTCCTTGACAATCAGAGTCTGTTATAGCTGGTTCAAGGTGAGCTTCTTGCTCAGGTTGTCACTTATGATGGAAAGAGGAAGGAGAAGGAAGAAAGTAGAGTAACGGGTAGGAAAACAAAGACGGGATAAGTGCATTGCATTAGAAGTCTAAAACTTTCAAAAAGTACAATTAAATTCTAATTTTTTCATGAAAATACAATCGAGTTGTAGAATTTTTAAAAGGTGCAATCAAGTCTTTAAACTTATCATTTGTCCAAATAAGTCATTCTGTTAGTTTCACATTTTGAAAGTTTTAAGATTTGATTGCACTTTCATAATAAGTTTTAGGATTTGGTTACATTTATGAAATATTTAGAATTTGATTGCACTTTTATAACAAATTTGAATATTCGATTGCACTTTTTCAAAGTTTTAAAATTTTATTGTAATTTCCTGATAAATTTTAACACTTTCAATACATTTATTCCGGAGAAAAAAAGGTGAGTTGCCTCCTCAAACCAATGCATGGTTGTGCAGGCTTAGACAAGGCATTGGAGTCTACACTGGTGGCAATGGAGGGGGGACGCGTGTGGACATTGGGCTCAAAGATGGTTAGGGATGGAGGAGGGGGGAAGAGAGAAAGATGAGTGGTTTGAGCATTTTTAATGTGTATATTTGATTCTATGTTTACGTGTGCATGTCAAGCTGTAATTAGACATAAGTAATAAGCACACACCGCATCAATAGCTAATGAGGAAAATTGTCTAAAAAATTCTAAATCTATTACATTTTTATCAATTCAATGCTAAATTTTTTAATTTTATTAATTCATTCCTAAATTGTTTTACTTTTTGTCAATTGAGTTCATTTGATCAATTTTGGTTAGAAATTACCAACGTGGATGACTATTGCTAACGTGACACTTTTTTTTTTTAATAATAATTTAAAAATTTTATGGTTTTTCTTTTTTATATACATATTTTGCTTTTTTGGGGATTTTAGATCTAGTAAAAAAATCAAAATATTATTTAAATATTATTTAAAAAATATTATGTCAACACCAACTGTTCATATTAGCAATTTCATATCAAAATTAATCGAACAAATTCAATTGGCAATAAGTGAAAATATTTAAGATAAAATTGACAAAAATGAATAGAATTAGGATATTTTGGACAATTTTCTTGATGTGACGCTTTGCAATTAATGCATATTTTTCGAGAAAGAAGACAAATATACACACAACTCCTTACTTTTCCTCATGATTTTTGTTTAGACCCCCCTTTTTCATATTATTTTGTTTCTTGTCATTTCAAATTCAAAAACTTCATTTGCAATTCAACTTGTTTTGTCTTGCACTTAAATTCATGTAGTTTCACACCCCCCAATCCAACGTCCTGGGGGTACACTTTGTCATCGATCGAGTAACCACGAATTGATCTCAGTCGCTCTCCAATCGTCTAAACTGAGATCTCATCAGCCCAAACTTTTTTTGTCAACTATCTCTTTTGGCCCGCCTTTGTTGACTTTTTTTTCGAACACACTGACAACATTTTATGTTTTCCTTTTTTATTTTTCTGTTGAAGTGTCACTGACTACTTCAATTACTTTGTGGTATTTTGAAATGAATATGTACTTATAGTGCAACTAATTTCAAATATATCGAGAGCTATATTTTCGTTCATGCATTATTGAGGATCTATGTTTCTGATTGACAAGATCTAAGTTATTGACTTTATTTGTGAGAAAATTCAAGTAAATCTAATGTTAGGTGATGTTCACGTATGTAATTAGCCCCCATATTTATTCGGGCAATTATTTGGCACGAGATCTACGAGTATTGAGGTCACCTCAAATTCAGGACTTGTTGAAGGGTCATGAATTCTCAGTGAAGAAAAGTTGTTTCGGGTGATTATTTAGCCCGAGATGTATGAGTATCTTTTTGCAATAAGCTTTGTCACGAGTAAGTACCATCAATCAAGGTCCGAAAATGAGTGGGCCCAGCTTTTGTTTGGGCTCCATGTCTGAGAAAGATAAAATGGCTTATGCTACAAAGTATGGCCTAAGGCCCAGAAACATGGTCCTTGGGCTTTTTCCGCTCCAGATCAATTTATCTATGGCCCAATGCTAAAAAAGAGGGACTAAAACACGAACTTAGGGCAAAATAATCTCAATTGGGAGCCACAATAAAGAAAAAAACAAAAATACTTGGGGAAAAAATAATCTCACTTTTGAAACGACCCAAAAGAACATTAATTTTCACTAGAGGAACAAAATTAAAAACAGTTGAACCAACCTTCTAGAAAAGCTTATTTGGCATTTGAGGCGATTAACAGGTCATATCAACAAACATGTCATTTGAGCCATGCCATTGTTGTTCCGCTTGAATTATAATGAATTATGTGTTCAATTTGCTTCAAAATTAATAATTTGCTAACTCGAAACACTAATCAAACTTCACAATTTGATTGAATTCCACAAATTGGGTGCATAGTCGATTATACGAAACTCTAAGCTGCGAATTTGTTTTGGGGCAACATCCTAGCCATCCAATCTGAGATCTACATTCGAGGTTATAATGTCTTCCTTTGACTATTACCTAAAAATAATAAGCCGAAACACACCCAAATATCTTGTTTATTTAAAATTACAGTGTCGTTTTGGCTCAAATGATATGTCTATCGTACACGTTATTGTTGTCACCCTTGCCAACTGCTAGTATAGTTAACAGCGGATATTTTTGTCACTGAAGGGAGGGGGTGGATTTGTTTGAAAAATGTGGTTAGCTTAGTCCTAAAGGTATAATTTCATACTTTATTTGGAAATCCAGTCGATATTTTTGTCCCTCAAGCAAAACTTCATAATCTTTTCTGCCAATTCAAACGTGAGATTACGCTTGTCCTTTATATATAACTTTAATGCTCTTTTTCGAGCATTTGGCCATTTATATTCGCATCGACTAATCAATCAGTCAACTACTACTTAACCATAATAAATAAAGAGAGCCCCATAATTTCCTCAATTAAATTGGCCAATGGAATCTAATGAATGACATAACAATAAAAATTTGCCACTTGAGATCTGTCTCGGGTATGCCACGTGCATATGTGTTCTATGCAAATAAACAAATCGATTGGGAATTTAATTTATCTATTTACATGCAATCGTGCCCTAGAAGTAGACATGGTCCCCCCCGAGTAGCAACATGACCTTTTTATTTATTTAAAAAAGAAGAAGTCATGTGGACCTTAGTTTACTGCGATTTATAAATGATTTGTTAGACAACTTTCAGCACGGCCGCTTGAGGCGTAAGCAAATGATCTGCCAGCAAGAGAACAAACTCATTGTTCTCATGAATCTTGACCATCCATGTTTTGCAAATTCATAGAAAATTCCAAGCTTTTGCTGATTTATTGGTTTTTAATCTCGATACAAATGTTTATGGTCAGAGGTGTTCGACCACTTGTTTGCTGTGGGAAGGAAAGGGTTTAGCCTCTAACAGACCTTTTTATATCATCTATTTTAATTATAAGCCTAATCCCCTAAAACAAACTCTCGAATTTAGGTGCAATCATAATTCTACCCGAATTTATTTTTTTATCTAAATTTTTTATTTTTGACTTTAAATCTAGTCCAAATCTACTTTGGAATTTATTTTTGTTGTTTAAAAAAATGCAACTTTAAATTTAGTCCCAAAGCCACCGTGAACTTTAACTTCAATCCCAAATTTGTCGCCATTAGCCCTTTGTCCAAAAATCACCCTTAGCTGCCCCTAACCCATAATTTTCATATTTAAAAACACGGTTTCGTTTTGTAGATAATTTTCAACATCATCTTACTTATGTGGATTTGTCACCAACGTGGAAACGCCATGTTAAAGAACTAACGGTGATTTTTTGGCAAAGGATTAACGGAGGTAGATTCGATACTAGATTGAAAGTTTGTCTTTTTTTTTAAAATAATAATAATAGTAAAGTTTGGGGCAATTATGGAACTAGGGTTATGGTGAATTTTTTTCGAATAAAAAGATTTCGAGTAAGATTAGGGATTAAACATAAAATTTAGTGTTTTTCTAGATAAAAAAAACTTTGGTACGGGCTTTTGCTTTTCTTTATAATACTTACCATTACCAAAAAAAAAAAGTTTGGTCAAAAAATTGGGACTAGAACTAGAGTTGTGGATTCTTTTTAAGACAAAAACTTTTAGAAAGTATATGACTAAACTTAAAGTTGGGATTTTTTTAGAGGATCGGGTGCTAATAATGAAACAAACTTTTCAATTTATTGTCCAGTCCTATGTATACGAAAATGTCCTCATCTTCCTATCATTTTATCTTCTGAGATTTGTTATTCTAATCGAGCTCTTCTCCCTCTCTAAAAAGATCGAGGCAGTAAGGAAATGCATGTTATTGACCTTATAACTCAAAATATCGATGACCATCCATATATCTTGACTCCATTCATCCACTAATTTGTGGCTCTCATCCACTAATTCATGAGATGGAAGCTACTCGTAATTTCAAGCAATACACATCGCAACTAACCTCTTAGTTCATGATGTCTTTGCATCAATTTATTATGTCAAAAGGTTTTTAAATTCACTCATTACTCAATTTGATTATATGATTCACAGTCTTTGGGAAATCGATATTGATTGATTTTTTTTATAATTGCATGAAAAAGAGCATGAAGAAACTATGCATGCAGGTACCTCACGCTCGAAATCTCAAAGACTTCAAAATCGCCGGATTTTTAGACGACTTATTTCCAAATACACCTGTCCCCTATGAAATTTCTGTTAGATGCTTAGTCCATAGATTCGATACTTGAAAAGCATTACAAAGAAGGCCTTGAGCATATATAATATTGACTAGGGGTGTCAATGGTTTCAAGGTAAAATTGAGAATCTAAGAATTCGTTCCAAGTTACTAATTCTCAGGTTCTAGGATATGCATGATAGATTTAGATTCCAAATATTGAGAAACCTGCTCCAATAAATAGGTTCTAGGTCCTAGATAAAATCGGGGACTTTAAACAAGTCTTTTTTTTTGTGTGTGCGATTTTGCAACATTCCATAGTGTCTAGTGTTGAGTGCATATCCTAAAACAACTAATCCAACCTTTCATTTTCGGCAATATTCATGATTAATACTTTTATTTTGTTAATATTTCATAATCTTTATGTATCTGAATATAAATTGTGATAAGTGGATTGTAACAAATGACAGTTATTAGAAATAATGATGATTTACTACAATTGTTTTATTAGAAGTATTGGTGCAACCGGGTAAACCTAGAAACCGACCCTAAAAGCTATGATACAGGAGGTTCTAGGTTCTCGGGTATATAGGATAAAATACAAGTTACAAAAATTGAGGAACTTATTTCAACAAGTAGGTTCTAAGTTCTAAGTGAAAACTAAACGAAATTCGGAAGCGCTCACCCTTAATATTGACCCCTTCACTACTTGGCATGCTTAGACTTCTCCAGTAAATCTTTGATTTTAATCCGCGAGGGTGCTCTTGATCTACAAAGAAATAACAAGTAGGAACTAAAATATGCCAATGCTATGAGTTCGGTATGTATTCTATGGCATCATTAATAAAGTGAAAATCGCTGTTTCAATACAAGTGTACCCGAGAAGAAATGCTTGGTTCATTGTTAACAAGTGTTCCAGGGCGCTCTTGAAGCAACCAATGCACAATTAGTTATTTGGAAATTCAATTATTTCTACTAAATAAATTTAAAGAATACCTAATTAAGTAAGCTGAACCAATATCTTAAAGCTACATTTGGTAGTTAGGATAAAATTTAGAATTAACATTAAATTTATCCTATTTTGGATTTGACTTTGCCTAAGACAAAATAAAATCGGATATAAGGGAGATATAACTTCAATAAAATTATCCCACAAAAGAGGTGGGATAAATGTGAATATGATTTTTAATATCCATTATACAAAAGTTATTTTTCTTGAATAGCAAACTTATTGAATTAATGAAGTTAAAAGAATATCTGAATATAAATAATATTTGATTTCTAATATGAAAAAATAAAAATAAGAACAATTTCATTTTTATTCATACATTCAAATTTCTGTCTATCTCATAATATAATTTCAATATATTTAGATATATATTTATTATAGATTTTAGGAATATTAATGTAGTTTACCATCTAATGAAATTTTATTAGATATGATGGATGGGGAAAGAGAAATAAATAAAAATAAATAGAAAAAGAGAGGAAAATTAATAATAAATAAGCAAAATAAAAATGAAGTATGTAAAAGTATCATCAGAGATTCTTACAATTTTCGTTGTGCAAGTTTTAGATTCATTTATATTGACATGTCGTCTATATCAAATAATGTACATAATAAGATGTATAAATATCTAACTTTATTATTGTGATTCACCACTTAGTGAATAGAATATAGCAAAAATCCTAAATTTTATATCATATTACATCAACTTCTATCTTAATTAGATATCCAGACGATCAAACACGGTCTAAGGATACTCGAAGAAAAAAGAACTCTTATTGTACCTAATTATTTCTTCTTTTTTAGGTACACATGACTATACTCTGTGCATTGCTCAAGAGTTTGTCCGAGCCACCCGTCAACAAAACTACCTTTCCTTTTTCCAAATGACAGGGATCGATGAAATTCTAATGAGAAAAAACGGCAATTGATGAAATGGCTGTTGCCATTTATGAGCGGAGCACCCAACAAGACTAATGGTAGATGCGATGGGGGGTTACTAGGATTTGAAGAATTCATTGCTGGGGACATTGGAGTTCAAGGTCAAAGCTTTAATGATCGAATGGTGTGCTTGTGTGGGCACGGCGAGAGACTAAAATAGTATTTTTGTACCCGCCACTGCCAATTATCACGTGCCCCTTTTTCCTACATTTCAAGAAGCCGTAAGGCCCCCACCCAAATTTAATGGACGCGGATAAATTACAGTTTCTAACAGGGTATCAGAATTCTCTTCAGCATTCTACTAATCTTCATTAGATATCACGGTCTCATTGTCTGACATTTTCTTATAATACGAATCTGTATGTTTTCGTGTGATAATTTGAGCGTAATCATTAAGCGAGGAAACACGTTTGTTCCAACTACTCCTTAAAGCAAGAATGCACTTTAGCATTGCTTCTTAGATCATTTGGAATGTAAAGGGAGGTTTGGATGTCCTAGGCATTGACATTAGGAAATTGTTGGACGGATTTAGCAATGTCCTCACCATAAGTGTTAAAGTCATGCTATAATACATTCTTGACTCGTTTCTTAATAATTTTAGCTTTTTGGAATATTTTATCTAACTTGATGTCAAAGCATAGGTCAAGGATTTGAATGTCAATATAATCTCCTATTTGTTATTCTTGCTATTCTGTCCCTTTTTTTCACTAGTAATCCTATGGAAGTAGTTTCATCACTAAATTGTCTAGTGCAAGTAAGACCGTCACACACATGAGGAAGCTTGTCAATTCAAGTGTTAAAATTTGTGTTAAGTCATATGTTACGGGGATGTGTAAAGTCATATATTACAAATACATTGTTAGCATTTTTCCTAAAAGGTTAAATGGACTTGTTTTCTAACACCCTAAATTTTTGGAAACCCTAGGAAACCCAAAAAGTCTGACAACAAGGAGTAAGTATTTCATGTGACGGGTATATCACACGACGGTGACATGTGATTTAAAAAGGAGATCCATAACACACATAATGCCAATTTAAATGAAATTCATAACAAGGACAATGATAATTAATTGATTACACCACTTCATCGTTATTATATGATATAATCCTCACACGAAATGCTTTTTTTTCCCAATAGTAGGTATTACAATTTCGATCTCCATGGGCGATTTTGGGATGTTGACTATGCCCTATTAGTTATGTTTGACTAATACTATTTTTGGAGAACTTTCTGTTCCTTTAACGCTCTCCCGCTTAGAAACTCACGATGAGAGCCTTCATTTGATGTTTAGATTTATAATTGTTTCCCCCTAGGCCCACTTAAGTATTTTTGTAAATTTATTTTTCCTCCTTTTTCCAAAAGGTTCAAACTATAAATCTAAAGATTTTCTCTGCCTTTAGTTTGATTATTCCAAGCAACATGGAAAAATTTACATTTTTTCGACATTTCTTCACCGATATTTTTCTTACTAATCTATCTACCACTTAAAAATTCTTTCAAACAAAGCTCTTGAAAAGAAAATTACTAATCTTATCCAAATTCCTATTTTGTCCTCTAACAGACATGCATGTCTAAATTACATGAAATTCCTTACAGAAATGATCGTGAAAATATATCATGTTAGATTTATTGGCCTCTTTCAATCTTCTACTTTTGGATTGCATTGGAAATTCGAGCTTCTCAACTCAGGGAGTTAAAAAGCAACGGAGCCATCATAGTATTTTTTAACTTTTCGATATATAGATAGTGAACGACCTTCTTCCTCTTCATATTCACCTGGAGTTCGCTCCCAGAAATATAGCCATCCCTACCCCTCACGTCAATCCTACGAGCCTCTTATCCATTCTCATTCAATTACGGCATTTTGTGCAACAGCCCTTCCTATCTGATAGAAAAGGATCCCATGATCCTGAACCGATCTTACCTGGGATCGCAAATCCCAAGTTTAATATGCGTGCAAATTCGCTACATCCGCATACATACTTGAAAAATGAATGCATGCAAACTCGGAAAAAGTTGAGATGCTTTTGAACAAAAATTCTTGTGACAAAAGTTGAATACTTAATTATAAAAAAAAAATTAGGTACTTGATTAAAAAAAGACAAAAATTCAGATGCCTCCGCTTTGCTGTGTCATTATCCTTTTTCCACCAATTCCAAATTCAATTCTTTGAGTTTGCTTTACCTTTACTTTTCACTATTCCAATCAATTTCAGTAGACGTTATTCAAAATAATTTCACGTTCACTTTTCATACGCTCATTTCTCACCTCTTAAAAGTTCTTCAAGTTCAAATTATTCTTTATTTTCAACTAACTAGGCATCCCAATATTTCACCTCGACTAATCTCCATAAAAGCAGGCAGACTGTCCTGTCCACATAAATCATATCCTTCGACCCAATGAACGAAAACGGACTCAGAAAACCACTTATCGATTTTGAATTACATCGAGACGTGGTCATGATAATACATGTCAATAGGACAGCAAGGACGAGCAGCAATTGAAGCCGCAATTGCCCACAACAGAGAGTTACTATTTCGATCTGCCACAGGGACACTAACCCAACCAAAGACTTGTCAAACTCAGCATTGGGATCTCCCTCATCCCCTCCAAACCCATCTTCCTCCTTCTGGTAGGGTCCGTTCAATGGACTTGGGGAAACGAACTGACCTTCTAGTGACTCCCCAATGATCTTAGGTCACATCTTCAAGGCCCGTTTAGCAAGGGAAGAAAGCATCCAAAAGGAAAAAACAGTGCTTCAGAGATAATGTTTTCCTCTGATTGATTCGTACATTGACATTTTCGGTTGTGAAAAGCATCGCCTGAATTTTTCAGAACGAGACATTGTAGGTCCTGTGGCCAAATGTGCATCTCCATGGATGCATCCATGCAGGGTCCCTGTGGGAGGATTGCTGCTGTCGTTGTTGCGTTCGACATGGTTTTTTGTTTGTTCTTCTCGAATCAAGGATTCGCTCGAGGTGTTTTCTGGCCACTTGAGACCGATAATTAAACGATTGAATCCTTATGCATGAAACGGAGGTTTCACAAGATAAGAATGGCCACCACCTTGGTCCATGAGGCTTCATGTCATGCTTCCTCCAAACAGTTAGATTACCACAAAGCAAAGATTTTTATCATAAATGCATGGTCTACAACCACTTAAACTTTCGAGGGACAACCATTTGAGCTTAGTTGTAAACCCCACGCCGCCACCGGTCCCTACCTTTTATTGTCACAGAGTGTTGAGTTGTGTCGAGTTAACAACTTGAGCTTGACCCGACAGCTCATAAACGTCACAAAGAGATCACATCAAAGCTTTAATTTTGTCCGTGTAACAAGCCAAATTAGCTCACATGGATCAGCCTATTAAAAAGAGTGTTATTAAGCGTAACGATACAAATTGGTGACTATTTAGGAAAGAGCGTTGCACTTATTCATAACATTATAAGCTCACCTTGTGGATGTGGATTGGGGATCTCACAAAATTCTTTACTTAAAACACTAATACAGGCACCCTCAATTTAGTGTGTGATTCAGTCACTTTCCTTCATCAACCTAAAAACCTATATGGAGCCATACGTAAACCAAGGTCTTGCATCCGATAATTGCTCCTCAACATTGTGAATTACATATCCATTTGAAAAAGTGTTGCTCTGATAGCATCTTGTAATGACTCGACTTGATCCGCGTGAGTCAAACTTCTAAAATATTCACACGAATCTGACCATGTAAGGTATTTGACAAATTGGAGATGCGTATCAACTTTATATCACTCTATCAGCTCTCTAGTACTCATAAAGTAAGTTCTAAATTTTTCAATTGTGCACCAAAGTCATAATATAAGTCAAAAAGTGTTATCAAATCTCAAACTTTCTATTAAGGAAAAAATAGGAAAAGGTTTTTTTATATATTGCCTCGATGCCATTTTGTCTCTTCTATTTTGAAAATACCACATTGTAACCTACAACAAAATCTCATCACCACAAAGACCAAAATTGCCATTTCCATGAAATTCCAAGCTTACCTAATTCCCAAATCACCAATAACATTCCTGGGTTACCAGAATTCCTAAAACTCCTACGCCCACAAAACTTAGCCTCCTCCAACGCCGCCACTCATCGTCATTCGACGTTTCCCCACAGCCTCTGGCAACCATCTCAATGCAGCCACCCTCATCCCCTCTCTCTCTCTCTCTCTCTCTCTCTCTCTCTCTCTCTCTCTGAGGATGCTGTTATGAGTTCTCGACCACCTAAGATCAACGTCGTTGTTATCTTGACGACCTTGGTTTTTGAGGATGTCATGGAGTGTGTCTGTGTGTGCTCCCGGAGAAGGCAACTAGCAGTGAGTGCGACGGAGAATGCGACCGCGACGACATGGGGCAATGGCGGCTAAAGCCAGGTTACGGTTAGCATTTTCTAATTGGCGACTTTTGGATCATTTTTTAATTTAAAATGAAGGCAAGGAAATTTTGGGAAGAAAGGTTGAAATTCTATACATGAATCTAGTATGGCACTTTAGTAAAAAGCGAAGAAGATTTTTCGCTTTTCATGTGATCAATGTATCAAAAGCACTAAAGTTTGAAGAATTAACGTAATTAAATTCTGAAGCTTTCAAATATGGTAATTGAGTCTAAAACTTATCTAGAAAATGTAATCAAAGTACTTCTATTAATTCCATTTATCTTGAGTTATTGGGAAAATGCATATTGAAATTTTTAATAGACACATGGTGCTGATATGATACTAAGTAGGAGGAACATTAGTGAAAATTGCCAAAAAAGAAGAAAAGAATGAAAATGAAAAGGAAGTTGAAGAGAGGAGGGGGACAAGGGAACTCTTAAGATCCATATAGTAACATTTCTATTCTCGAAAACTATTATTGTGCAAAAATAGTTTTTTTTATTTCCATTTCCTAGACAAGTTTCTGAGCAAAAGAACGTCTTTGATAACTATACAAATTTTCTATTCTCAGAAGAGAAAAATAATAGAAATACATTTGGTATGACCTTAAAAATTTCTATTGCCAATTTTTTCATTAATTATAAAAATGTTAGTGGAGACTTAACAATTTATGTTTAGATAAAATTGGACTTTTTTAAGGATTTAACTAATGAAGATATTCTAAGATAGCCTTAAAAGTCCAACATAATAGTTAGTCTAAGATAGATAGCTGATAATGGCAATAGATAGCCTCATTAGTTTATAACTTACAATACGAAGAGGTTAACAGTAAATCTTTAGTCATTACAATAAACAGGTGCATAGACCTTTGAGCATTTTTAACTGCAAGAAGAAGAGCAAACATTGCCCGGTGAAATAGCTAAGGATCAAACAACAAAGGATGGAGGCGATCCTAAAGTTGATGCACTTATTTGCACAAACTCATCAAACCTTCAAGCAAAAGACATTGAAAATACATGGAGCACTGGCCTATTCAATTACTATGAACATAGGGCAAATGGTAATGCAAAAGACTTATTCAAAGCAATTTAATTTTATATTAAAATAGAATTGTATATTATCTTATGGGATGTCTCTAATAGAATATTAAGGGAACACGATCGTCTTCTCTCAACAAAATTGCCAAGCTTTCGCAACCTAGTATTATCTGTAAAAAAAAGACATTAACAAAATTTCATGTAGTATAGCCGTAAGAACATATTCAATTTTGAATCCAATTGTTATCAAAAGATTTTCACATTTTTTTATGCTAAACTAATTCTAAAGTAGAATTAACACCAAAATCTAGTAACACTCTCAAAATCTAATTTATAAATTTTTTTCCTAAGTTTCTGATTTTTTTTATTTGTTATTATTTTATTCCCAAAAATGGGGACTTTGATCGGATCAGGAAACCCAATATGGATGTGGGTTTCACCTGAACCTTGTGTTGGTGTAAAGAAGAGTATTATGTTATGTTGAGCTTATTTTTCTAAAATGATCTTGTTTATTTTTTTGTTCTCGGAACCAAAAAAGTAGAATTTTTTTTTTTACTTCTTTTATTTCTATTTCAAATTTATTCTCTAGCCACTTTTCTACTCTGAGAATAGGAAAATTAATTAATGTATACAAATGGATTTATGTTCTAGTAGAATGCAACTGACAAGCGCTCCGCTCAAATTGACCACGCTTCAAGCAAGTCAAGAACTACACGAGGTCGATACTTGGCCCTCACATTTTTCATGTTTTGTTTGATAAATAAACATCGAGAAAGTGGCTGAGGAGAAAGTGAGGGAAATGATATAAATGTTTTTAAATTTGGCACAATGTATGATGTCATTTTTGAATTTTGAATTTGTTTAATATAATCCATGAATTTAGTATACTTCGCAATGTTGTCTCCAAACTTTTAATTTATTCAACGTAATTTTTAAACTTTTGATATATGTTTAGTTTAGTCTGGATTATATGAAAAGATTCAATATTGTCAATTCATTAGGTCAAGTTAACGGAATTTGCTGATTTGGCTTCCATTTCGATACATTAAAAACGCTACACATGAATTATCAACATAAATTATTCAACTTAAAATTGAATATGATAATCATTTTAATATATTTTTTTTGGTCAGTTATCATTTTAATTTGTTTAACTTGTCCAATTTGGAAAGATGATTATCTATGTTATTTGATGATATGGGTTATTAAATAGATAATCCATGTATAACGTTTGTTTTTTTGTCTACCATTCAAACTTAACGAATTGAAAGTCAAATCAGCAAACTTTGTTAGCTTGAATTAATGGCAGGATGACACTGTATATTTTTGTATAGCTTAGGGACTATATTGAATATTTACCTAAAGTTTAAGGATTACATGGTATAAATTAAAAGTTCATGAACGATATTGTACATTTGGCTAAAATTTAGAAATTATATTAAATATATTAAAAGTTCATCGATGATACTGCATATTAGATTAAAGTTTAGAGACTATTTATGTAATAACATGACGTGGAAAAATCTACACCCATGAAGAAGTTCAAGAGGATGGCCACAGGAGAGAGAGTTGGAGTGGGAGGCGAACCATCGGACAATGGGAGGTCGGAGATGATAGGGGTGTTTCCCGATGTTGGCGAGCTCATGTACGTTCTCATGCCTTGGTGCAGCTTGGGATGGGATGAAAGGGAAGAAGGGATAGCTATTGGGAGCACATAGTAGAGATCAAGACCTTCACTTGAGGGAGATCACGAACAAAAAATCCAAATTCAAGTCTGTCAATATGTCTAGTTGGACACACTTTCACTCAAAAATTTAAGTTGAGGAATTATAAACGAGATAATATTAAATTTAACATCACACTACCTTAATTCTCTAATGTAAATTAATTCAATTCACACATGCATCTCAACTTTTTTAAGATAAAGGCTTCATACCATTTGATGAGAGTATATAATAGAAGTTTGATATCTTCAACTTCAGGAAATCACCAAAAGAAAATTTAAATTCGAATCCGTCAACATATCAATAGACATGTTTTCACTCAAATTCTTTGATATGAGATTATTTTAACATAGCTTGCACATGGATCTCAATAAAGGCGAAGCGCATTTCACTTTTGCATTCACGTCAAATGTTATAGAAACCATTTAAGAAATCCAAGTCAACTTTTTTCCACCGCTCAAGACAGGCAAAGCTAACAAAACACTGACATCTTATTACATCGATTTTGCACCTTAAGATTAGAGGTGTCAATATGGGTCATAAACCCATATTATGATCTACTTTTAATTAAATGGATCAAATATGGGTCAAGTGAAAGTTAAATATGAGTAAAATATGGGTTAAGTGAGTTATTAGGTAGACCCATCATCTCTCTTCTTCCATCTCCCTTCTCTATGCGTTCTCGACCTCCGTTGCTGATCTAATGAGGTTCACTCAACAATAATTAAAAAATTTGATTTTTTTTTAAATTATTTTCCTCAAACTATTTCAATTTAGAGGTATCCATATTTTTTTTATTTACTAATTTTTTATTATTTAATTTACTTTATAAAATTGATGTGAAATTTTTATTCAAATAATTTATATGTGAAAAGTTTAAAGTGAACTAAATAAGTAGGAGTAGATTTTCTTAAATTAAGTTAAATATTAATATGTGTTGGTAATATGGGTCAGGTATGGGTTGGGTATGGGTCGGGTCGGGTATGGGTCATCAAATTTACATTGCATGAAAATAGATT
This sequence comes from Corymbia maculata, assembly GCA_014182735.1. NCBI lineage: Eukaryota > Viridiplantae > Streptophyta > Magnoliopsida > Myrtales > Myrtaceae > Corymbia > Corymbia maculata. The sequence continues at coordinate 13,496,913 of CM024683.1, read as the reverse complement.
AAAACGGGTTAAATGGGTCGATATGGGTCGGACCATTTTTGATCCGACCCAAACCCGACCCGACCCACCCATTTGACACCCCTACTTAAGATGCACATGGATCCTCCTATTGGGTGTTGGAATTATTTTTTCTTGTCGAAGGGTGTTGAAATTAATGGAATGGTTAATATTAAAAAAAAATCACAAATTAGTATATTTGTGATAAATTTATTTCAACATAATTTTTGTCATGAAAAATTCTAAATTGATAAATTTGTGATAAATTTATTGCAAATTATTTTTTTCACTACCAAAATTCCAAACCGGTATATCTGTGACAAATATAACATCTGTTTATTTTCATTAAATTATATTAATATCATGAAAAATCACTATATTTCTAAATCACTACATCCGTCAATTGTTACGTATCATTGAACTTAACAATTTAGCAGTAAAATTTAACAAAAATTAACATAAAGTAAATTTATTATAATTATATTAATTAGGGATATTTTGCAACAAAAATATTACACTAAAAAAATTAGTTTGGAATAACTTTACACATACGGTCACCTTCACGGCTTCACCCATTTCTAAAGCATGTTTGCAGCAGAGCAATGTTTTACTTTAGGGCTCCTCCCGGAAAGTCTCCCATATGACTTGTCTTATTCTCTGCCTCTTTCTCTCTCTTGGTCTCTCTCTCTGAATGCATGGGAAGTAAGTCAGTCCTCCACGTGCTCCTGGGACTCTCTCTCTATCTCGCTCTCCCCCTCCCCCGGGTCGTACACATCACATTATCAGGAAAACCCCAGAGAAAAATAGCAGCAGACAAACAAAACATCTTTAGGAGCCCTCGAAACCAGAGAGAAAACCGCATCAGAAACAACCCCTCAATCTCCAAAGTAGAAGAAAGAAAGAGAAAAGAGCCCTAGCTAGTGCACAAGAAGAAGAAGAAGAAGAAGAAGAAGAAGAAGGAAGCGTAATAATGGAGGCTATTAAAGAAGGAGGCAACGAGATCAACGCCGTCGCGGCGGACCAAGACCAAGACGCCGGCGACGGAATGCAGTGCGCCGACCACCCCTTCCGCGGCAACCTCGGCGGGATCTGCGCCTTCTGCCTCCAAGAGAAGCTCGGCAAGCTCGTCTCCTCCTCCTCCCCACTCCCGCTCCCCCGCCCCTCCTCCTCCTCTTCCGCCTCCTCCTCTCCTCCCTTCAGATCCGGCGCCGCCCCCCGCGGCTACGCAGCCGCCGCGTTCGCCCCCGCCGCCTCCTCCGTCTCCGTGAACCCGGCCGTTCCCCTCCCCTCCAACCGCCAAGACGGCAGCGGCGGCGGCGGCGACGTCTACCACGCCCGGAGGGCTGCGAGGATCGTGCCCTTCCTGTTGGCCAAGAACAAGAGCAGGAAGAAGAAGAAAGTCGCCGCCGGGGCCACGACGGCGGCGGAGATGATCTCGTTTAAGCGGAGCAAGTCCACGACGACCCAGAGGCTGGGCGGCGGCCGGTTCCTGGACGAGGAGGCGGGCAACGACGACTTTAGCCCTCGGCGGCGAGGTGGGTTCTGGTCTTTCCTCTATCTCTCCTCTTACTCTGCAGCTTCTGGCTCTGGCTCTGGCTCTGGCGGTGCGGTCGCGAGGAGAGACTCCAAGTCACACTCGCGGTCGCGGTCGCAGTCGCAGTCGCAGTTCACGTCCAATGCAATGAACGGGCCCGTCGTCGAAGATGGCAACTGCGACAATGCAGGCTCCACTTCAGCTTCGGCCGCGACGTCGTCGTTCGAGAGGAAAGTCTCGAGATCCAGATCCGTCGGATGCGGGAGCAGGAGCTTCTCGGGCGACTTCTTCGAGCGGATCTCGACCGGGTTCGGGGACTGCACCCTCAGGAGGGTCGAGTCCCAGCGAGAGGCCAGCGGCCGCGGCCAACAGAAGCCCAGGATCTCCGCCGCGCACGGCGGCGAGAGGGTGAGGTGCGGCGGGATCTTCGGTGGGTTCGCGGCGATGGCCTCGTCGTCGTCGTCCTCATCTTCTTCGTCCCACTGGGTGTCCGCAGGTTGTTCGGCCGACCAAGAAATGGCCCACAACAGTAGCAGCAGCAGCAGGTCATCGGCGGCGGCGGCCGCCGTTCACGGAGGAGGTTCTAGGGGTCACCGGAGCTGGGGCTGGGCGTTTGCGAGCCCTTTGAGAGCTTTCGGGAGGCCTGCGCATACCAAGGACGGGAAGAGAGAGAAGAGTGTCGTCGCCGGTCGAAACCGCAATAACGCCACGACGAGCCCCAATCTGGCAGCCATTCCTTCACTTTTGGCCGTGAGAGGCTGAAGACTACAGGAAGACTCTCTGAATCTCTCTCTCTCTCTCCGTCTTCTGTTCATTTTTCGAATATCGAGGTCTCCATTACAGCAGAAAAGTGTGTATTTACTCGTTAAATTTTGCTCTTTTTGCGCTTTTAAGCTTAAGGAAACTTTCATGGGGTTTGATTACTGCCGGTCTTTGATGTGGATTCAGTGATCACTTGTATGGTTCCAGCTTCAAGATCAGTGGAATGAGAACTGGTAATTATCGTCTGTGCAAGAGCAGAGAGAGAGAGAGAGAGAGAGGAACGGTGTTTCTTCGGCTCATCATATCCCTCGTGTAATTCGACCGACGTTTCATGATGATGTTGTTGTCGAATCAGCCGTGTGATTCTGGTGTGGTCGACGAACGAGAGGGACTGTTGCATCAGGTGTCCGTCTTGGGGTCGCTCGCCACACGTGCTGGTCCATATTTCGGCACTGCTTTTGTTGGTCCAGCCCGTGAAATTTGGCTTCTTCCGACTAGTCAAAATCTGGATTTGGAAAATCTAAATGTTACAGGCGAATCCGGTACCGTAATTTCATGTGGAAACCTTTTTGACATTTCATTTTTTTTTTTCCCTTGGGTAATCGGTTGAGCTTTTTTCTCAAGTCTTTTTTCGATCGGTGCGCCTGAAAATTTTTGTGGGTATTTGTAATTTTTCTCTTATCTTTACTCAGATACGTCAATTGGGAAATTTAGGAGGTGCTGACTTGACTAGTTCATTAGTAAATTGGATGGTGTCGTAATGGGAGGTGTCTTTGGACAAGAGTAGTTGGTAGCAGCTGCTTGATATCTTATGGGACGAGGAAATTTTCTAGGGGGAAAAAAACAAGAAGAAATGAGGGATTGCAATCTCGTCAAGAAAACGCCGACAAGGAAATTATGGTTGTAATTGAGCCAAGTCGACTGGAATCAACATAATTGGTGCTTATCAGCTCGAGCCCGACCCGACCCGAGTAGAGAATTGAGATGCTCTAACTTGACTGGATTAGTATGACCAGAAAAACAAAAAAAAAACTTGACTGGATTAGAATCGAAGTATAAATAGGCTCGAGATTTATAAGCTCAAATACTATGTAGGTTTAGGGTTTTCGTGTCTATTTTTGTAATTTCCAGGTGTTGCTTGAAAGCTAGATTAGGTTTGATTAGTTTTCCAAGCCCACCGAGCTGAGTTCTGACAAAGCTTGAATTGCTCGACCAGACAATTACCTAGACACGACTTCACGCGCATCTAAACTAGGCCTAAATTAGATGCTCATCTAAACTAGGCCTAGATTAGCGTAGCATCTTTTCTCACCCTTAATATTCTTCTTTCGAGAAATATAAAGTCAAAAATATCAAAAATCATAAACTAATATCTCTTACATATTTACCTCCAAATTAAATTTTATCTCATAAGAAACCTCAAATCGATAACCACGATCTAAATCCATTTAGAATTACTTTTCACCTCACGTCTTTGAGATAATTTAAAATAAATGTGTTATGAGTGTTAAGTTTGGATGAGCGGGGGTCCTGAACATTAATTTGAGATTTTTGTTTTTTGTTTTATAGTAGTAGCCCGGAAACGTTAGGCATGAAGCATCTTTGCGAGTGAGGGTAGTACAATCTTTAGTATTGATTACACATAAGAAATGGTGCAAATCCTACCCGGAGAGACAGGCCTAGGCAAAAATATTGCATCGTGGCCTCGTAATCTTTCCCGAAAATGACTGGTCACGATCGTATTTTATGGGGAGGGGGGCCATGAAAATTCGTGGAAAGAGCACACAGAAAAACACGACAAGGTCTCTTGGCCCTTGTCAAAGTACAGAGGTCGTAGGAACAAGACACCGGAAAAGCTGCCGAACGTGGGACACCGTAATTGCTCGCAGGTCGATTATTATTAATTCGGGGACCCTCCTCAGAATCTTACCCTTTTTCAGTTTTCACCCTACCCTAAAATGCCTGCATTTTATTATTTCAGGTGTGGGAAAAAGATAAAGGAGAATTTCAGGTTAGAATTCTTCTTTTTTTTCTTTTGGGGTGTTCTTGGAAACCTTGGAAAAGTGCGAACTTAAGCCTTGCGGGAAGCATAAGCATAAAAGGCCTTTTCTAATCCAAGGGCCCCAAGGCTCGTTGGTCTTTGCTAGTGGTCCTCCTACTTATGTGACATTTATGTGAATCTCGGGAACCCGAATGTCGATGATTGGTGACCTTTAAATCACAGGAGAATAGGTTTCGATCTTTCATTAAAGATCTGTGTTTGTGTTGTGCTGCATTTTGGATAAAAATTAATGATGCTCTTTGGATAATAAATTGATCTTTCAATTCCAGGGATTATAGGAGTACATTTTCATGATGAGATTGCTTCGGACATTACTCTCTACGCCTTCAAGAGGGCTTAAGAGCATGTGCTACCATGAAGACAACAAAATTCCTTTGATTAAATGCACATTCAAATGCCAATAAATAGTAATTAGGATGCCTTATGCGAATGTTAGTAGTCCTAAACCCTAATCCATCGAGAAGTAGTTATTAAAAGAGGACAAATGATGCACTTCATGAATTTCAAACTTGGGGTGGTGTCGAAACACTTGCGGAATTATACAGAGTATCCATTAGATCCTTTTGATTTTGTTGGCCTGAGAAGGGAAGAACATATGATAATAATAACAAAAAAAAAAACATATGATAATAACAATGAAAATTACATAATAAATTTTGTGAATTCTAGAAATGGCAAATGTTTACTCCTAAATTTTCAACTGTTGCGTATTATACAATGAATTTTCATTTTGTTGGCTAGAGAAAAGGAAGAACATACAATATTACATACAATTTTTGTGAATTCTAGATATGGCACATGTTAACTCCTAAAAATTTCAACTGTTATGTATTACGCTCCAAAATTTCATTTTGTTATAATGGCTAATCCTCGGTTATATTTTCTATTAGTTAGTTCAATGCACATTACTTTTTAGGGGTAAAAGTGGATTGTCATCTCATTTTTTTAAAGGAATCTCTTTCACCCTCAATCTTTATAGAAATTTGAAAAAATACAAAGAAATTAGAGAAATAAACGAAATAAAATATTCACATCGTAAAAGAGATATTTCAATAATACTATTAAAAGATAAAAACCATTAAAATTTTATGAATACACAAATAGAACTGATAAAATATTTTAAGAAAAGGTAAAACAATAGGAGATATGAAAAATGCCCCAATAACAAAGGGGTCAAATTACAAAAATAGGATACTCATTCTGTACTTTTGAATGGTTAATTAATGTAAAAGGATTGTTTCAATAAAATTATTTAAAAATATCACATTGAATTTTGGTTAATCAGTTCGCTTTCTAATATTAAAATATTTTTATTAGTCAATCATCTTTCAAATTAAAAAACCTTATAAGTAGATATAATGAGTAATCAAAATTTATCATTTGACCTTTATGCTAATGATGCCATTTCCCTTTTCTGTTAATTTTCGTTTATTCTTTTCCTTCAAATATCGTATTTAGGACGATTTAAAGTGGCTATATATATCAAATTTTTAACATTTTTTTTTATTTTTTAATGATATAATTTTTTTTTATTTTCCTATTATTAGAAATTTAGTCAAGTTAAATCCTCCCCTTTTTATATTTTTTCATTTTTATTGGTACTAGGGGTAAAAAAAAAGAGATTTCCTTAGAGAATGAAATAAAAATACACTTTTTACCATTTAAAAGTCATGTGCATTATACAAGTTACAAAGCAACATGAAATAATGCTTCCGAATGTAGTATAACGAAAGTTCGGGGGATACTGTGAAACATTTGAAAGTCCGTGGGCAAACGTCTGCCATGCTCAAAGTTTAGGACGGCTTTGTATAATTTTCCTATAATTATAATAATAAGGGAAAAAGTCACAAAAAAAACTTTGAACTTTACCATATTTTTCCCAAATTTTTTTATGACACAAAAAGCTCCAAATTTATATCTGTGTAACACATTTATCTTAAACTTTTTTCTATAACGCAAAAAATCTCAAAATTATTTGTGAGACCATAAACTCCAAAATATTTTCTTTGACACCAAACTTTTGAGATAAATATATTATATGGATACAAGTTAAGATAAATTTGTTACATGGAATTTTTAATGGCTTTTATCCTGATAATAATAATAGAAGAGTCAAAGGGTGAGACCGTAATACAAAGGGATGTACTAGTAATGAAAATTTGATGAGTAGGTCTGCATGTGCTACTGCACAGAAGCGGGTCCTGGGCAAAAAAAATCTGAGGAAAATCTGGGGTTCAGGGGATGGTGCATCATAATAAATATGGAGGCCCTTCCGCTACATGACAAATTAAATTGTAGTAGCGCCTCTGACCTAAGTTCACATGCCCCCATCTCCGTATATACAACCTAAGTCTGTCCAAAAACTCATGCTCGTCACATCATGGACAGCTTCCTAGCTAGTGGTATGGATTAGCGTGATCCAGATGGAATCGATCTAGCATCTAATCCAAAGATCAATCTATACAGTTTTGATCCCAATTTTTTGGATCGAAGACTAACCCCAATGAGCCTAAGACCAAAGACCAGATTGAGTCCAATTGATTGAAGGTCAATTCGAGATCATTTGATTATATATATAGTTTTTTCATTTTGTATTCTTTAAAAGGACAGACAAATTATTTAAAATTACATACTATCAAGAATACTAGGGGTGATTATCGGTCTAGAGTCAACCTTGGATCGACCCTGGACCGGTCCAAGCCTACTGGCCCTAGTTCAGTTTGTAGAAGGATTAGGTTGATCCTCGGTCCTAAAATTCCGATATCAATACCATGCGGGTTAGTCCAACCCGAATCAACTCTAACTATTAAATAGATATTTATATATAATACTATTTCTAAACTTTTTGTAAAAAGCAAACCCTAACTCAAATGGCATCTTTCTTCTTCAATACTATTGTTCTCTTCTTTCTTTTTTTCCTCTTAGTCTTCAATTTACCAAATAAAATTAAAAGAAAGAATTCTGCTCATGAGTAACCTCGCCCCACTCACCTCTTGCTGCTTATTGCTTGACACTCAATGCTCACCTTGCTTGTTGCTCGATGCTCGCCCCACTTGCCTCTAGCTGCTTATCTCTTTACACTCGATGCTCATCTCACTCCCTACTGGACGCTTGCACCACTTACCTCTCTTCACTGACCTTGCTTGTTGCTGAGTAAATCAAAAGTAAACAAATCCTAATTACCTAATTAGAAACCCTCTTTGCTCATAAGCAACACTCGCCTCACAACTCTATAAGCATTCTTGATTGTTTTTATGGTTTCTTGCTTTTAGTAAATGTGAAATTTTTATTATTGCCCTATCCTAAATTTGTTAAATATATTGGTATTTATAGTTTGGTTACTCAATCTCACATTATTGATGGATATGTAATTTGAAATAATAGGTTTGTTTTTTCAATGAATACAAAAGATGAAACAAAAAAATTATCGGTTGATCTCGGGTTGAACTTGGAATTGGACCAAACCCATTACGTCGGTTTGGTCCTTGGTTCCAAACTCAATAGGGTTGATCCTCGATCCCAAAAATTGGGGACCAAAATTATGTGGGTTGATTCTAGGAATAGGGGATGGACCAGCTCAATCCAGATCATGCTCACCTCTAAAGAATACGACATTGAGTAACCAAACTATGAACACAAATACATATATAAGATAAAGTAATAAGAAAAATTTAAACTTGGTAAAAGTAACACACCACAAAAACGAACACACGAAGTGAGGGAACAAGGGTGAGTGATGAGATGAGTGAACAGCGACAAACGACAAGGTAAGCAAGGCAAGCAAAGAGAGGTGAGTTGTGTGCACATGAGCGAGGTCGAGGCAACTGAAGATGGCTTCTTCTTCTTCTTTTTATAATCGAATTAGGGTTGAGTTTCTTTCTATTTTCTAGTTTACACGACAAACTGACCTGCGAAGAGAACAAAGGAGGAGGTGCTAAAATTTAGAGTAGACAAAGCATATGATCAATCTAGAGTCGACCCTGCTCCAATGATCACCCCTTTTTAAGACCCAAATTTGATGATGGGTGGTTGATTTAGTCCAAGCTCCAAATCATGTTTTATTGGCCACTTTTTCTAGTCTTTTTTACTCTAACTCTCAACTCAATTTCACACTTTTATCTTACCTCTTTGTAAATAGTGGGAGTAAAACCCAACACTTGCAATTAAACATCCCACCTCTAGGTGAGAAATCGAACTCCTCACCCCCCTTTTCCGATATGGGAAAGGTAACTATTGGAGCAACCCCATTGATTTTTATTTGTCACACTAATGAGCCTCTAGTTTTTTAAAATTCAAGGATTTACCCAAATGAGGTTTCTGAGAGGGTCCTCATGATCAAGTACAATGATTTGGAGTACTTCGACTAGTTTCATAATGTAGGCTTTGATATTTTTTGAGACATCTGATAAAATTAAGACAACACAAAGATAATTGGCACAATCTCAAGTCTGTAACTTTGACTCGAAGAAAAATCGAATATAGTTATCACTTCAAAATTACTAAATTTGCCATGAACCTACTATGTGGATGTCAATTTCAATCCTAAACTTCATGATTTTGCCTATGCAGTCTTGAACATTCACACGAAATTCCAATATAGTCATCACAACCAATTGTCATAGGAAACCATCCACATGGCCCTCCATGCACCAAGTCAGTAAATTCCTATGGCAATTGATCGAAAAACTATGTTGAAATTTTGTGCAAAAATTTAGAATTTTATTGATAAAATTAAAATATTTATAACTAAATATGCATCCTACAATAGGTTTAGGGTCAATTTGGTCAATTTAGTGATTATCCTCACTAATATCGGATGGGATGAGATTGATGTTCCACTAGAACCAAGAGATATCATTGCGTATGGAAAAATTTGCACCGACCATTCGAGAAAATATTGCATGTAAACTTTGATTTCACATTGTCCTTGCAAGAGTCCATTGACTGAATGCGTCATCAGCGGGATCACCATTAGAAAATTTGAAAGCCCTCTCCCCATGATGACGCTTTGCTTTGCCTCTCTCCCTCTTAATTCACGGCCTAATTTTGCTCTCTCGCCTCCGTCTCATCAGCCGCCCTGAGTCTAAGAACAAACCTAAGCCCCTGTCGTTGTCACCCGCGACCCTGAGCCCTCCCTTAGGCCCGGCATTCTCAAGGTCCCTTGCGATTTTGATGTCGTCGCCTCCCTCCACGGAGGCCACAAGGGCAACCCTTGCCCTGGTCACAAGGATTGAGCTCTAGCCAAATCCAAGAAAGCAACCCTTGTTCTATGACCCATCGGCCACATGTCAAAGGAAAAGAAAGGAAAACAAGAGCAGAGAACAAGTAGAGTTGTAAAGGAGGAGGAGAGGGCTTTCAAAATTTTCTAACGATGCCTGCAATGACACATGTCGTTCAATAATGAATTCTTAGTTAAAATTAGAGTTGTATGCAATATTTTCTCCGACTAATTCTTAAACTCCCTCAAGTGGATTATGCAATGTTGGTATACATTGATTTCGATTGCCCACTACATTGAATCTTGCAATTTCTTTGTCCAATTGACCTTCCTTTCAATGGAATCCCACTAATTTTGTCAGGTACGCGTGACCAATTTTTCATGTGCCACGTTTTCACTTCGCTAGAATATTGACTCTGCACATGTAGACACAAATAACAGTTGAAGTTACTTTATCCATGTTCAAGTACTATTCCGTATTGCTTGACACAGTGTATACTATATATATGTATGTATGTATATGTTCTCTTTAATCTATTGATTTAAGTTTTGAAATTGATTTTTAAAATAATATTTAGGTTCATGTTTTGATTTCAGCTTCGAGACCGGCATCTAGATCATTTGATACATTAATTTCGAGTTTGGCTAGTAAGGTTCCTGACCTATTCGGACTGATCTACAACATACACACTTCGATATTTATTTTTTTTAAATTCAGAATTCCGAAACTTTCGCATATATACTTTGATTCACATATAAATTTCTTCACAATTTTCTAAACTTTAAATAATATATTCAATAAAGGAAAAATAAAAGTAGTTGATGCTTTAAGACGAGTATAAACAAACTCCACTTCTTTTAAGAAGAGAAGATTTAACTCTTACCGTGATTTAAGCGTTTAAATTAAAGGAGAGCGAGAGAGTCATGTTAGTCAAACTTTACGGATAATGCCACCTTCGACCAATTGAGAAACAACACGTGATACGACAAACGATAGAACAAACGTTCCGACACAAAACAAAGCGCAACCCGAAATCCTCTCTAGTCTCAACCCCTCCCCCTCTTCTGCTCTACTGCATCCTGACTTTGTGATTCAGAAGCATCGCCCGGAGCTCCGCCGCATCGATCTCCGCCGCGCGATTCGCCGGCCTGTAGTACCCCGTCACCGGGTCCGGTGCCCACGCCGACGAGGCCCCGCCGGACGGCTCCTTCATCGCCGCCATCTCCTCCACTTTCCCCACGAGGCCTGCCCTGGACCCTCCCCGACCAAATCCTGCCGATGCCGCTCCCGGCGCCGACGCCGCGAAGCCCCGCCTGCAAAACGAATCCATCGAACTAACGTCAAAGGGATCGAGGAATCGAATAAACCAAACTACCCTTCTGGTTTTAATTCGCCACCGCAACATCAGCTAACCATCGCTCTACGAACCGGTTATCTTCTTTAGCACTACACGTATCGGGATCACGTCGTCTGTCTTACGGAACAACATACGACAGCAGCGAGCAACCCAACGAGGACAGGCGCGACAGAACACTCACCGAGCGACAGCGAGGGAGAGCTGGACTGCGACCGAAGCGGGGACGAACTTGGAGAAGGAGGTGAGAGAGCGAGCCATAACCGTTCTTATTTATGTGAAGATTCTTGAGTTTTATATGTCTAGAAAGCGAGATAGGACTCTGAGTGGGGCGCTGCTGCAGAGGGAAGCTCGTCTTCTTGGGAACCCCAGAGAGGGGGAGAAGACGAAGACGAGAGCTTCTTCTCCGCAGCAGGCGAGGACTGGGGGGTGGTCGAAAGGTGGCGTGCGAGGATGTTCGAAATTTAGGGTTTGCTGTTGAAGGGGTGCTTTTATAACGAAGAAGAGAGAGGAAGCCGGGCCCTTCTAGGAAGAAGAGAAAGTGGTTTTCGTTGGTGACGTTGCCTCCTCGACCCTGAGATTCACATGGTGATCTCGAAAATAATATAAAGTATAAACAGCTACTTTCCAAGAATAATACTTGAATTGAAACTGAGGTCGAAGTTTCCTTTTATCTTGCGAACTAAACATGACTTTTGGTCAATCCAATTCAAAATAGGGGGTCCTTTTTGTTTTCTTTTTTCTTTTTTAATTTACTCTGTTTTGGTAAATTTGAATTCTTCCTTAGCGAAGATGAGATAAGATGGATGTGGGGCGTAACTTATCGATAGAAGCTCACTTGAGCTCATGAAATGATTCAAAAACTTATAGAACACGGTATGCTACTTTCAAAAGAGCCGACCTCAAGAGTGGGGTTGTCAAATGGTGAGTCAAGTTGAACTAAAAAATGGTCTGACCTATTTAACTTATTTTGATCCATTCATTTGCAATACCAATTCAACGACTTATATCCGACCACCCTATATTATTTAAACACATAAGTATCTAAAAAGAAAAAGCTTTATACTATGCGTGGTGCATACTAGATAAAATCTTTAGTAGTTTTATAAGATTTCAAATAAGTTTAGTATTTTTTCTTTATTGCAAAATTTTTGAGTTTTATAATAAATTATCTGACATCTCTTAAAATTAATAAATCAATAAAAAGATGACATGTCACATTATATATTAAGTTTCACAAATTTTTAAAGAACAAAATATCATAAATTTTTTTACTATTTTTCGATTTTGAAAAAAGAAAAAGGAATCACAAGCAGAAGAAAAAACTAGAAATTAAGTAGCCCCATCTAAAAAAACCTTTCACCTGAATCTAAAGATAAGTGAAGAAGGAATGCAACTGAGTTTGACTTTAGACCCATTAAAAACTCATGTTTTATTAGACTTTATTACTCAACTTATACCTATCCATTTAGCAAAACTTAGTTAATTCATATATGACCTAACTCATCATATATTAACGAGTCTTTAATTCATTTTCACGCCTCTACTTCAGTTGCAGAATTTAATCATGAGTTGCTTAATTCGGCCCTTGTATATACAACACAAGACATCATGAAAATGAAAATAAAGTCTAGATTAGCTAAGCTTCTAACCTGCCCGAACGCTAAATGGATTCAAAAGGTTTTGTATATGAAAATACCAATATCATGGAAAAATTTCAACAATTTACTAGTTATATTACTTCAATATAAAAGTATAACCTTAATTAGAATAACTAGGTAGGATCAAAAGCATATGCAATCATGGACCGAATAGAAAATTGAGGAAGGATCCAAATAAAAAAATGATGATGAAAGTGCGGCCAACCTTAATTTGTAGACGACACGCGTTCTTAGGCGGCTTGGGAGATCGCGGCGGCGTCGTAGTCGTCGAGATCGCCACGTCCGTCCACACCTCCAACGGCCCACCGCCGTCGGATGGCGAAGACGGCGACCGCACATTGGACGGTCCGGATCGCATCTCGAGGCGCTCCGGGCATTGGGAAATAGAAAAATCCCAATTTTCAAAATCCGATTTCCGGCACCGCCCGCTCGCTGGGATTCGGACACGTGGCGGCCGAGTCAGCCTCCTCGCAAACGGCCCGTGAAATGGGATACGGACACGTGTCTTGCTCAAGTCTCGAGCCGAAAGCTCGATGCACTCGAAGCTCGAATCGAGCGCCATTCGAGTAAAGTCCTCCCCACGCATGTTAGATGTAATAATGCAGGTGGGTATATTACGTAATTTGCAAGGAATTTTCTAATTATGAAAATGGGTTTTGGAAAAAATTAATAGAAATTCAATTGAGACCGTGAGCCTATCGAGTTGTGTACATGGGAGTCGGTGACCTGAGCTCGACTTGAAATCGGAAGAGTAGATCTAAAGGAGTTCATCGAGCTGAGAATTTATTTATTTTTTATATTAGAATCGAGCTGAGATTGAATTACTTATTATCATACGTATCAAAATGGATCATAGATCTATTTTCTAACATGATATGAATTAATTTTATTCAGTAAATGAATTACAAACAGATTTAATGTACAAAATTAATCTTAAATGATTTTATAAATTACTTAGATCCATTTTAATGACTCCCTATTCATTTTCTCTCGCTTTCATATCATCTCATGTTCACATTTTCTCATCTCAATTTGAGTATGAGTATTCATAGATTAAATTAAATGTAGAAGTATTTCAATAATATAGTCAGGTTGAGCATGTGTTAGATATGTATCAGGTCAAGTGTTGATCATGGGAGGTGTATCACACTAAACTATGTTAATTTGGGTTGGACTTTTTTCAATCCTACATAAATTCGATTTAATTTGCCCATTTGACATGTCTAATTATCACTAGTATGCTGACTTACCTACAATGTAGCTAAAACGAAGTAGTGGTGTCCGTCAAGGCTGCCTATTTGGAAAGGAGAATGGAGTATATGAATTTTTCAATTCAGTGCTAAGTAATCATAAAAAAAGTACATTGCAAACAAGAAGAAATTGTTGTCATGTTATGTTAAAATGAAATGAGAATATATTTTTGGAAAATTCTATTTTAAATTCCGCACTTTCACGTATTTTTTGGATGAAATCCTGGTACTCTTAAGTTATTTAATCAAGTCCCTCTACTTTTATAAATTTTCTAATCAAGTTCCTTCGATATCAAATCTAGTCAAATCCAATTAACCTTCTTGTCAAATAATGTCATAGCATGATTTGGATAAAATTGTTCCAATGCGAATGTCTATAGCAACCTATAGACATTCACATTGGCTATAATTTGTCCACCTCATATTCTGATGTTATCTTTTTTTTTTTTTTTTGGTCAATTATTCTAATGTTATCTCATTTGCTTAAATTTTCATAGATGTCCACGTGAGCTTCCAAATATTTTTATCACATTATACTTTAGTGTATTAGATGACCAAGTCGACTGAATTTGATGGTATGTAGTATAGGGGGATTTGATTATAAAATCTAAGAAAAAGGGAATTTATCAAACAAATTAAAAATATAGAGACACGATTAGAAAGCAACATAGAGGAAAGGGATAATTTTTCCATTTTATAATGAAACTTTCTTGCTAATGAAATTGAGAACAAAAATAGGATTATCGTATACTCAACATTTGGATTGCTCTTCTCCCCCAATTGTATAAAATCAAAGCAAAGAAAAAGACTAGGGGGTTTGATTCACGAAGTTGGTTAGTTTCCTCCATTTCTAATTGGGAGAATTCCAAAAAATGGCCCAAAATGCTCACATTTTCTCAAATAATTATATGAAGTAAACCTTATTTCAAATAAGAACTTGAAGTGCTATCATTTTTTAAATAAATATATAAACTGAAACCGGTTTTAAATAAATGCTTAAAATGGTTATGTCTATTTTAAATAAAGAGTTTAAAGTAGTTATATCTATTTCAAATAAGGATATGACTTTCTAATAGTTAAATACATTTTCATCATTTACCATTTTTCCTCTCTTTTTTCGTTCTTTTTTCTTGGTTCTTCTTCTTCCTCTTTGCCAGCCACTGGTGATGCCCATAGTGGGCTGGCCGAGGGTCACCCTTGCTCAATGCAACACCAACTCTAGGCAAGGCCAAACCTTGCTAAATCTAGTGAGGGTGACTTTACCTACGACTAATGAGAGCTCAAAGACCTTGCCAGCCCTCGTTGGCCGCTAGTAAGGGTTGGCGAGGCCACCTTCGCCAGTCATTGGTAAGGCTTGATGAGGGCTTGTAAGCCCTTGCTGACCCTTCCCAGTAGTCACAACAATTGGTGAGAGTTACCAAGCCCTCGTCAACCTTTGTTAGCGGCCACCAGAAAAGAGAGAAAGAAAAGAAATTTTGAATGAAAATGCCTTTAACTGGTCGAAAATTTAACCAGCCAACAATCGACGAAATCAAGTCCTTATTTGAAACAATCATGACCACTTTAAGCCTTTATTTAAAATAACAATGGTCACTTCAAGCACTTGTTTGAAAGAAAATCGGCTTTCAAACTCTTATTTAAAAAAATGATGGGATTTTAGGCCATTTTTTAGAATTTTCCCTTTTTAATTTTTCCACCATCTCTAATTAAACGAGAAAAAAATTTAGACAACTTTCTCTAATAAATTTTCCGAATTGTGAGCTACAAAATTCATGGACGAATTTAGAGGGAGCTCTTTCTAATATCATACTAATTTTCGAAACAGTTTACCTTTACATGCATAAACCGTGGACCCACCAGAATTTTCAAATTTCTTGACATAAGAACGTTCAGGATATACTTTTAGGAACTTTTAATAAGAGAAAACTTTCGACATAAGAGTTATACGCTGCAATAATGGTGCTTCTAATCGTGAAATATAAGGAATAATGACGAGTAAATTATTTCTGACTAGAGGAATAATTTACTTGGGTATAGATGGCATGATTGCACTTTACTACTGACTCTATAGTTATTTGGTAACATTACACTTTCATTGAAAATTTACACACACTAATGACTTATTATGATTGTTTATAAAGGATAAAAATCTAATTTTCCTAAATATTCAAGAGCTGCATAGCCCAGAGTTATCGTCTAATTTGAAAGATTATCAAGTTCCATCACAAATTTATTAAACCAAAGCTAAAAATATCCTTTCCCTATTAGGAATATCCTGGTGATATATGAGAGAGAGAATTCCCTAGCACGAATCTACGGTAATAATCGAAAAGAATGAAATTCAATTTTCATTTATTACAACATTATCTATTAAACTTTGTTACTTAGAAGAATCGATTCATTTGCTATTGTAGACTACATCTTGATGCAACATGGGTTGGGCCTTTTTGTGTTTTTGTCACTCTACTCGGCTTGTGAGCCTAGGTCTTCTGGCCTTTTTGAGTTATCTGCTCTAAAAAGATATAGTTGTTTCCTTCTTACTTGACCATGAATACAATCCTCACATGATTGGTTAAAAGTCACGTCAGCAAATTCCGTCACCAAACCGATCACAGGATGACCGACGACATTTTTAAAAAAGTGGAGGGACGGTTTTGATTTGCTAACAAAAGCTAGTTACCGACAGCTACTGGAAGATGTTGAATCAAAGCAGCAGATCCCCTCCACAGAGTCATTGAACTCACATTGTAAAAGAGAGAAACATACTCGTACAGAAAAAAAAAGATTGAATGATTCGTCTACAAGTAAACCATCAAAGCCAATTCTAGGAGGGTATATAAACTAAGACGTCAAAAATGTTCTCACGACGTAGAGAGGACATAGAACCCAGAAAACAGCTACCCGATGCAGAACCTTAATCTTCTTCCTCTCCCTCGTTCTCAGCGATGTTGAAGTACCTAAGCTCATAAACATTACGGTCCTTGTTGGAAGCAATCACGCGAAGCCAATCCCGGACATTGTGCTTCTTCAAGTACTTCTTTGTCAAGTACTTAAGGTACCTGAAGAATTGTAAAGTTAAACAAGCAACAAGCAAGTAAGATGCTTTGAAAGAAAGGTAAAAGAAGTTTCTGCACATGCATGGAAACAACTAAGGAATATGAGGTAGATTGTCTTTTGAGTAAATTTCACAGCTTATTCAACTGAATGGAGTCCGGTTACTATCCTAAAAATAATTAAAACGGAAGTGAAAGAAACAGGCTGTGCATCACAAAATCAAGCAGATGGGATATGGAACAAAAGCAGCACAAGAGCCAATCATTAAAGGCAACACCAACATAAACCAAGTTAAGAATAAACAATAACCCTAAAAGGAAAGTGAACAGAGATATAAACTGCATTACAAAGCCCATACAAATCTTGAATCCTCAATCAGCATGGCTGCAAGGGAACCCAAAAGCTTGGAAAAACAAAAACCGATCAAACAGTCAACAACAAAACAAAAGATCAGAGTCAATTTTCACGTGCAAGGCCACATTGCCAGTACATCGCAAACAAGGAAACAACAGTTCCAAATTTCTGTCCCAAAAGACCATTTTTAGCAACTTAGGTTCAACAATGATGCGACGTCCCTCATGTGCCGACCATTCCACAAGACAAACCAATTTAAAAGCCGCTCCCTGATTAATTACATGATCCATAATTTGAAAATTCAATAGTAGGTTAGCAGAAAGCATTGAGCAAACCATCCAACCAAAGAAACCAAGCACTACTGCAATACTACCACTGCCCGATGTCTCCTATTCAAATTGCATAGATTTCATCTAACCTCCATAAGCACGAATTCTCATCTTCTAAAACACGACAAAGCAATTCAAGCAAATCCAAACAGCCCCATTAAAAGCAAGATCACTGCGCTTCCAATGTCCTTAGGTGCTTGCTCTGACCAGATTATGGACGCAAGACATGCTCTAACGAGGAAAACAGATCCCCGGTCACCCGTTGAAGTGAAACTAATTGACTCAAATTAAGCCAAAAACGATCTCCAATGTTACATCACATCAACTGAAGTATATCCAAATGATGAGAAGGGAAGAAAAGAATCACCTCTTGGAGAAGTTGGAGTCGGAGGTGACGGTGATCTTGGACTTGTCGCGGGCGACGGTGACGACGTCGCCGAGGGCGCCGGCCTTGCCGTCGACCTTGATGCGCTCCTGGAGGAACTTCTCGAGGGAGGCGATGTCCATGATCTTGTCCTCCACCGGCTTCGCGCAGTCGATCACGAAGCTCACCCCCTTCTTCTTCCCGGCCTTCGCGCCTCCGGCCGCCGCCGCGCTCCCTCCTTTCCTCATCGCTCGCCGGCCGATGGGTTCAGTCGCTGCCGACGCAAGATCAAGAAACCGGCGTTAGCCATAACAGACCAACTCTAGAGAGAGAGAGAGAGAGAGAGAGAACCTGGTGATGCTAGGGTTCGTGGGTGCACTGCGCAGCAGACACGGGAGAGATGAGAAGGAAGGGATGCGTTAGGGTTTTGCAGGTTTTTAAGCCACCCAACGAAGATGCTTTGGGCCCTGTGGGCTTGAACACTATCATGGGCCTATGGGCTCACGTCTTTCTTGCTTCTTCTTTTTTTTTTTGTTAATTCTTTATTTTCCGTTCCATCATTTTTGGATTTTCTTTGGGGTTAAAAAAGTTTTTCAAAAAAGGGTGACAAAAAGAACAATTATTATCGTGCACATTTTAGATTTGGTAGAGTATTTGCCTTATCTTAAAATGTTTTGTCCTGTTCTATAAACAAGAAAATGAACAATGCTTCCAAAATTTTGAAATTTGAAATCCACACTATAAATTCTTGAAATTACTTTGAAACCTAGAATTTATCTATTCTATAGGGTCCAAGGAACCTATAATTTTTCCCTTAGATTTTTATTGGAATTATATCTATTATTGACGCATTGAGACTGAAAAAAATGTATTATACAGTAGATTACAAGTTTATGTCGATCATAACATTTTTATTCCTATGACAATATTGAGTCACAAAACACAAGCAACATTGTGCAACTAAAGTACAGATATACGTTTTTAATATCATACTATAGCTCTACAAGTTTTGCATTAATTGACATAATTTCACATATAGAACATATATCTTTTCCTTGAAAAAATATCTTACGAGGTGTTGTGTATCCTTGTACGAGGTAAAAGAGTATATGATGGCTATAACCTTGTACGTTAGACCCTACACATGAGTTCAAATATTTTGGAACGTGTAGTTTTTTTTTCCCTTTCAATTGGAGGAGCAGAGTAGTTTACTTTGTGACTTTTAATACCTACCTACAGGAACATTATAAAAAAAAAAAAATCATAAACCATTGCATTTGTCCCAATTTAATCCTAAACCTTTTGATTTCACCAAGTTAATTTTAAATCTTTTGACAATTTGCTAATTTAGGCCCAAACTCTTCAATTGTGCCAATTTAGTCTTAAATTTTTTAACAATTTATCAATTTAGTCATTTCGACCAATGTTGATGAAAAATTACTAATGTGGCAATTTAAGTTAGCACAAACCATCATATTTGGTATGATTAGCATTGACTTGGATTATTTTTTAAATTTTTTTCTTCTTCTCCAACCCTAGTTAGTGACCCTTGCCTATGGTTGACGAAGGCCAATTGATGAGGTTGCCAACCTAGGATTGGAAAAAAAATGGAAAATTCTTTTTATGTTGACATTGACTGTCTCCAAGTCAGCATTGGTTGTACCATATAAGATGGCTAGCATTAATTACACTACACATCAATAGTTTTTGGCTAAAATTGGCCAAAACAGAAGAACCAAACTAGCAAATCGTCAAAATGTTTATGATTAAATTAGCAAATTAAAAATTTTATGACTAAATTGACTAAATTGATAAGTTTCGGACTAAATAGAAACAAATACAATAAGTTTAAAACATGCCGTGTCAATATTATGGGCTCAAGTACAATGCCTTAACCATAGTTTTCGGTGATTGTTCTCCTTTGAACATAATGCACTGTTGAACAGTCATCATGTGTTATGCCGTTAGAGGTTTACAAGAAAACCTATGAAATTGTTGTGTAGATTTCGAGATGGGTATTAGAAGTTGCAAGACACATTCCAAGTTCATTCGGAAATGGTGAATAGAGTTGGTTTCGGGATTTGAGGTCAATCCGAAAATTACCCTGCACCTTAAACCATGTACAAAGATATAAGTATCCCATGTAATGTTAAAGTAGATACATATGTACTATTTATGTTTTTCTTTTTCTTTTTCTTTTTTAACAAATTTTCCATGTTTAAAAGTGTAAGATGATGGAAGAAAATACTTTGATTTTTCGTATATTATTTTGATGTCATTATGTATTAGGATTATGTTATTATTAGTAGGGGTGAGCAAAACACCGTTCATGTTGAAACCAAACCATTCAAAATCTTTTTTTTTTTTAATTTTTATATTTGTTATAGTTTAAGATTACTTTTTTGAAAAAGGGTTCACAAATTGAACAAACCATTTTTGTATTTTGGTTTGGTTTTGAACTTTTTTGAGACCAAACCAAAGCACAAATCATTTTATATTACCTACTGTATTTTGTAAATATATTTATCATTTATACATGAAGTAGCTCTCATTTTAAAAGTGAAGTGGCTTAAATCTTCATTTTGAGTAAATTTATGAAATGTTATGAGAGTGTTGTTTGGTTTCTCCGATCAAATTAATACTCTTTCTAAGCTACTTTTAGTGGACTTAAGCTCACAACATTACAAAAATGAATTAAAGACTAAAAAATGGAGAAAATATGGTTTAGTTCTATTTGGACGAAAAGGATGATTTGATTTGCTTTGATTCCAATCTACAATTGATTTGGTTTCATTTTTGCTCAAACCGTATTTAACTATTTACGATGCTGCAACCATTCGAAACATTACAATACTCACTTCTAACTATCAGAAATAATATGTACATTAGTATGAATGGACTTGCGTTTTTATATTGACTATTGGATGTGTTAGTAATTACAATTGTGAATTTTTTAATAATTTTTTCTAATAAAAAGTATATGGTGTTATAATGTAACCTGAAATTGGTGGAATCGATAGGTTTCGGGTTTCAAAATGGTGTCAATACCCTATGAAATGGGCTTCAAGTTCAAAAAAATTTAATATCAAGGCATAGAAAGTAGATTTCTAGATAGAGTAAATACCCTATTTTCCCTTACCTTATCATGTACTGTATTTGGGACTTCATCCGAATGTTGCGATCTTACATTAGACATTGATAGCTAATAGATAGATCTTGCTAGCGTCTAGTGTGCAAGATTTTATACAGCTCCTCATAACTAGTGCTTTCAAGATACTTGTTATATCGAAATTTGTAGATTCAACTTATTTTGTTACTTAACAAATAAGATACACGCTCGTTATAAAACGCATTTTGTATGTGCTCTTGTTACTCTATGCCGTAGAAATTTAATTGGCAAACTAGAAAAAGGTATAGACGACGGATGCGGATCTCGATAGGAATCAACAAATCCATAGGGCCTTTACCTCCTAGTAATCTAAGAGGCGATAAACAAAATAATAAATTGCAACATCTCAAATATGAACATAAAATGAGTAACTGATAAAAATAACTAACACAGTGTTTTTTTTTTTTTTTTTTTTTGGTTGCAAGACTCAATATTAGTGATTTCATTCAAAGGATTGCATAAATTAAAATTCTAAAACTTATTGCTAAAATGTAATTGCCTATTAAAAGTTTAAAAAACGCATTCATGTTTAGAAAGTTGTGTAATAAGTGCTATCGCGTAATTTGGCTAACTCTGCCCAATTCGATTAACCAAAGTTGATGTGGCGTTCTTTATATTTTGCAAACAAATGGTGCCATTGTGACGGCCAAGTGACGCCACATTAAAAAAAAAAAAACTTGAAAAGGTAAAAATGGAAAGGAATCAAGCATAAACAATTAAATAAAAGAAAAAAGCCACATAATTTTAAATAGCAAAAAAAAAAACAATTGAAAAAAAATTAAGGAAAATAAAAACTGCAAAAAAAATTTTAAAAATAGAAACTAAGATAGTAACTAGGGTCCGTGGTATTGAAGATGGTGGCTTCACCACTGCGATCTTGCCAACGAGGACCATTGACCCTTGTCAAGGGCACCGCTAGGGCCGATGACCCTCACCTGGCCGCCTCTTGCCACCGCCGTGCAAGGGTTGGCCATATAAATAGCCTCTATTGACACTCGGTGACCATCCTTAACGCCGCTCATTAAATTTCCAAATGGTCTTCATATTAAGTTTTGAAAGTAAAGTAAATGAATTATTCATTAGTTAGATTGATCACAATACTCATAGTGACAAATTATTTATTTTCTTTCAAAATAGTTAATAATCAACATTCAATTTCAATTTCGATAGTCAAAAAATTAATTTTCACGCAAAATGTTTCTTTTCATTTTGAATGACAAAAAATCTATATCCCCAAAGAAAAATCATTTCCTATGTTATAATCACACAACATCACGTGTATATTGTCATAGTTTATTGAATTAAATCAATTTAAGATGTGATTCGTGTACTTAAACAAATAAGATTTAAGAGTGCCACACAGAAATCATTTTTATATTCTTTGTAAAAAAGAACCATGCTTAAACCTGGAAGAATTGTTAGTCGAATTAACTGTTATTCCTAGTTATGTAATTGAAAAAAGAAATGAAAAATAGCAAGAGTTGAAAGTGTCATTCAAGGATTGGACATATGAAATTATCTTTAAAAATCACTCGCCACCTTTCCCATAAAAAATTAATAGACAAAAATTATAAAAGAAATTCAACTACTAACTCTAGACTAAAATGAACAAAAAAATGGAAAAAAAAAAAAAAAAAAAAAAGCTGAAAAATTGTTCTCTGCTAACATATATGATAAAGATGCATGCAAACACATTCGCTCCTTCAAAAGTCCTCTCTTCCTGCTCATCGTAAAGAATCAAATAGCTGATTGAACACAGCAATCTGCAGAAACCCTCACGTCTGCCATTTAATATCCGGCATGCGGAGAAGAAATAGAAGTACAATGAATGATGTGCTTCGTGAACAAATTGACACAAACTCATCCATAACGATCGCATCTTGGAGGCTCAACCAGACACAACCTACCCAGGCCGCACAGTAACAGAACAACAACAAAAAAGAGCAAAGGAAAGACATTCGACAAAAGACATTTTGTACTCCTAAGAAAATTGTTCCTAAAAATGCCTGCCTCAGCGTACCCTGTTTCGCTCCTTTTCATTGCTTTTTTTCACCTCAACTTGTATATCAGAATTGGGCAGGAGGGATATCAAGGGTCATTCCCGCTTGAATCTGGCCCCAGCCAATCAGACGCCAATGCTTCTCAACTCGGCGACTGAGTGCAATTTTCTCACCTCTGCTAGTGCAAACTGGAGACGTGAGCTGCAGTTTAGCTAAATCATTCTTCACAGCAACGACTCGGGCCCCCGTCGACATTGACCCAATATTCAACATAAGAATCTCTCCTTTAGCCAGCTTTGAGACCTTTCCCTGCCTCTCCGAGCCCTTTGTCCTCACACCAAGAAGCCGCCGCAGTAGGAAGAAGTTCACCTGAAAAACAGAAGGCAAAGATTCAAGCAACAGTTAAGAGCATATATTCAGAATGCAAGCAACTGCCCTGCATTCCACATAGAGTGAAGTGAGAACCTGACAAATGTGTCAAAATACACCACTGCAAAGCTAACTGAACTCGAGATTTTCATATAAGGTTTTCATCAATCTTACAAACTCTTACCTCAAGCTCAACAAAGATTTCAGGGAGTGACCCAACCTCCCCAAGAACCTGACCTACCAATCTATCAGCTCGTGTCAAAGTGGGGTCCATGGTGGTTCCAACACCAATAAGTCCTCCAGGCACTGCAAATTGTAGCTCATTTTGCTCAGCATACAATGAAACAATTCTCGAGTATATTGGTGTGCATTTGATATTCCCATTCTCATCTTTCACAATAATCCCAGGGCGAACTTCGATCATTTGATTTACCTTCAAAACACCCTGCAATACCCCAAGCCAAAAAGAAGCATGAGATATAAATGTAGAAGTGGTTGGCAACCAAAAAAATCGACTATCTCCCACAAGGTATGCCGAATCCCAAAATAAAACATACCCTTAGGATACTCCCACCAGCCACACCACCTCTTATCTCATCAACTTCGTAGCCAGGCTTGTTCACATCAAAAGACCTGATTACAATCATATTTGGTGGCGACACAAAGTTTCTCTCTGGAATGGGGATCTTTTTAACAATATACTCGCAGACAACATCAATGTTATACTTCAACTGAGCAGAGATTGGGACAACTGGAGCACCATCAGCGACAGTTCCCTGATGAAGAGGAACTTTAGTGGATCTGATGGATGCTGGGTAACATATGACATCTAAATACATAAAACACTTACCTGAATGAATTTTTGAATTGCATCATACTGGTTGATCGCTACATTTTCTTGAATAAGGTCAACTTTATTCTGAAGGATTATAATATGGTTGAGGTGCATAATTTCAATAGCTGCCAAATGCTCGGAAGTCTGGGGCTGGGGACAGCTTTCATTGGCAGCTATAAGAAGAAATGCTCCGTCCATGATTGCGGCTCCATTAAGCATAGTAGCCATAAGAATATCGTGGCCCTGAAGATAAATCAAATGTTATATCTTTTGCTGAATAGTCTAAATTTTAAATAGCAGATAGGTGAGTGTATTAATAAAAGAATGGATTCTGAGGTCTTTAACACAGACTGAAAACTACTTTGCTCCTTACTTTTCCCTTTGTTTTACTTTTGGGTTTGGGGATAGGGTCCTTTATCTCGTCTTGTTAATATGTTTTTTTTTTTTTTTGAAGGTTGAGCACGGGTCCAGGAAACCATGATAACCTCAGCAAGAATGGTTTATTGATATAACCTTGGCTTGCCTTTTCCTATCCTTGCCTAATCCCACATTTCATGCCATTTTTTTTCTTGGGTATGTGATCCTTGAAATAGTTCAAGGCCACAATAATGGTGCCATTTAGGAAGGAAATGACTTTGAAGAATTCTGCTCTTGCAGCTGCCTCTTTTAATTTGATACAAAAATAACATTACGTGACAAAAATAACTGCTACCAGTAGGTAGAGAACTTGTCCTATGAACCACTTAAAGGGCATTAATATTCTGAATGCATAAAAGAAACAGAACTAGAAGAAAATCAAGGCATTACAGGTGCGTTCATTTCACGAAAAAATGAATGATTTGGAAAACATTTTTCTTAAAAAGCTCGCTTGTATTGCAAACAAAAATAAATGAATGAAAAATATTATTGTCCACAAAAAGCTTTAGCCATAAATTATTATCAACAATGAAAAAAATTTCATTGACTAATTATTTTAAGCAAATACAAGTGATTATTTTAGTAAGAAATTTTCTGAATCATTCATTTTCTGCTAAACAGCCTAGGATAAAATAAATACAGCTAGCAAAAACTCATCTCATGAGTAATTGATGGACAGACTGAATGCAGGATAACCTGCGCTTGATAAATTTACGATAATTATTTAAAAATTTCTTTAGATTGGAAATTGTCAACAGGTTGCCATATTGTCCCTTGTTAAGCTATATTAAGTGCGCACATGGAAATGCAGAACAAGCAACTTTCCTGTGTTCAACCTTTTCTATAATGCATTATGATACTACGCAGTACTTAGATTTTGAATTTTTAAATACATCAACTTGCTCCTAATGAGTTCAGCAAGTGCCAATCAAATGGAAGGATCAATGAATTCCAGAAACAATAACATTAACAGATCAGTGAAGACAAATATGAAAAGTCAATGGACCAAAAGACTAATGGCAAATTTTACTTTTAAATCACGTCAGACAAGTAGACAACTTATGGACAAGAAATTTGATCCGATTAGGTCAACATCGAGATTAGATTAAAATTCTTACAATTGCCAGAAAGATGTTGAGCCCGCATACCTTCAATAATAGCATCATATGTACCACATAGACATAACTTTCACAACATATCTCAAGAAACTTACCGGACAATCCACAAAGGAAACATGCCTTAGCAGCTTCATACGGCAATTCTCAAAACCAGTGACATCACACAGAGGACTGTCTTCCTTTCCACTTCCATAAGCCCTGAAAATAATCAATGAACGCATCTAAATGGTCAAGTTCCAACTCAATAGTAAGTGCAGAGTCTGAATATTAACCTACTTGTAGCACATAGGGCGTGGACATCGTTCATCCTCGCACTTGTAGATCTTTGCATTTGCATATCCAAGCTTAATTGTAATGTTACGCTCCAACTCATTCTTAAAACGAACAGTCTGCAAAAAGCCAAGGTGCACCTCTAAAATCCTCCCACATTTCAGAGAAATGAGAAGTTGTAAAATTGAAAAAGAATCATGCATTCGAAGATATGATATTATGTTCCATATCAAAATAGCTACAACTACATGAACCTCTCTCTCCAAAAGGAACACAACAGCAACCTTAATTGACAGGACCTAAAGCAGAGGCATTGTCATGAAAACAGATAAACACATAGAAGACTGACAAGCCCTAGCAGCAAATTTTCCTTTGCTCTCCCCAGACTAATGATAACAATCAATTTTAACCATAGGATGCAGATTGACACTAGGTTTTCTCCAAACAGGACATTAAACCCTTGATGAATATGGTCACCTTATATCGGTAATCAAAGCCAATATAGGCAAGAATGAAACTTTAGTTTTGAAGAAAACATAAACATTGAACTAAACATCAAAGGGCATAGTTACCTGCACGCCAGAAATAGCCTTTACAACTGTTGACTTCCCGTGCGCCACATGACCTATAGTGCCTGATAGAGAACACTGTGAATTTAAGTAACTCGCTAACTAAGAGAAATTTTTAGCCCATAATTACAAAAAAAGGATAAATCACATTACTGTACATACAGACCGATATTTATGGTCGCCTGCCGCGAGATTACTTCTGGAGAGAGTGGAGTCAGTTTTGTCACATCCAATTTACTTAAGTCCTGCTCCATCAAACCCTTCCGAGACATTTTGGCTTGTTCCTAAACAACCCTCGTTCAACGAATGGGCTGACTACAAAAACAGTCAACTCTATCAGAGGTAAGACAAACAAACACCCAACGCATTAAAGGTAGTGGATCGATGATTCATGGTCTACAATGTTAAAAGGACATGCATTCAAACAGATGCCATGCAACCAAACAAGCAAGGTACACTGAGTTATGGTGCAAACTGACACATCCAAATATTCGAACCTATTGGAAGGTGGATTTGGAAACCATTAATTTGGGTTGGGTGGGGGACTAAGTAACAGCGAAAGCCCACCAATTATATTCCATTGAAGCTCAATAGACAACTCAACATGTAAAAATGAATGAGAACCAAGGATATTGGGAGCGTAAGCTTTCCTGCTTCACCTTGATCATGCTCAACACTTGAAATCAGCAGTTCAACAAATTCGAGATCAAGTAGATAACACTTATCAAGCATATTACTAGTATGCCATCTTTGTCGAGCATATTACAGACCCTACTGTCAAGTACACAACAGAATCTCACATGGATATTAACTGCAAAATTGGATATGAAGCAAGATTGGCCTCAGAAACAAAACAATAAGGAACTGAATTCATGACAAAGGTTCGACAGATTCATCAACCAAAGTTCACAGGATCGAAACCTTAAAAATTGTACACCCTCAAACAAATGTCACTCAATATGAGAATGCCACTTCCAAGATCCAAACAACCAACAAAAAGAATTTAAAAAAAAAACCACCAAAATAGCAGTCAAAACAAGGGCACCGTCACTATTTAAGATTCAAGATTTAAGGACAAAACCATCAAAGAACAAGAACGCATAACGCCATTAAAAGCCAAGATTCCACAATCCCCTGCTTCATACAATCGACGTCACCAGAGCTTCTAACGCCAAGCAGTCGAAACAAGCGCGCCGCCACTATTCAAGATTCAAGAACAAAACCATCAAAGAACAAGAACGCGTAACCCACATTACAAGCCAAGATTCCACAATCCCCTGCGTCACACAATCGACGTCACTAGAGCTTCTAACGCCAAAAGGCATAAATAGCCAATCAAGAAACACCAATATCTCAATCCCCCACCATCGAAACATCACCCCATACGATGCCCAACAAAGCGCCCCCCTCCCAACAAAAGAGCAAAACAAGATCAAGAGGCGTACCCAGAAATCACTCACGACAGAAAGATAAAAGAACACGACATTCACAGGGAACGAAAATCACCTGAGCTGAGCTTCGGGAGTTTCGTAGGCCAAGCCTCTGAGAACGAGCGAGCGAGCGAGGGTTTTTGAGCTTTGGTTGTCCGGACGAGCAGAGAAAAGAGCAACACGCATTTCAGAATCCTCGACGGACAACGGCCTTTACGTGATTTCCATCGAGCCTGAGGGGTATAATTGTCAAATGACTCGTGCTCCTTTCGGGTCCGGATCGGCCCAAAAGCACATGCCCGGGTAACGTAGAGGTAGAGTACGGCCCATCCCCCCCCCGCCCTTCTCCTCCGGGGGGGCGCGGGTACTTTTTATTGAAAGGGCTAAAATTTTATGTATTAAATCCGTTCGTTTCATTAAAAAAATTTGGCAAAATATTTTTTAAATTTTTCGACATTTATTTCACAAAAATTAAATTGATTAGGGAAACATTATTCATTAAAAAAACCTTCTAAAGAAAGGAGAAAATGTTTTCCACTTTTGAGAAAGTGGAAAACATTTTCCTTATTTTCTTTCACTCACTTTCTTTTTTTAGTAAATACTTTTTCCTTTTTTTCCTTTTTCTTTTTAAATGGATTTTTAATTATTTTTTAATATTTTCTTTCTTTTTTTTTCATCATCTTCTTCATTGGCGGATAGGCGAGTTGGAGTCTCACCACATGTTAATGAGGCTCGAGCTTGCAAGATTCCGACAAGATTGAGTCTTGCCAATTTGTGGCAAGATTGAACTCAGGCTCACTAGACCCAATGCCCTTGGGCAGACCTCCAACCTCACCTAAGGTCGCCAGAGGTTAGCAAACCTCCAGTAAAATCGAGCAAGGCTCAAGGCCTGTCCAAGTCAAATTTGATGCTGACAAGGCATGAGCTTGCCAAAGCACCAAAGGAAGAGCACTATCGTCAATTGACTAAGGTTGGAAGCTTAGAGTGTCGCAGAGCCCATGTATCGCCACTTGTGGTCACATCGAGGGACCGTGAATAAAAGATTTTCCTTATTGAATAGCAAACATCTTATTTTTAGGTTTTAACTAAATATTGAAAAATAATTACTTTTTATTAAAGAATAGTTTCCAAAAAATATTTTTCAAAAATGCTATATTTTCTACAAAATGAAAGAAGCCTTAATATTTATTTTATATGCGAAATGCATATAAAGTAATTATTTTCACTTAACATAAATGATTTTTATTTTTTTTGGCTAATGAATTGCTGTAGATGTTGATAAGCAGACTCACCTTTATTTTCACTGGTGAAAGCTCTCGAAATGTTCTCGACATTAAAATGTTGATACGTAGATTTATGTTTATTATTATTCTTATTATTTTGTGGTAGTATCGAATTCGAATAAGGTCTTAAACTTTGACGGAAGATGAAAAAATAAGCGTAAGCAAAGAGGCACATAGATTAGACAATTTGGTCTTCTCGTGAAACTTAAAAGTTTGTAATAAAATTCAATTTTGGTTTCCGAAATAACCTTTGACGCCAAAATGATTTTGTTTTTCTTAACGTGGGTCTGGCCAGGCAACTGACGGTCCAAACTTGGTCAAGTTGGGGACAGAACTGTTCTGCAATGTGGGCCCCAGCGCAGCCCAGAAAATACAATGTAGGCCTACATAATAATTAGCCTATACACAATTAATTAACTCATATTAGACCGTCGAACAGGTAAATTAGATCAAACATGGTAGAACCTAAATTGACTCATTTAATTTGTTTCGACCCATTTCCTGCATCAGAATAGTGCTTCCAAAATAATGTGCACAGTTAGTGAAGTGCTTTCGTCTTTGAAATAAATTGAAAATTTCGTTTTTGAGTTGTAAGAATTGGAACTTTTAACTAGTGACAAGTGAGATGTCCCATACATGAGATACTTTCTCAAAGCATATGGCCATGTTCACAAGCTTGATCCATGGTTGTCTACTTGATTAGGTGTAGAAGAGTAGAATAAAAGAAAGATTTCTTCAGGTGGGATTTTTCATGAAAAATCAATAATTAAAAAAACACCTTTTTAAAAAAAAATGATTGTTAATATTGCTTAAAGAAAAGAATTAGCAAAATTTTTTCATTTAATTGATGATGAAAATAAGCCCGATTCTTTTGAAAAAAAAAACAACTTTAGTTTGAGTTCCACCCCAATATATTTGTCACATAAAAATATGCCAATTTAGATCTAGTCCCAATTTAATTATTTTTATCTCCTAAAAAGGTAGCAACTTCAACTTCCATTCAATTCTAACTCAAATCTAGGCCCCCCGGTTAAGTTTCCATGAAATATTTGGCAATTACACATGTGGAGTCATACGTGAATCTTTTATGGATAAATATATTTTTTAGACTTTAGAAATCAACATGTTATTGATCATAATATTATTTTTTTATAATGTGAAGAAAGAAAAATAAATCACTCTTGGAAGACTTAATATTATTTTAGATTAATATCACGAAAAACCTAAGACTAATACATTTGTGATAAATTTACTCAAAACTAATTTTTGATTATCAAAAACTCAAAACCGGTATATTTCCAATGAATTTACCTTATATTAACTTTTTGTTATATTGAATTAATACAACAAAAAATCATAAATTAATATATTATGATAATAAGATGGTAAAATTCAAATTAATACATTGATTAATTGTTATATGTTATCTAACTTAATAATGTGATGATTTAAAAAAAATTATAATTAAAAAATTAATTTAAAATAAATTAAATACAGATATATCTGTTTGAAGTTGTTCGATTCTATTACTTTTTAATTAATTCAGGAACAGTTGTACTTGGAAGGGCCTGAAAAGTGTATAGAGATTGTGCCCGTGACAGACAAAGGGGTCCAAGTCGCATGATGCCGGGGGGGCCCACGTGAGATGTCAAACTTAGAATCCATGGCGTGTTGGTGATTAGATTGCATGTGTTGAATGTTGGTACAGCCTATCTGATAAAATTTGACCCGTGATTTGATTGATGCACACGGATTGGATCATGCTTTTTCAGGAATCTGAAAAGAGATTATTTCCAAAATGTTCCAAAAATAAAAAAAAAGTAATTAATTTTTAGAAATATCAAAGTGTGTTTCTCATGTTCTTCTGCCCGCATTCTTTACATCAGTCAATATGCTGATTTAAAGGTTGTTTTACAATTTGCACATAAAACTGTGTACGTACGGGCAGTATTTTCTACGCACCGAATTACATATTTTAGTGTACTTAGAATGTTTGTCATCCTCAAAATATTATATGAATTGTTTTCGATACCAAATAATGTAGGCTTGTATAATCAATTGGGCGGTACTAGAGTGGACCCACAAAAGAGCTAAGACTCTGAGTTGTTCGTATTGGTGTTGTGTGCCGTTTTCCCCAAGTTATTAATAGGAAACATGCCAATGATTGGTTGGCTTAATATTTAATTATTCTAATATTTTCCCTCTTACTTAATCTAATTTTTCGAAGTGTGGATTTATTTAATTAGGAAAACAAATAGGTTTTGAAAAGATTCGAATTTATAACCTTCAGCTTTATATAATATGAGATTTTGTGGGATTACCATCAACTGTTTTAAAAACTTGAATAGTTAAATAGACACGTGGTTTAATATTTAATTATTTTAACAATTCTTATTTTGTAATACTTACATTACAAGAGAAAATGAAGTTATTTGTTAGATTGTCTTGTATGTAACTCAGTAGATCTTTTAGCTCAAATTATTTGTATTAATAACATCTAACTTTTTTTCCTTTGCTTCTTAATTCTGGGTTGATACCAAATTGAAAAGTTGATTTTATCTTTATTTAATACTGAAATGATTTAAATTTCAGTAGTACCTGGGCTATGACCCTTAAAATAATAAACATCTCGACTCAAAGATGTATTATTATTTGGGCCCCTAATAAGCCGCCACAAATGGGCTCCACACGACTGGGAACGCGCAAGCGGTTTTCTTTTATCGCCTCAACGGAGAGAAAAAGGAACGCGATGGAGAAACAAAAGTTAAGATGAGCATTGAAATAAATAAGTAAGTCGGTCAAACGGGTTGGCCGAGTTGGGTTGAAAATAATTCGATTTAAATTGACCTATTTTATTATGTAATGCAAATTTAACAATTCATACCGACTTGACTTGAACCCAATTTGGACTCCAAAACTTAGCAATTTTCCTTTTAAACCATTGCCTATGAAGAATGAACGACTCCGTAGACTAGCTTGCCAAGCTGGTGAGGAGGCTTGAGTATGGGCCATAATAGATTCAGCCCGAACTCGAGCCACGCCCATCCCTACACAACTCAACCCTTATTCCTCTTCTTTATTGTTGTCGTCGTCATCATGGTCTTGTGTTGCTCTTCATCTTCATCTCTTCTTTGCTCCCAAAGTCCCCTACAAAACTCTCTCCTTCCAACACTAATGTCTACTATCATCGCCCTCCTCAATTGATTACCATAAAATGTTGGGGGAAAAAATTTCGAACCTATATAGCGATACAAAGTTAATCAGGAGAAAGAATGGCAAAAGGAATTGAACACGATATCTCTTACTCCGCATTAGTTTGAAATTAAGCATGTAATCATTTGTTCTAAAAGGTTAAACTCTTAGAGTGCAGCTTGAAATATATTTATATCTAAATAATCTATTTATCAATTACGTTGTTTTTAATTGTTGTAGATGTGATAGAGGAGCAATACCGAACTCTATTGTCAAGGTTATGAAGAGGAGTTTTGACAACATTTTGTTTTTTTCTTTTCAGGTCAAATCGAGTATGAATTGCTAAAGTAGGGAATTGAACTTCTTACCTCCCCTCTCCTTTTCTAAATATGAACGGTGGTTACTGGAGTAATCTCTAGTAATTACTATTTTCATATTCGACTTTCCATAATAATGAAAACAACATCAAAAGCTTGGCTCCAAGTTGCGCTTTCTCGTGGCTGGGCCAATTTTATGCTTGGCCAAATAAGTCAATCATGAAAACTCGACCGAGCAACCTCCAGTCCATGCGGTGATATTCCATAGACTCGCTAACAATCTATCACATTAATTTTGTTAGGTGCTAGCACATGGGGCATTTCTCTTATGCATAAGACATGCAAGAATAAATGATGATTACACAAACGGTCTCTAAGGTTTGGCCTAATGTATGATGTCATCCTTTAACCTTTAATTCATTCAATATAATTCTTGAATTTTTTTTAATATGGAATATAGTCTTTAAATTTTTAATTTGTTTGATATAGATTTTTGATAAATATTAAATCTACATAAGATATCTCGAGAAGAAACAAAGTGCCGGGCCGGCAAAAAGGCCAATATGTTCACGCACTAGAACACCATCCGAGCATGAATTGGATCGGCAACCGCAATCATGGATGGTGCTGAAATCTCATCTCATGACTGGTCAGTGATCGATCTCAATCTCTTGTTTGGGATCATGGAGTTTCCAACCCTAGGGCTCAAACGCCTCCCTTTCTGGAGACACACTGACCATCAGCAAGGTGCTCCATCGAATGGCCATGAATGAAGCAGAAGCATCACAGGCGTTCTGCTAAAGTCTTCCCAGTCATGTCCTTTTCTCGACAACCCTGCACAGGCTAGAGCACAAGAAATGGTTTCCCTCCTCCGTCTTCTAAAATCCGAAAAAGGACAGCCAAAGGAATGATCACGACTCTGGCCTCGTGCAATATGACAAATCCAACCTGAATTACAGTCTAGGACGCTGCTGCATGTGTGGGGGGACCATAGTTTATTTCCACGAATATTAGGGAAAAAAAATTGTGGTCGAGGAATATCTTATGGATAGTTTTTATTTTTTATTTTTTTTTTAGAGGAATTTCCGTCGGAATCTAAAGTTCTAAGTAGGTCCAATGCTATTTTGCTGAATAGAGTCGATAAAGGCTATGGTCATCTTGGCTTGCCTTGACGAGCTTCTCTTATCTTATCCTCGACATCGACCTTTGTTTTGGATGCAAGTTCGATACCAGCTCGAAGCACTTAATATGATGAAATCTTACTTGACAAAAGAAATTAGTACTCGAATGCGAACAAGCATATTCAATATTTGGCTAGCGACCAAAAGTTGCCCATCTTTGCTCTAGGCATGAAGTACCAGCAACAATGCCAAAAAACAATACCCAAAGAAAAGAAAAAAAAAAGAAATTCCGTTCAACTTACATTTTGCACTTGAGTCACCCTGGTGAAAATTGCTGAAAAAAATCCATCTTTATTATTATTATAATTCATAAAAGATGAAATGAAATATAGAGACGTGTACCAAGGGTTTCTTGGTTAGTTCCAGCTGATTACGACGACGTTTGTCTCTGACGAGTCAACATGCAAAGTCTGCAATTCCACGTAACTGTGCACGCATGCGAAGGCATGCAAAGTACTCAGAAGTATAAAAAAAAGAGAGAATTAAAAAAGGAAAAGTATATAATGTTTTTGCAAGATCTAGGCTTCTAAAATAATATGGTTTACAGAAAGAAAGATCACTTTCGTTTGTCATTATTCGACTACCGACCCAATTCTTTATCCTCAGACTAATTATAAAAAAGAAAAAAAAGGAAAAAAAATATTAGAAGAAGATAGTTCTAGGACTGTCAAGTCAACCAAGACATGCGTAATGACATCATTGTATCTTAATTTCAGTGTCAAGGGTTGAACCTTGTCCCGTGACTGAATTGGGAACGTGGGTCGAATCTTATCTCGTGACAAAATTAAAAAAAATTCAAAATTTTAGGAAAAAAAAGGGAATGAAAAAGGTTGGGCTATGTTGAATTATTTGAAGAATTGATTGATTACAGGATTGGCAATCTTTTCAAGAGGCCTACACAAGAAAACACGAAGCCCCAGCTCACCCCCCCCTCCAAAAGAAATTCTTCCATCGATCGTACACCTAAATTCTAGATAATCAATGCAATTATTGTCGGTAATTATTTTCCGGGCCTTTTAGAGAAGTGATTGGCTACCAAAATTTGACACCGATTAGACCTTGAAAAGTAGGGCGATGATTTTTAAACAAATTAAACTATTTTGCTGACTTGACCGACATTTTCTACCGATTCTTTACCTAGCTTTTAAGACGAGCAATTCCAAATTTTATATAGAATTTATTTAAAATCTAGAACTTATTTATCGAAATAAATCCTTTATTTTTTGGAACTTATTATGTGTATGCTTTGGCACTTGAACTTATCTTATCATATGTTTTGGAATCTACTCAAGTTCCACCTATATTTTAATTGAACGATTACAATAAATCATCACATTTAATAACCATTACTTGTTATTACAATTTATTAATCATAACTTATATTTAGATACACGAAAAATATGAAATATTAACAAAATAAAAATCTAAGTCATAAAATGGAAATTTTAGACTAGTGGTTCTAAATTACTCACTTAATATCGAACACTATGAAATACCATATAGACAAAAAAAAAAAAACACAAAAACTTATTTTAGGCTCTGGATTCCAAGTTTCACCTACTTAGAACTTGAAACTTATTTGTCAAAACATGTTTTCAATTTTTGGAACCTAAAATTTATTATGCATACCTTGTAACCTAGAATTGACATGTTCTCATCGATTCGATTCTTCAATTATACATTCTATCTTGAAAAGCATGCTCACTCTTACCTAGCTCTCATCTCAACTCTCTTCCACGTGATGTTAAAAACTAAACTAGTTGTGCATTATTAAGAACATGTTAGGTTCCATATAATTATGATTGGATAAGTATATTGAAAATCTTAAAATTTCTCATGTAAGTATAATTGAGTCCAAAAATTTTAAAAATATAATTAAATTCTACAACTTGTCATGAAAGTGCAATTGATTTCTAAAACTTTCAAAAATTAAAATTAAGTCCTAAATTTGTCAAATTAATCCAATCAAGTTGATTACATTTTTAAAAAGTTTTAAAACTCAATTGTACTTTTGTGACAAATTTCAAGACTTTAATGTTTTTTTTTTTAAAATTTTAGGATTCAATTGTACTTTCGTAACATGTTTTATGACTTAATTGCTTTTTTCGAAAGTTTTAAGATTCAATTGTACTTTCATGACAAATTTTAAGATTTCTAGTACACTTTTTCTAATTTTGACACAATGCATTGTCTCATTGGTAGGGTTGCGAAAAAGAAAGGAGAGCGCAAAGACCTCGAAAATTTGGAGCCGCCCGATCGAACCCGTCCGACCAAATTCGCTCAAACTTTTCAAACCTGGTTAGAATGATGCCCCTGGTAATTTTTTTCTTTCTTCCAAAGCTTTCTCCTTCCTCAATAGGAAGCAACGGTCAGAACACTGTCCTTTAGCAGCAAAGCAGAGAGGGACCGACTTGGCTTTGGAATTTCCCGGGAAACAGTCACGAGGGAAAGTGCGAGGCAAACAACAAAGCAACAACGTTGCAACACTCCTCTGCAACAACTCTATATACATCACTCCCCTCCCTCTCTCTCTCTCTCTCTCTCTTATCATTGTGTTACAACCATGTCTCTCCCTTCACCTCCGCCACCGCCACACCACGGTCACGACCGGCCTGACCTCGAGTCGATCCAGGCAGTCGTAGTCTCGGTGAACAAGTTCGTCCGGCAATTCCTGGCCGACAGCGCCCGTTCTTGGAACCGTGCCAAGTCGGCTTGCATTTCAATGCTCCAGGCCCAGAAGCATGAGTACTTTGAGTTCTCGGAGCACTCGGTGCTGTCTAACCTCTACTGGGGCATCGACAGCATTGAGGTGGCGATCTGGGCCGAGTGGCCGGGAGAGCGCGAGTCCCAGCTGAGGAGCTCGGAGGGGATGCTGCAAGTCCCGGCGTTGCTCGACGAGGAAGGCACGACGTCCGGGATAGCCAACCGTGAATTGATTGCCGTCTCGTACTTCTACCTCTGTGTGGTCAAGAGGCTTCAGGGGGAAGACTGGCAGGTCGCTATGCATTTCCTTCAGGCGCTCTCCGTGTGTCCCGAGCTTGTCAGGGACGTTTTCGCGCCGGAACTCTGCGAATTGCTCTTCCTATCTGGGGCTGCGCGGTCCGAAAGCAAGAGAACGGGAGGACATAGAAGCTCCGGGACCCCAGGACGCCTTGTTGACTCGAATGGGGAAGAAGCTCTCGAGCCGATGAAACAGATGGCCAGGAAGTTCAAGGGTTGGTTGATGTACTATCAGGTCATGCTTTATGGTGAGACCCCTCAGTGGAATTGTGCCTCCAGAGAAGTCCTGTCCTTTCAGAATGACGCAAACTGTTTGCTGTAAGTTCTCTTGTTCGCTTCCTCTTTTCCAATTCAGTAGCAGATTGGGGTCTTTTTCAATTAGTTGAAGATGTTGCGTGTCTGCAATTTGAGAACTTTTCCTACGTTGCGCATTAATTGAAACAGATACATGGTGCATTCACCCGAAACATTAGTGTTACGTGTTACCCTGAACTTCAAATTGTTGGTATCATCGTCTGTTTGTCAATTTCCAGTCTGAATCAGGACGATTTGATTGGAAAACGTGTGGTTGTTGCTGATCCTCGTAATGGGATGTTAATCTAAACAGGGACGAGTGGTCTGCACGCATTGAATCTTCGTTCTCGATTGGAAGTGGTCGGGATTGGCCACACGATAGTGAGGTAAGCCCCAGAAAAATCTCCATACATGTCCAATTGGTTTCTATCTGATTCTGCTGGGTCATTTGGAGAAAAGAAGACCCAATAAGCGCAATGTCGGACGTTAAGCACGATCTAATGAATATACATCCTCAGTTCTTTCTTTTAACTTCATGCTGCCTAATCATACCTTTCTGATGGGACCAAAAATCAATGCAGTTTCAGAAAGTGCATCCGCTTTATCCTGAGAAAGACTTTAGGGATAACAAAATGTGCAGCCATGGTGCAGCATTTGCAAATTGTGTGGAAGACTGTAAGCATTCGGGAAATGCGCCAAATTCTCACATCTACAATGCAGAAATGAAAGAAAACGGAAGTACCAGATGTCTTCAAGACATGCTGGAGGAACCCCAGTCAGATTCATCAACCTCCACAAACTTGATCCAAGGTGATTCCGCCGAAGAAGGTGACACGGAGGTAATTCGAAGGTTATCACCGCTGTCTTCAGTACTGTCATATTCCGCTAAATGGTCTTATTCATGTGACTGAAAATGAGAGAAACTCACAGTGAAACTGTCATCATTGATCAGGAAGCTAAGGAGGATATTGAGAGCTCCATTAGAAGGATGAGAATTGATGTGGAACTCCAAGAAATGGACACTTTTTGTAGGTCAGTTTCTCATATAGTCAAGTTTTAACCTAAATTTTCATTGTTGGTTACAGAAGTTAAACTTTTTCAGCGAAATATGAATGGCATTTGTGCTGTATAGGAATCAACAAGGTCCATGCTCTACTTCAGAGCCTGAGTGCAGAGCAATATGCACGGCAGGTCTTCCCCGGTCTCCCCGACATCGAAGATGCATGAGGGCTGCAGAAGTAAACATCGCTAGGATCTTTGCCGAAACACTACCCGATTCCTTTGGTGACTTTAATGAATCCCTCTTGGAGCTCAGAGACAGAAAGCAGAACAATAATGCCAGTTGGAATCTCCATATGGATGAGTTGAAGACATCTGAGCAACATGATCGCCAGCTCTTCAATCAAATAGCTGCCACGTCGCAGCAGAATCATAGGGTTGCACACAAGAGTCCACAAAAGTCTCTTGCTCGGAAAGAGAACAAATCGCGTGTGCAGAATAAATTGACAAAAGAAGGTCTGCATTCAGAGAAACCTTCCCATGACCTGATAGGGATATTTGAGAAAGCAGTCTCGCAACTATGTTTCTCGGAAGGATTGAGGAAGCTCAATGAAGAAAACATCATCGAGATCACAGCCATATACGAGACTCTGAACGACAAGAAAGGAGTTAAGCATGCAGCGCTGAAGGATGTGCTTCTGGATCAGCTGCTAAAAGCCATCTCAACTTCCAAAGAGGAGAGGGTGATTCGAATGTCAGTTTCTATCTTGACCACCATTGCTTTAACCAACCAGTCGGTTTTGGGTGACATGAGAAAGAAGGGTCTCCAATTATGTGACTTGGCGAGTGCTCTGAAAAGAAATGTGCATGAGGCGGCAATTCTGATTTATCTGATCAATCCATCTCCTACAGAAATCAAGACTCTGGAATTGCTGCCTAATCTTGTGGAGATAGTATGCACTTGGAGCAGTTATAAGCTCCAGCGGACATCTGTCTTGTTGACACCTCCGATGGCATCGCTGATGATCATTGAAATGTTGGTCACCGCATTTGACAATGCCACCAACAGTGCGCACCTCGCAGCGCTCAACTCTCCCAAAGTCCTTCACGGGCTACTAGATGTGGCGAGAGACTCGGGTGCTGAAGAATCCATCTCTCTGGCTAGAATCATTGTGAAGTGCATGCAGTTCGATGGGCAATGCAGAGTCTACGTCTCCCAGTCTACCCCTATTTCTCCATTTATTAGCCTTCTTCAGAATAACAAGAGGCCTGCCAAGTTCATCGCGCTGGAGTTCTTTCATGAAATCCTTTGCATGCCAAGGTAAAATGTGAAACATATAGATCGTACCAAATAAAGAAAACTGCTTTGATGGCAGTGTCAACAATGAAAATTTCAGGTCAATTTCCAGTAAGAAAAAAAATTAAATGATGACAACTCTTGCTATCCAGTGTTGTGGAAACCATACTAGAGATCAAACCGGTCAAACACCACACAAGAAACTGCACCCAAACCCAGCTCAACTGTATCGGAAAGTTCCATAATCGCATTTTTCCTTCTGGCAGGTCAGCAGCTAACAGTCTACTGCAACGGATAAGGAATGAAGGAGGTGCCGACATCATGAACATGCTGATGCTGTGTGTCCAAAACTTGCAGTCTCATCATCAGCTCTTCGCTGCAAATTTATTGCTTCAGTTGGACACATTGGTAGGGTTCCAATCTTGAAATAGATAAGTCTGCATACCACTAGGAACTTCATCAGCCCAACATTTTCTTCCTTCAGATAATTGATCAAACATAATTATCGATCATGCAGCTAACATAAATTTCAGGGCACTGGCTCTCTAAAGAAGCTTTTTGTGGGATAAACTTGTGCAGGAGAACCAATCTGGCAGTAGCATGTACGTTGAAGAGGCCATGAAGGTCCTCCTTGAGTCACTGACACCCAAAGAAGACCCTAAGATGCATCAGCTATCAGCATTCATCCTAGCGAACCTCGGAGGAACTTATTCTTGGACTGGGGAGCCATATACAGTGGCTTGGTTGGTAAGAAAGGCTGGGTTGGCCTCCATGCACCACCGAAATATGATCAAGGACTTTGATTGGGAAGATCAAAGCCTAGTGGTATGGCATAATAAAAATTTCTTAACATTCTGTCATTTCCAAGTGATTCGAATTGTTATATTGTATTTCATTCTAACTATTACAATGCAGGATTCAGAAACCGACTCATGGTGTGGCAAAATTGCAAGGAACATAATCAAGATCAGAAATCCTGTCTTCCAAGCTCTTGAAATGGGCTTGAATAGCAAGACGAAGAGGGTGTCTCGAGACTGTCTTACTGCAATCACGTGGCTTGGGTGTGAAATTGCCAAGAGTGTGCATACTCAGAGATACTCTGCATGCGAGATCTTGCTGGGTGGGCTAGAGCAATTCCTGCATCCTGGGGTGGACCTTGAAGAGAGGCTTCTAGCTTGCTTTTCCATATACAACTATGCCTCCGGTAAAGGTAATGAGAGACCTTACGTGGAGGTTAATCTATTTCTGATGTGATTCAACCGATTTATATGATTTGAGATAAATGACTTCATAATTGATCTTATTTCATAATTCCAGTTGTAGTCCTAAAGACCTCTATCCCCTAGGGCATGAAAAACACGTGCCGAGCTTGTATGAGACATGAACTCAAGAGTGCAATTTAGTACTTGTGCACTTAAATGAATTTCATTGTGCAGGAATGCAGAAACTCATTCATTTCTCGGAAGGGGTGCGGGAATCGCTGAGGCGCTTCTCAAACATCACTTGGATGGCAGAGGAACTGCATAGAGTAGCTGATTTCTATCTACCGAACAAATCGGTCAGTAGCTTATCATATCATACTCCAAAACAATTCAAATAATCACATCTACTTGGCTCTCTAAAATAGCCGTTATGCTGATGAAAGCAGCGCATATCCTGCGTCCACACACAAGTTCTCGAGGTTGGTCATAGCAGTAGTGGAGCAGTAAATGCTCTTATTTACTACAAGGGACTTCTCTGCAGCGGACATTCAGACGGGTCGATAAAGGTTATCTTTTTGTCCTTGAAACACAGTATCAGCAGTGTCAGTCCTTTGCAAACATGTTAGAAATTATCCGAAAGTTGGATTTGAAACCTTATACCATCAATAAAAAAAAGCATCATGGGCATTTTATGAATCAGGGTACTTGAAAATTAGAATAAAACATTCAGCAATGAGAAACTAAATGAGGCAGATCCCTGCACACGACAGATGTGGGACATCAAGGGGCAATCTGCCACACTCGTGTGGGACAAGAGGCAGCACAAGAAGGAAGTGACCTGTTTTTCACTCCTTGAGCAAGGGGAAAGCCTTTTGAGTGGATCTGCTGACAAGACGATCAGGGTATAATTAGATGAATCTCCTCAATTTAATACCAACCTTTTTTCATCACATGTACAAGATTTATGTTGGTTTCAGTCACTTGAAACCTATCTTATATGTTGGCAGGTCTGGAAACTGGTCCAAAGGAAACTAGAATGCTTGGAAGTGATATCCTTAAAGGATCCCATTCGGAGAATGGACACACTCGGAGAAGTGATTTTCGCAATCATACCAGGCCATGGAATTAAGGTACCATCCAAGCTATCGTCATATCAGTATAACCGCAAACAGAAGTCATTTAGCGATAGGAAGATATTGAAGAATTTGCTGCTTTCAGGAGGAGAATATTTAATTTGAGAACTCATTTTCCAGGTTATTGATGCATCAAGAACAGTCAAAGAAATTTGCAAGAGTAAAAATGTGAAGTCCATGTGTGTAATCCATGGAAAGATATATGCCGGCTGCAAGGACTCAAGTGTACAGGTTGGTTTCCCTGGATCTAGACATAAGTTCGAAACAACTCCTAGTGATAAAACTGCGCTAATTGATGTCATTCATCTTGTACTCTCAGGAAACAATTCTAGCGAACAACAGAGAGCGAGAGATCAAAGCGCCATCAAAGAGCTGGATGATGCAAAAGCGGCCCATAAATTCAATTGTCAGCTACAAAGACTGGATGTACACTGCGAGTATGGTTGTCCACGGGTCGAATGTTAAGGTGAGGACATAAGTGCGATTTGTGTGTTTGTGCTAGAAAAACCTTGGAATGACTAGAGAAAAACCACGCCAGGAATGGAGAAGAAACCGTGAAGCCGAGATGAGAATAGCAGTGCAGAGAGGAGCAAATGTGCTTGCCATGGGAGTGGTTGAAGACTTCATATATCTTAATTGCAGCTCATCGGCCAGTGCCCTCCAGGTTGATCCATCTTCCTCCATTTAAAGTAAAAAAGGGAAGGAGTAAATACCAATTCATCCGAGAATAAATGCAATGACCACATGCACTATCTAGCAAGTTCCCTATATTTCATAATTAAAATTAAGCACATCGCAAGTACCAACGTTCACTGATTGGATAAACTATGAGATTAGTATAAATGAATGTCTGGTGGCATATTCTCTGCTCCCTGCTTTCTGTTTGACTGATTAACCAGACTAATGAAAACAGATATGGTTGAGAGGGACAGCGCAGAAAGTGGGGAGGATTTCTGCTGGAGGGAAGATAACAAGCCTTTTGACTGCGAATGACGTTGTCATTTGCGGTACAGAGGCAGGGCTTATTAAGGTCAGTGTGCAGTGAATATCTTCTTCATAAATTTGTCTCCATGACTATAATCAGTGTCAAACATTCTAGTTCACGATTTGGTATGTTGACTGATGCGACAAAACATGAACAGGGATGGATACCTTTGTGATCGTTGCAGCAATTTGGCTGGCATTGTCCTTCTTTTTCTGGTGTAGTGCCTGGCAGAGGGTCATTGGCAACGGTAAACAATTATTGGTGCGGCGCAATTCTCTTCGTGGTGTAAAAAGCAAAGTGTACGAAGTCAAATGTAGGAAAGTACATACCATATAGATATATTACCATTAGTAGTTTTCTGTACCTTTAAAAGAAATTCATTGTGATGATGATGAACTCAGATGCCATAGTATCCTTTTTTTTTCTTTTCTTGATTCAGTTGAGCAACTGAGGGGATCATTTTTTTTTTTTTTGCAAGAAATGAAATGTAAAACACACGTCACATTCTGAACAAAGAAACATGTTACATGTGAAACTCGCAGTACAAATTAGAGGATACAGGGAGAATGAATGTTGATCATTGATGTCATAATGGTTTGAA
Source organism: Corymbia maculata (assembly GCA_014182735.1). Taxonomy (NCBI): domain Eukaryota; kingdom Viridiplantae; phylum Streptophyta; class Magnoliopsida; order Myrtales; family Myrtaceae; genus Corymbia; species Corymbia maculata. The sequence continues at coordinate 13,453,312 of CM024683.1, read as the reverse complement.
TTATAAGTTTAGGTGGTGTACAAGAATAGTGACTTCACTGCAACAAGAACCCAAGACATGAACGATGAGCAACGCTCTCTCTCTCTCTCTGTGAAAGAACTTTCTCTCTAGCCACAATGGAGGTAGCTCATCTCAACTCTTTAAACCCAACTCACCCCACCATAAGCCCGGATCCTCTATTCTCTCCAATGCCCCCTCTCGTTTCCTTCCTCATTGCCTCCTCTACAATCCTACCCAGTTTTTTTTCTCTCCTTCATCTTCCCTCTGCAATCTCACCTTCTGCCTTCCATTAGTCGTTTCTCAAAATGGCGGATGATTCACCCACGCGAGATCGTGTGGCATCGCTGTGCTGAACACTGGGTGGGCGTTGGTCTGGAGATGACCTTGCAGTGATGGATGGTGTGTTTTCTACGGACAAAATCAGAGAATGCTAATCCACGGACTTCCGTTTGAATGGATTTCTGATGAAACAGTACGACGAGCAGCCATCAAAGCAGGAGAAATTCTGATCTGAGAATTGAATGAGTTACTCTATCCTTAAACAAACATGACAAGGCTATGATAATTTGGATCTTTTGAGACATCTTAAAGCAGGTTACCCTAACTAGCATTGAAGGAAAAGTATTGTGGTTGGATTATTAGTACCGAGTGTCTGCCCCGCTCTTGTTGTTGCTGCGGAAAAATTGGTGACTATGCTACATATTGTGAAGACATTGCCTTAAATGAAGCCCGATATGGCTAGGGACAATGGGGTTGATTTTGGCTGGAATGACCTGGTCCATTGACGGCAAAAGTGATCGCGGGGCTCTAGAGCTCGGAAAAGGGCGGCTTTGACTCAAGGATGGTGAAAGGGGTAGGAATGAATCGAATCTCACATTACCTAGGTGTGGTAAGGTGAATCCCATATTGCTTAAGTGTGGTGAGGTGAATAGTCATATATGGGATGACACTTGAACGAGGCCTTTTGTAGGTGAAGCCTAGAGGAACAAAAATCATGTGCGCTCCAGCCCAAAACTATTGTAACCGAAATAAAGAATGGCAACTTCTGGAAAATTTGGAATGAGTGCAAAAGTTGGAGGGAGAAATGGAACCAAAATAAAGGACAACTTCTGGAAAATTTGGAATGAGTTCATAAGTTGGAGGGAGAAATTATTTTTAGAATGCTTTTCTGGTGGCTTTCATCGATCTACAACACTCACCCTCTATCTCTATATAATAGCAGAACTCCTATGAAAACATCTCACACTAAACACACACGAAGTCTTTGACACTCCTTTTGACAACAACAAAAGTCCACAAAGCAAAAATAAAAGCACACAAACAATAAATGACAGTAATAACGCTCGCAAGACAAATATATGTAGTAGCAATGACGCCCTCTATTTTCATGGCATGCATGTGACACAGCCCAAGAGTGGGGAGCCCGGGACAATGACAGAATTCAGCCATCCACAAACCTAGCTAAGGGATTCTCTTGAGCTTGTGACCGTTCAAATTCCAAATGGCTATCCTGTCCTGTTCGTCTTTTCTGCTCGTCCCTTTGTGGTCAGAAGATTATGTCCAGAAGGATTTCGTAGGGTTCCAAGGCTTGGCCATGCAGACTAGCCATGGCATGCCATCCTTGGGCTGTCCCATGTAATAGATCCTACTATAGCATTATAATGATGGTATGTATTCGAATATGACTGTTGGATCAATGAAGGGATCAACGGATCAGATGAGTTTGGGCATTGTATAAATACACGCTCCTTTACTCTCAAAATACTCTTCTGGTTGAGTGAGGTATCGAAAGGTTGACTTAGGATCGTTCCTAAGGTTGCACAGGTGTGAATTGTTCAGTATGAATCAACCAACCCGTGACACATGCATGTGCATGCATTAATGAAGGAGAGAAGAAAATGGATGTACACGGACTCTTATTTACTCTTCCTTTGATCCATGCACTGAATGAAAGACAACAAAGGAAGCCCACGATTTTTACTTTGGCTAATTTTTCTTGTGACTCCTCTCTCTCTTCATTTATGTTGTCCCTTTTCTTTTGACTTTCTTTTTCGGCTGAGGATGTGATCAATGATAATGTTAAATGAAAACCCTGTGCAATCTTCTTCTTCTTCTTCCAACATCCACCATGAAAAAGGCATTTTGAAGAATACTAACAACCAAATCTAGAGTTCAGTAACCAACGTGCTCAAATCTTCAATAATCAATTTTATACTATTTTAAAAAATTAGACAATACTGTTGCGAACGGGACTTGGGCTTCCTAAATGCTATTCTATGAGAAACAATCAGGCTCAATTGTGGAAGAAGAATCAATTCCAGGAACTCCTTCTAATGCAATGTGTTAGGATACACGTGTGAGTTGTGTTAGAGAAGTAGTCCCACATCGGAGAATTGATGTGGTGTGGGGCAGTTAATATATACTAGTTGGCCTATAACTCACTAGTTTAAGATTTTGAGTTAAGGTGGCTCCAACCGGATATATTGACGGGCTCGGACTTGGGCTTCCCCCTTGGAGATCTCCCCATGTAAAGGGTATTAGACTTATGCTGCACACTCCCCAACAACTCAATGCACATTGTCCCTTTTGTTCTTGTGTGTAAACATATGGTGTGAGGGAATGAAGGACTGATTCAAAAGGAAAATCTACTGAGCATAGAGGAAAAGCGGCTATTCAATTGGTTCTGATGAATGTAGTAGACTCTCTTCCTTCTGATGCTTCATAAAGCAGGGTCGTGACCAACTCTACACTTAAAGAGCTAGTGACAACTTTTCTTTGGGTGATGGGCATATAGTACTCCAGTGTCTCTCTTGAAGAAGAAAGCTGTTGACAATAGAAGGCGAGTTCCTAGAAAAATCAGAAGCTATGGGCAATGCAGTTTATCAGGATGGATGAGATTGAGATGCATCCCCTTGAGATTCATGTTGTTGCTTCTACCGACTTGAGTGAATGATCTCAAGTGGCTAGGCTTGATAATCTTCCAAGTGACATGTGAAAGATTATGTTTGAATTGTTGTAAATTTGGGCAATCTTCTAATAATTTAACGTTTGCCAGACTTAGTTGCTCAAGAAAGGTCCGATATAGTTCTCCCCACTTGTTGTGTATGGAGAACTACTCTGTTCCTATAAGATTAACAATTCCTCATGTTACTCCTACTGGGGCCATCAGTCTTGGTTTGGATAAACCTCACGAGTTTGATAGCATGTGCTGTATATTTAAAGTAAATGACTTTATTTGAGGAGCCCCGAGTGCAGGTTTCTCCAGTTGCACACCTTGGCTAAGGAGAAGATAAAGAGGCAGATGCTTAGTATTGTGGTGCCCGTCAGGGTGCTAACATCAACAAATCATATTAAGGGGTAGGAAAATCTAGCAGATGATTTACTGGTGCCAGTAATCACATTTTGGCTAATCTTTCTTCAACTTCTGAAAAAGAAAATTACATAACCAGGCCAAACTTGCCAAAATAGAAAATTGAGTAAATTTGCTGGCATCATACACCGACATCACATATACACCGGTGTGACGCAGACTTATGCACTTGCATCTTTTGTAAATGGGCGGAAATGGGCATATGCCCCCACTCATGTGACTTAGCCAATTCGGCCATGCCTTGGTCCCCACGTGCCCATGCGCTCCGTTGTGTGTGCCCATGTGTGTTGCCCGTGCGCTTGGTCATGTGTCCCTATGTGCCTATGTGCAAATGGACCGTGCGCTTGGTCCCGTGCCTATGTGCCTATGTGCCCGTGCCGATGTGCCTATGTGCCTAGTGAAGGTGGACCATGCGCTTGGTCGTGTGCTTGTGCTCGTGCCTATGTGCCTAGTGAAAACTATATCGTGCGCTTGGCCCCGTGGCCATGTGCTTGGTTGTGTGCCCATGCCCATGCCCATGTGCCTAGTGAAAACTAGACCGTGCACTTAACCCCGTGCCCATGCGCTTGGTCGTGTGCCCGTGCCCGTGCCCATGCATGTGCTTATGTGCCTAGTTAAAAAGTGGACCGTGCACTTGGCCTTGTGCCTATGCCTATGTGCACCGTGTGCCTTTTGATAAAGCGGACCGTGCACTTGGCCTTGTGCTCGTGCTTATGTGCACTGTGTGCCTTTTGATAAAGCGAAAATGTACTGTGTAACATCCTCGAAAACTGACCCCGTAAGGATCGGCCATGAGGTCTTGAATGTGTCAACTATGAGCTATTGGCCATGGATCGATTAGTTTGATCGGCAAGGATCAATGATCAATCATGGTCTAATTGACTGACCAGCCATGAACTGGTCGAGACGTTGGCCATGAAAGGTATATTGACTATACTAATGGGAACGGACTACCAGCACATAAGACGACTTTTCGATCACGAGAATTGGTCATGGGATGATTTTGGATTGGCGGATGGTCATGGGTCGATCGACCGGTCATAGCGCTTGGCCGCGAGTGATTCTACCCAGTTGTGTGCCGATACACGGACGATCCAACTTGATCAAAAGTGATAATCTTCTGACAAAAAATGTATCATTCCCTATTTAATTCTTAGTGATTGGAAAGGAATCTCGAATTGGTGATGTCCGATCATGAATCGATATTGCACTGGCCATGAACCATGTGGATGGATCGAGTGTCGGTCGGAATGAGTCTCAGGATAGACCCGGCTATTCCATTGTAATTCTTAAGGTCCATAAGTGCACTGGTTTAGTGCTAAGCCATGGGTAGCCTTGGAATTGGCTTTGTACCGATCCAAGGACCAATGACTGAATTATGAGGGAAAGTCGCACTAGGCTTAGCAGTAGGCCTAGGGATCGGCCCGAGGGCCAGTCCCAGAGCCACCTAGGGCCGACCATGCTAACCTAAGGCTCGGCCATTGTGCCTACCGTAGGGCCGACCCATTGCCCGAGAAAGCGGTTTGGGTGAATTTGGGGTATGTGGCTCGTGTTAGGGAAATCCCTTATAATATTTTGAAGATGACAAAATAAATCAAAAGCTACTAATGTATGCTTCTAAGTCTAGATAAAGCAGACAGAGAAGCATAGGAAGCCTTTAAATCTGGATGAAGAGACGCAGATTCCGAGTCTGTCCGTACCAGACGCAAAACTTGAGTCTGGCAGATTCTGAGTCTGTTCATACTAGACGGAAAACTTAAGCAGACTCAGAACATAAGTCTGTCAGACTCAGAATAAAATTACAGGATAAGATCACCAACGGTCAAGTATTTTACTTACTTTACTTATATTGATTCTATTGTATCAAACTGATTAGTAGGATCAATCAACAAATAACTTCCAAAGAAGAATGGAACACTTATGAAAGCCCTAATTCTAATTGTATGGGTGAACAGAATCCAAAGGGATCAAATCTATCTCCAACGGTCAAAAAGACTTGCCTTATAAAGTCTGTCCAGGAAATGGAAGACGAAACTCTTAAGGAAAAAGCCAATGGTCGAGTGTGGCTTGGAGAGTATATAAGGATAGGATGAGACCTAGGAGACTAGAAAGGATAAATATATTTCAAGGTTGATTCAATTCTTCACTAGTTGTTTGAAAAAGAGTGAAATCGAGTGATCCTAGTGAATTACCAAGAAGGGTGACTCTGTGAGACTTATCATCACCAAGTATTAACACTCAAGAGTGTGTAATCACCTTTGATCATATAGTGAAATCCAGCCTATTGGCTGATTGCCTAGAGAGTGGACGTAGGCTTGTCTAAAGCCGAACCACTATAAATTGTGTTTGCGATCTTCTTTACTTTTTCTATTTAATTTCAGTTTGTAGATTGTAAAAGATTGTTATTACTTGCGTATAAAGTTCTACTACACCTATTTACCCCCTCTAGGTGCTAATACTAGTTTACAATAGCCCGGACCCCAGGCATATGTAATTTGGTTTTCTGAGACATGTCATATGATCCATTTTTCGGCCTTGAAACCGACTCGGATGGTGGAATTCTCCAGACTGCCTTCTTAGGTAAGAAAATGACAAAAGAGGAAGAAATTTCTAGAAACCCTCATTAATGTTATTGGATAAGTCTTATCTCTACTTTTCAAACTTTATGATTGCGGTCAAAAATATCTAGAGGGAAATAATGAGGGCATATTACACATGGACCAGTGGAAAAGTGCAAAGCGGGCCACCAATAATGACATCTAGGAGCCTAGACTGCCAAATAATGACTTTTTAGGCCACTCATGCACTTTAGGCTCAATTATTGGTGGGGCAGGCTTGCCACTTGGAAGCTTTGGAATGGACCATTTGGACCGGTAATTATGACACCATGTAGTATAAATAGGAGGAGAGCTCTTCACTCCTCACTCTTTGCCATCCATTTTCCTCCTCCTCCACTCTCTTGGCCACCCCTCATCCTACGCCTCTCACTCTCTCCTTTTCGGCTCCCAAGCCAAACCGTCACTCCCCTAGTTGTGTTCTTAGTTTGAGGGCATCCAGGTAAGTATAGTTTCTTCATTTTTCTAGTGTCGTTCACAATGTCGTCGACCTTAGGAAACTCTCTCGAACAAGCTGAGGGTAGATCGATTGAAAATGATGTATTCTATGCTTTGTTCATGCCTTTGGATTCTTGTATGAATGGAATGAAGTCACGGTTCATTGCTTTTGTTCCGTACAAGTCGAGGTTCGCCCATAGCCATAAAATGTGATTCGGTATTGGGGTGTACCGAGTTTGCGTCTTGGATTGGTGTGGGGTTTCTCCATACTTGTTACTTGAGCAAAACCTTGGGCTTAGGCTCATTCGTGTTATTATTGTCACAAGAATTCATGATTTTATGACACGTGCAATATGTTTGAGCACGGGACGCATACTTCACGGCATGTGCATTATGTTTGAACATGAGAAGCATAATTCATGACACGTGCAATATGTTTGAGCATGAGAAGCATAATTCATGTCACGTGTATTATATTTAAGCATGAAAAGCATGATTAATAGCACGTGCATGAGGCTCGAGTCCACCCTCCCAAAGGGATAGGTACTTGAGCAAAGATAAGAAAAATATAAGAAAATTTGGCTAGAGACTTAGGTTTGAGTCTCAAGCATATTAACAGGGTTTGAGTCCCAGAGGCTGGGAACTAGCTAGGAGCTCGGTTAGAAAGTCCGAAATGAATTGGGTTTGAGTCCCAAGACGGCACCAGGAAGACTTGGGCTCGAGTTTAGAGCACAAGAGAAAATATGAATAAACATGGCATGCATGAATAAGAAAGAAAAGCTAGAAATACATAAGCTCATGGCATGCATCATGTTCATGAATCATAGTAAGAGTTGCCATTTCACGTGCAAGAACATGTTTGCATCTTTGAAATTGGTTTGCCTTCGACATGGTTTGCATAAGATGTTTGACTGGAGTGATGATTTTGTGATGTGCTAGTCGAAGGTAAGGACTATGCTTACTGAGTATTCTAAGTACTCACCCCTATTTTCTTACAAGTACTTAGCAAGCATGACAATTTACTTTGGGTGTTCTGTAAAAATTGATATATCATATACGGACATAATAGATGTAGAAACGGACATCATGTATCGGAAAGTCACGTTAACGGTTTGGGTTGAGAAGGGATATAATGAGTTAATCCCTATGTTCTTTAAGGCCTGGTATAAGTGGTATGATGGAGTTTGGGTTGGACCGCTTCGTGAATTCGACATTCCCGGCCATGACGAGGAGGACGACCCATCCAAAGACTTATATTAGGCTTATATGTATATCGGCTAAGTAGTGGTGATAAGGTTCCCAAATTTTGGGCTAGTACCTCCATAGTGGAGATAAGGAAACCTTAGTTTGTGATGTTGTAATACAACCCAAATTTTGATGTAGAATATGAGGCCAAGATTGGCCGTCTACCCTTTATCACGTGTATAATATAGTAGAAGTTGTGGTGTATATCTCACATTCCCATATTGTTTGTGTGTTGGGGAAAATTGGGATGTTATGCATTTTGCTTGCGCATTATAATGAGTCAAACGAATTCGGGATGGCAACAAAACCTGGGGTGTCGCAAAATAACCCATAGCTCAATGCCCCGATCTAAGGGGGTTGTGACATACTAAGTAAGTAACTTGATGTGAACAATTAAGCGGAAATGTCCATCGTGCACTTAGCCGTGTGCCTATGTGCCCATGGGATTGTGACGGTGTTTTGAGAAACTTGACTCAGCTCTTCACGTGACTTTAGCAAATAGGAGGTGATGGGGTTCCACTGCCCCTCGTTATTTCATGCATCGTGTCCCTCCATGCATCCTTGTTCCTAATAAGACTGCATATTATGCTCTTGTCCATTGGACATGCCTGAGCATCGTACCCTTGTCCAGTGGGGATCGTGCCCCTCATCATGCCTTGGACTATTCGGTCGTGCCCCGCATCGTGCCTTGCATCATGCCTGGGACTGTGAGTATCGTGCCCTACATTGTGCCTGGGACTGTGCCCATTGTAACTTGTATCATGCCTTGATCTGAGTGGAATTGTGCCTTCACCTGTGGTTTCTTGGCTTGCCGTTTGTGCCTTGCACCATGCCCATGGCCGAGTGCAGTGCTCTGCATCGTGCCCATGGCCGAGGATCGTGACTAGGTCCAGTGCCCTGCATCGTGCCCATGCCCATGTGGATTGACGTGGTCATCGTGCCTTGGCCATGTGGATCGACCGTGGTCATCGTGCCTTGGCCGTGTGGATCGATCATGGTTGAGTGCCTTGGCTATGTAGATTGATCTTGCATCGTGCTCACGGTTGTGCGGATCGATTTGCACTGGCTATGTGGATCGTACCTTTCCCTACAATTATTTAGTCTGTAACGGCAGTTTTCATATTTTACCTACGGTTTCTTGGTCGGTCGTTTGCATCATGCCTTGCATCGTGCCCATGATCAAGAATCGTGACCAGTCTAGTGCCTTGCATTGTGCCCATACCCATGTGGATCGACCATGGTCATCGTGCCTTAGCTATGTGGATCGATCATGATCGATCCTACATCATCCCATGGCCATGTGGATATTGCCCATGGACCGTGTGGATCGACCCTTGAATTGTGCCTCGGTCGTGTGGATTGATCCTGATCAATTTAGGCCAGCCGTGCGGATCGATCCTGGTCGTGTGCCTTGGCCGTGTGGATCGTGCCCACGGACTGTGTTGATCGATCTGGGCCAATTGTGCAAATCGATCCTAGTCATGTGCCTTGGCCGTGTGGATCGTGCCCACGGACTGTGTGGATCGATCGTTGCATCGTTATACTACTTACTTTTACCAAAAAAAAAAAAAAAAAACAACTGCGAAAGCATTTGATTTTCCCATTTTTGGCCTTGGCTTCTCAGGTTACTGTTCATCTTCTCCCAAATTTTGCTCCCCTGCTATTGCTCACACTACACTTCGAGCTGCCGGTTTGGCCGATTCAGGGTTCCATTGGAGCTCATTTTTGAAGGGATTGCCCATCTCCCTTCAGTCTACATTCTCACCGAAATATTTGAGACATGTATGTCCCAATCTTCCAAAATATTAGATCTAGGATAGGGTTTCTGCACTGCGATTCCTAGTATGTCTTAAGCTATTCTGACTTTGCGGGCTTGCAAATAAAATCGTTAGAAAATGGACATGTGATAGTTTGGCCGGATTTTTTTCGCTGTTGGCACTTAATTGTATCTTTCTGAACTTTTGGCACTTATATATCCTCTTGTGCAAAGTTTGGCATTCGAGGGGTCCATACGTCGGACGACATCATAGGATTCCGGTTATATTGTGTTGGCCTTTGGGAGTGGAGTAATGATTAACAGGGATAGTCGGGGGTATTCGTATTTCATAGTGAGAGGTGAAATTCTTGGATTTATGAAAGACGAGCAACTGCAAAAGCATATAATTTTCACTTTCGATTCAAACTCACTAGTACCGCTCACACATCCTCTTCAGCAAGTTCCCCGAATCACTATTCATCGTGTGTTGTGGGCCACTGGCCAGGGCTTGGCAATCCCGATTGACCCTCGCCCCACTGTCGCTGGCCCTTCTCAACGATGGTGGGGCGACAGTGGTAGCGGTGGCGAGGGCTAACGGACCCTCCCTATTTTTTTTCATATAAAATTAATTTTTAAATTTGTTTCTAGTTTGACTTGGATAGTTTTTTTCTTAAAATTGCCACGTGGATGTTTTATTTTGGAAAAAAAATGCTCTGTCAACAAATAAAATCGCCAGAAATGGACATGTGGTAGTTTGGTCGGATTTTTATTTTCTAGTTGCACTTAACTGATCCTTTTTTTCTCTGATTTTAGCACTTAAGTATACATTTCTGAGCTTTTGGCACTTAAGTGTCCCCCTGTACCAAGTTTTGGCACTCCAGGGTTCCGTACGTCGAATAACATCATAGGATTTCGGCCCTATTGTGTTGGCCTTCAGGATTGGAGCAATGATTAATAGGGACAATCAGTGGCATTCGTATTAATGTTGTGAAAACGGCGCTGATGGGGTATGAGTTGGACTACTTTGAACCGGTAGAGGTGAATGATGAGTTGATGGCTTACTTCCCTGATGAAGCCCTCGATGCGGTCGACCCGCTATGGCCGGAATGTCTGGTTGGATACTTTGTTGGCAAAAGATTGCCATTCAAATTGGTGGAGACAGCATTAACACATGCTTGGGGTTCCAAACTAGCGGATATCAAGGCTGATGACAAGGGATTCTTCTTCTTGAGAATTCCTGATGCCAACTTCCGACGATCGTTACTTGAGAGGGGACCCTTGACAGTAGCAAGGGTGCCGCTCATCTTAAAGCAGTGGGAGCCTTTTCTGGAGCTAAAGAAACATGATCATTCGAAAATACTTGTATGGATTAGATTGCGGAATATCCCGTATGTGTTGTGGTCGAAGCGGGGCATTGGTGGTATTGCAAGCATGATTGGTAAGCCCCTATATGTAGATCAGAACACAAAACAAATGAAAGTCTTGGCATATGCACGTGTTTGTGTAGAAAGCAAAGCTACTAATGTTTGGAGAGACACGGTTAAGGTCTATATGAAATGCACTACTAGGGAGGTTTCCATTGAATATGAATGGCGGCCTACCTCCTGCCTAAAATGTGGAGTATTTGGTCATAATTGTACTCCTCAGGTTCCCCGTAAGCAAGCTGACTCGGGTGTACCAGGAGGTAATCAGAAGTTGCTGCAAAAATCAGGAGGCGAGCCTTCCTCCAAGCCACTGCAGTTGGATGGGGACAGAAGAATAACTACAGATCAGATCGAAGCTGCCTCTAAAGCAAAGGCCCCCATTAATACTGACATGGAACTCCCTCTTCCCTCGGGAGAACAGGCAGACAGAGCTGAGGATTGGCAGATCCAACCAGCAACCAGACGTGCTTTACGTCGTAGAGCCAAGAAGAATGTGCAAAGATACAACTCTGTACCACCCAAGAAACTGCCTGTATCTCCTCCACCTCCTCCAGCAACAGAGAAGAAGGAGCTACGAGCTACGCTGCTTTGATGATGCTGTTAGGAAGATTGTGGGTGGTTCTAATACAGACATTGAGGTATCCCAAGGCACCACATCTTCTGAGGAGGACTTGGATGAGTCTGAAGGAGGTAGCAGCTATGAGGATGACTCGCCGGATAGTGTCAAGGATCAGGATGACCCCCCTGGGGATAAACAACAGGATTCCCTTGCTGATGACCCAATGGTGCTCTCGCGGGTTCCGGATTCGCAATCTGTTCATCCGGTTACAGAAAAGCCCTTCTAGGGATGATTCCCCCCGCCTCAACGGACTAGTCGTTGGCGGGCTACCAAACGCAGGTAGGCTGTCTTTGCCTCCTTCTGTAAATATGTCTATAGTTGCTGTCTTATATTAGCATATGAACTTTCTGTTTTGGAATATACGGGGAGTGGTGGACCCAGTTAGGCAAAGTGAAGTTCGCCATTTGGTTTCTTCAAGAAATGTCTGTTGTTTAGGTCTTTTTGAAACTAAAGTCCACCAGGATCTTTTTGTCACCATATCGTCTGCCATCCTACCTGGCTGGACTTGGATCGCCAACTATAAATCTTCCCCAAGGGGCCGAATATGGGTAGGCTGGAACCCTAATGTTGTTGACTTTTCTTGTGATTATAAATCCGGTCAAATCGTTCATGGCAAAGTAAGGAACTATGAAACGGGCACTCAGCTATTTTTTGCGGCGGTATATGGTGAGCATACATTCATACTAAGAAGGCCCCTCTGGACAGACTTGGTAAGACTTAGTTCCATGGTAGTCCATAACCCCTGGATTATTGGTGGTGATTTCAATGCGATTCGTGATGCCTCCGACCATCAGGGAAGTCCGGATATTTGGCATCAATCTTTCGATGAATTCAATGAATGCTTATGCCAAGCTAAACTTGACGACCTACGCTATGTAGGTTTTCGCTTTACATGGTCTTCCTATTCGGGGATAAACAGGAAACAGTGGAAGATTGACAGGGTATTGGTTAATAACCAATGGAGCCTACAGTTTTCTTACTCAGAGGCGATGTTTCTCCCCCCGTGCATCTCCGATCACTCTCCATGTGTGGTTCGGGTTCTATCACCTTTGCCTAGGAGGAAGCCTTTCAAGTTTTTTAATTTCTGGATGTCTCATCCTCACTTTGAATCGACAGTAGCACAAGTCTGGGACACCCAAGTTGCGGGCACTCCTATGTTCCAACTCTGCTCTAAGCTGAAAATCTTGAAAGGTAGATTGAAGTTACTTAATAAGGACTTCTATTCTGACATTAATAGGCGCACGTCTGAGGCTAAAGTTTCCCTGCAAGCTGTTCAAGAAGAGATGCGGTTGGATCCCCAAAATGAAATCTTGGCAGAAATGGAGAAGTGCAGAACACTCCAATACTATGACCTTCGATCGGCTGAGGAATCATTCTATAGACAGAAATCACGGATCATATGGCTCAAGGAAGGGGACCTAAACACTAGGTTTTTTCATCATACTGTTAATCAACATCACCTTCGGAATCGCATTTTATCGATTCAGGATGACACAGGTTCCTTAATTACGGATCCAGGAGAGATACGGCGGGCCTTCATTGATTACTTTTCTGATCTATTGGCACCGGTATCCAGACCCGTCCCCCCTCCGCCCGAAGAAATCAGACTCTACATTAACCGGCCCCTTACTATGGACTAGGTCAATATACTCTCCCACTTGGTCTTGCCTTTGGATGTTCAGAATGCCATGTTTTCATTGGCTGGGGGCAAAGCCCCGGGCCCGGATGGGTTTACTTCTTATTTTTTCAAGAAAAATTGGGCGAAAGTAGGTCCTCTGGTTACAGAAGCTGTCCTAGACTTCTTTAGAATTGGCAAATTATTGCATGAGATTAACTGTACTGTCCTAGCTCGTGTTCCTAAAGTCCCAAACGCATCCTTGGTGAATGACTTCAGGCCTATAGCATGCTGCAATACTGTCTATAAGTGCATCACCAAGATAATTGCTAATAGGATTGCCAAGATCCTGCATACGATAATCAACCCTAGTCAAAATGCATTTGTTAAAGGCAGACGCATTACTGACAACATCTTGTTGGCTCAAGAACTTTTTTGTGGATTTCACTCCCCTAACTACTCTCCGAAGTGTGCAATCAAGGTTGACTTCCGTAAGGCATATGATACCATTGATTGGAACTTCCTAGAATCCACCCTCAGGGCCTTCAACTTCCCGGACCATCTTGTTCGGCAAATTATGGTGTGTGTTCGTACTCCTTGGTTTTCCGTATCCATCAATGGGGAGATCCATGGATTTTTTAACAGTGGCCGGGGGCTCAGATAGGGGGACCCCATGTCGCCGTATCTTTTCACGATGGTGATGGAAATCTTTTCCGGAATTCTGGAGGCACAATCTAGGAAGCCGGAGTTCCGGTTCTATTGGCGTTGCAAGAACACCCAACTGTCTCACCTCTTTTTTGCTGATGATGTTTTTATATTCAGTGAAGCAAATGAGCTATCGGTTTCATGCATGCAAGATGGACTCCTCCGATTCTCTGAATGGAGCGGATTGTGTCCTAACAACTCTAAAAGTGAAGTATTTCTCTCAGGAACATCGGGAACCTTGCGGGACGTCATACTCAGTCGCCTCAACTTTCGTGAGGGATCTTTACCAGTAAAATACCTTGGGGTTCCTATCATTACGACAAGACTAAGCAAGGCAGATTGCAATGCACTGGTAAACCTTCTCACTTCTAGAATTCAATCATGGAATCTTAGATTCCTTTCTTTTGCAGGAAGGATACAATTGATCAAATCGGTCTTGCATGCCATACAAGTGTATTGGGTCTCTATATTCTGGTTACCATCCTCGGTAGTTAACAAAATTGAACAGCTTTGTCGTCAATTCCTGTGGAAAGGGCCGGCCCTAGGGATAGGTGGGGCTAAGGTTTCCTGGGAGGATGTGTGCCTTCCTAAGAAGGAAGGGGGACTTGGCATTCGTAGAATCGGGGAAAATAACACTGCTGCCATGTTCAAGCACATATGGATCTTATTTACGGACAATGAGTCCCTTTGGTGTATTTGGGTTCACTTGAATCATCTGAAAAATACTTATTTCTGGACTGCTTCTCCTCCTACTTTCTGCTCATGGGCATGGAGGAAATTACTACAGTTAAGGGATGCGGCATTGGCACTCTTTCGGTGGAGAGTAGGAGATGGTGAAACGGCCTCCTTATGGTTTGATCCATGGATGACAATAGGAATTCTCAGTCAGCTATACTCTCATGTGGACATATACCGCTCACCGTTGCAACGTGAAGCTAAAGTGAAAGATCTTTTTTCAAACACAAGTACTCCCTTGAGGCAGGAACTACTGACTATTCAGACTTCGCTCTCGTCGATCTCGGACTCACCCGATGTCTTCCAATGGACGCCAATGCAGTCAGGTCGTTTCTCCTTATCATCCGCCTGGAATGAAATCAGGCGGAAGGGAAGGTTGGTCCCATGGGCGTCCCTAATATGGGACAAAGCGATTATACCTCGTTACCAATTCCTACTATGGACTATCTCCCGGCAACGCTTGCCAACACAAGCCTTTCTGATGTCTTATGGTAGGCTGGCTACCGGAACTTGTGTCTTTTGCAAGGTTAGACCCGATTCAACCGATTACCTCTTTTTCGAATGTCCAATTCCAAACTCCCTAGCTAAATTGTGGGATGATAATTGCAATCTCCCGTGGTCAAATCATCCATGGCCTCAAAACATCCAATGGTTGAGCAACCAATTATCAGCTACTGACTTCTACTCGGATATTACAAAATTCTCTTTTGCGGCTTTGTGCTATGTTATATGGAAGACGAGGAACAATATCATCTTCCGTTCGACCAACCTTTTTGTGCCATCCATGCAACAACACCTCAGGAAAGCGGTCAAGGACAAAGCACTCACGTTTCAAGGCGTGCCTGACACCCCTCGGAATAGAAGACTGCAAGTTTGTTGGGGCATTGACCCATCTATTTTTTGTTAGGCATCAGTAGTGAGGGTTTGACAGAATGTAATCCCCCATCTCATGTATTTCTGTCTCCTTGAGTCCGGCCCCCCCATCACTCGGATACTCTATGCTCGAGCGGTGATGGTACCGGTCTCTTTTTCTTTGTAATTATTGGTTGAAATCTTATATTTTACCAAAAAAAAAAAACAACTGCGATCATAAGATTTCACCATTTCGGACCCCCAACTCCCCGGTTGATGTTCATTTCCTCTCCACTGCTCCCTCGACACACTCAGTCGCCGGCTAATTCGCGGAGCTTCAACGGCCGATCCAGGGCTTCTCCGGTGCTATTTTTCGGAGGCTTTGCTCCTATTCTACTGGGCTACATCCTCCTTGAACCATAGTTCCAAGGTATGTCTACATCCTCTGGAATTCCAGATCTGTGGTAGGGTTTCATCTGGGTTTTCTGAGTTGCGAATGCTTCTAGTATGGTTGTTGATGGGGATTTCTTAGACAGAAGGAATTTCCCGCTGATTGGGAGAACATCTAGGGGTGAAAGTAGCTCTAGACGTGGTAGGAGTCGCCCCCCTCCGTATCGATCTAGATCCCGTGTTCCCCCTTCCTCTAGAGGTGATGCTGCTCTGTCGTCTGACACGGCTCGTGCTCCGGCAATACTCCAAGGTCTACGGACCAAAATGAACGATCTTCCTTCTAGGAACCAAAAGGAGGATAACCAGCGCCCTCGAGATGGCCAGATTTACCTTGATAGAGAGGCTTGAAACACCCACAATCCTGCTGTATTAGGCCAAACTGAAAAAGGAGCTGCTGCTCCCCCTCGCACATGGGCGAATGTCGCTAAAACTGCTCTTATGGGGTATAATTGGACTACTTTGAACCGGTTGAGGTAAATAACGAGTTAGTTGCATACTTCCCAGATGACGCCCTTGATGTGGTAGACCCGACGTGGTCGGAGTGTTTGGTCGGCTACTTTATTGGCAAACAATTGCCATTTAGGCTGGTGGAGACAGCATTAAAACATGTGTAGGGCTCCAAACTTGCTAATATAAAGGCTGATGATAAGGGGTTCTTCTTTCTGAGAATTCCAGATGCCAACTATAGGAGATCGCTGCTTGAGAGAGGGCCCTTGACAATTGCAAGAGTGCCGCTTATCTTATAGCAATAGGAGCCACTTCTTGAGCTCAAGAAACATGATCACACCAAAATCCCGATCTGGATTAGATTGAGGAACATTCCGTTTGTGTTGTGGTCGAAACGAGGCATTGCAAGTATGATCGGTAAGCCCCTTTACGTTGACCAGAACATGGAACAGATGAAAGTCTTGTCCTATGCACGTGTATGTGTCGAGATCAAAGCCAATGATGCCAGGAGGGACATGGTTAAAGTTTTTATGAAGGGCACTACCAGGGAGGTCTCGATTGAGTATGAATGGCGCCCTACTTCATGCCCGAGCTGTGGAGTATTTGGACACAATTGTAGTCTGCCGGTTCCCCATATGCAAGCCAAATTTGTTGCACCAGGAGGTATGCAGACGGTTTAGGAGAAATCGGGAGGTGAGCATCCCTCCCAACCAATTCAGTTGGATGGGGACAAAAGACTAACTACATACCAGATTGAAACTGCTACTAAGGCTAAAGCCCCCTTAAATGCCAACATTGAGCTCTCTCCTCCCCTGGTAGAACAGACAGACAAAGCAAAGCATTGGCAGATTCAACCCGCTGCAAGACGTGCATTACGTCGTAGAGCAAAGAAGAATATGCAGAGATACAACTCCGTCCCTCCCAAGAAACTTGTTATTTCTCCTCCCCCTGCTTCGAAGAGAATGCCTGCAATAGAGAACAAGGAACTGGGCTGTTTTGATGATGTTGTTAGGCAGCTGGTCGGCGTTTATAATACAGACATTGAGGTGTCCCCGGGCACCACATCTTTTGCGGAGGACCTTGAGGAGTTTGAAGGAGGTAGTAGTTATGAAGATGATTCACCGGATGGTGGTCTGGACTAGGATGATTCTCTTGGAAACAAACAGCAGGAGGCTTTAGCTGAGGACCCGACAGTGTTGTCGCGGGTTCCGGACTCGCAACCCTCTCGTCCGCCTATGCCAAATCAAAATGCTCCACAGAAAAGCCCAACTAGGAAGGATTCCCCCCCGCCTCAGCGGACTAGTCGTAGGCGGGCTGCCAAACGCAGGTAGTCTCTCACTGCCTTCCTCTGTAAATATGCATATAGGTTCAGTCTAATAATAGCTTATGAACTTCGGTGTTTGGAATATGCCATTAGGCAATTAGCCGGGTCTAGCAACACCGATGTGGAGGCATCCCAGGACTCGCTCTCTTCTGCGGATGACCTGGATGAATCTAAAGCGAGTAGTAGCTATGAAGAGGAATCGCAGGAGGCATTGCATTTTTTATTTTATTTTTTGTCATAAAGGCACTACAAAATTGAGTGGGGGAGAATGTCATGGTCCATAATTCTTTTGTACTCATGAGTGGAACTTTGGGTTATCGGTTAAAGGGTGAGTGATGCAGAGGGGTGAATATAATTGGTTCATGAGAGTGGCATCAGGATAATTGGTTCTAGGAGTTCTAAAAGAGAATACTCTCTACATAACTATAAAGGTTGGATTAAACTTCTTTGCATAAACTAGTTGGGAGCTGATGCTGCTCTCTTGATGAGGCTATAGTAGGCTAAAATCGGTTGTTATGCCTAAATTAATTTATTATCTTACTCAATGAACTAAATGCCTGAGCTAAGCTGGCATGGTGCAATCTGATACGAAGAATCTATTCACTGTAATTATTTTTTGTAACAATTATAGAAGCAAGCAAGCCTGACGTTGTCCATTCACCAAGCATTGCACGAGCTATTCTGCGATCAAGGAACTACCGACTTATGACACATAATATCAAGGATCCTACTCCCTCCATAAGGTCGCAAAT
Source organism: Corymbia maculata (assembly GCA_014182735.1). Lineage (NCBI taxonomy): Eukaryota > Viridiplantae > Streptophyta > Magnoliopsida > Myrtales > Myrtaceae > Corymbia > Corymbia maculata. Next base: position 13,434,965 of record CM024683.1, on the reverse strand, counting down.
GGGTTGATGTGACCTGTAGTGCGCTACAGACTGTAGCAGGCCATGTTGGCCGGTCCATTTGTCAAGTTGGCTAGCACGGCCCAACGTGTGACGGGTGGGGTGGTTCCCGAGGCCCCGAGTGCTCTTCCAAAACTCCTTTCCATTTCCCCTTCGATCTGTGATTAGCCTGAAGGTTACTAAACGTTGGGTTATGATACATGGACCCAGGCCCAAAAAGATTAAAAAGAGAGGCCCGATCCGGTCCACAGCATCCCGGGCCGTGTCATTCCCCGGCCCGGTTCGGCCCGTTTGGCGTGCGGACCGCCTCGGTCAAATTCACGCCAAGACCGGACACGTCTCGTCGCGCGCGCACCGGAGTTGTCGTGGAACGCAAGTGTCGTGGCCACGCTACGAAGCTGAAGCTCCTCTCTCCCGACACGACTCTCGTCGACGCGGCGAGAGAAGGACGCAACAATGGCGGATGCGAGAGGCACTTGGGACTCCCTGAGGGAATGGATCGTCGAGCACAAGCTCCGCGCCGTCGGTGATTCTCCGCTCCCTTCGTTCCTCGGCCCTTTCCTTTGTTTCCTCCCGTCGAATCTGGAGCCGTCTCTTGCGCCGGTGCCGGATTCGTTTCGCTCTCTTCCCTTTCTCGATTCCTTCTTCTCTTGATGAATTCTTGGTTGGGGGGGATTCGCAGGTTCTCTGTGGCTGAGCGGAATCGTGGGCTCAATCGCCTACAACTGGTCGCAGCCCAACATGAAGACCAGCGTCAAGATCATTCACGCCAGGTACCCTTATCTTTTGTGACAATTTGTTAGTCGGAATATGGATTTCAAGAATCCATTTTCCCTGTGATTTAGCTTCTTACCGATTGATTGCTCATCTCTGAATGGAGAAATTTGGGATTTTTTTTTTTTGTTCGCTTTGAGATTCAGAATCTAGGTAGGGCTTGAGAATGTTTACTTTGGCTTTTGCAAAAATTGAATCGTAGCTGTTGAAATAGGGGCGAAACGCGGCTTGAGGTTGCTGAGTTTCCGAAAGTGCTGAAGTGATCTGGTTCTGATTGTTGGCCCTGTGGAATGGAGTTGTACGGCTTGTTTCGAGGTTGTTGGCCTTAATTACCTATCTTGTGCTAAGTTCTGGAAGCACCACGACCACAATCATTCACGATGTGTCTGGAATGATTTGGAAAATGCTATGTGTCCCGCGATCTGTGTAAAGTTTTCTTGCCTTTTGCTTCCGTTGGTTGCAGATCTTATTTTTAGGATTTCCTTATGGTCTTACAGAGAATGAATGGCATTGCGCAATGAGTGTCAACCTTCGAGTCAATTCTTCATAGTTTCCTTTGTAAAGAGGGCAGAGAGATAGGCAGATTGCAAAAGGATATATGATGGGTTCATTGATTTGTCTGTATAATCCCCAAGATATTGAATCAGGTTCCTTAAAATCTGATTTCGGGAAGTTTTGTGATTGTTTTCTCTAGATGAAATTCGTTCATTGACATTATAACCTTTAAGCCATTCCGATATTAGATTTCACTTTTTAGTTTAGATTTCTTCAGTTATTTACTATAGAAGCTATGTATAGTTATTTTTGGAAAGATACCCATTGACCCTTGACCTGAAACTCGACTGTTCCCTGCTAATGTCAATGTCACGTCATGGGCCAAGACAATTATAATACCATTGTGCTGAATTGTTGGCTTGTTAAGTTTATGTTGTGGCCCAACAATGGTAAAAGGTGGTAATTGAAGAATTAGAGGAGAGAGAGACAGCAGAGATGAGAGAATCAGAGAGACTTGATGAGAAGCTAAAGGAGGGAATCAGTAGTGGGAAAGGGGAGAAGGAGAGGAAAGAGTTTATTTGTTTGATTCATAGTTGGATTACAATGGAAACGAAGAGGTGCTTATGTGCTCTGCAATCCAGTATGCCTCACATGCACCTCATGCGGCAATTGCATAATAAAAACGATCCAATTCATATGAAATATTATAACCATCAAAACTTCAATAATCTCTCCTCTTAATGGCGTTCACTACAATGCCATCACCTATAACACCTTGGGTTGTGACATTTCTTTAGTATTTGCATGAAAATTGAAATGAAGCAGATCTGTTCATCCTCCGGATATACCTTTATTGGAAGGTTTTGCAGAGAGCATGTGATACACATACATACATACATATATAGATCATTGCTTGGCGTTTCTCATGGAGTACACAAATAACTAGTTAGTACCTGAGGTTTTTAACTTATTTAGCCACAGAACTTAGTTTATGTCAATTTGACGGCCAACTTCATGAGGTGTACCACTGTGATACCTGATGGTATATTCCTTCTCAATATAGTAAGAGCAACATGGATGAATGACTAGAGGGCATCAGAAGGGCTCAAGTTGCAAAAATTTAAGCTAATTACCACATTGGAGGAGATATTTGTTGAATAAACTCCAGCCCATGAGGTGATGAGTTGTTTACTCTTTGAAGAAATTGGTAACCAACCCCTTTTAACCAAAGAAAGAAAATGAACTCATATCTAACCCGTTCTAGCTTTGAATATTCTTATATAGTTTGTTGTCTAGTGAGTAGGACTACAAGATGTTTTGAGTACTGATATGTCGTGAACATGCAGGCTGCATGCTCAGGCACTGACACTGGCTGCATTGGCGGGTGCTGCGGTTGTGGAGTACTATGACCATCAGACAGGTAAGAAGGCTGACCGTTACGCCAAGTTCCTTAAATTTGATGAGCACCAAGAGAAAGATCGAAGTTAAGGTTCTACTAGCCACGAGATCTATACCGTACTAGGTGATTTTGTCATAATCCCCTGGAGAGTGGGGACCATGTTTCTCTAAGGCATCATTGCTAAAACATTGATCTAATTAGAAGCATTTATGCATCTTTTCCATCCATTAACGATGTATGTTTGTATCAAATTGTATCCTTATGTCTTGCTGTTTTTTGGTTCTTTCTGTATAATCCTATTGAATCAGACTTTAGGAGGACCAGGGTAATAAAACCTTTGATATTATTCTAGCTTGAGCAAGGAGCTTTTGTGAGGACTAACAGAGTATGGGGACCTTTTTTTTAGTCGGTATGGGGACCTTTACCATGAAGAGATTGATTACAAATTGTAAAAAATCTCTAGATGAGCTAGACTAATAGGACAGTTTTCTCGGAACGTGGCGATTTACTAGATTTCCAATTCCTTTTCTTTTCCCTACTTGTCTCAAGGTGTGGATATGCTTATTCGAAATGTCAGATATAAGATGAGCAATGGGCTTTGTCCATTTCTTTTACTTTCTCTTGGGGACTCGAGAGCTTTATCGGGGTAGCTTGGGAATTTACCCGCTTGTATTCTAGAAACTGTCCCCTGCATTTCGCCCTTGGATTGGATTGTAAATCATCGGTTGTAAAGAGAGGGGATCATGTAGAAGGATGCATTCTTCCTCATTTGTATTCTGTTCCTTAAGTAAATTAGTGTGAATGAGAACTTCAAAAAAAAGAAAAAAAGACAACTATTATCTGAAGATGAAACGAGGGCAGTTCAGCTCTGAGATGGCTCTAGACCTCCTTCGCTGCACTGACTAGTCGAGGGGCTGGACTGATTGTTTAAGGAGCAGTTCTCTATTTTATGTATGTACAACTTCTCTGCTTTCGGTGCAGCCATGCTTTAGCAGCATGGAATTCGTGCTTTCATGCCAAAATCTTTAAATTTGAATACCAATACCTTTGTAACATCATTCAATTAGCTCTGATTCCCGAAATCTTCTCTGTTCAAGATAGGGCTTGGCAACATAATTCAATAATTCAATAATCTCTTCAGGGTGTATTTGTTTCGTTAAAAACTCAATAATTAAGATAAACTTTTTCCTAAAAAGTATTTTAAAGAATGTGGTTGGTTTTCCTTTATTTAGGGATATATGATAAAAACATTTTTGGATATTTGGAAAGTTTTCAATGTTGTAACTTTATTTTAGATTAAAAAAAAATCGAATTTTTAATATTTTTTTATTAAAAAAGTCGAATTTTTAAATATTTTTAATTTTTAATCTTTATTTGCCTTTTAAAAATTCGAATTTTAATTATTTTTTATTTTATTTTTCTTTCTTTCCTTTTGTTTTTTTTGACTTCTTCCGTTGTGAGTGGCCGGTGATGGCCACAAGCAAGCTGCGAGCTCGATGATCTCGGCTAAGCTTGAGCTTACTTAGATATGGTGAGTTACAAGCTTGGTGGCCTCGGGCAAGCCACAAGCTTAGTGACCTCTACCAACTCGGGCTTGTTAGCTCGTGTCATGGCCGATCACTAATTAAAACCAATGATTTTTATACTAATAAAAATTTCACTAACCAATGACCCAAAGACTAAGAAGATATTTATAAAAATGTTTTTAGGTTCTTTCAAAAGGGAAAATCATTTGTCTGAATTTAAGTATTGATAAGAAAACATTATCTGTTAATTCATTTTTCTTAAAAGAAACAAATGTTGAAAAATGTGATATTTAGCACGAAACAAAAGCACTTTAGTCTCAAAATTTCACTCTCTTTTCTCCATCCAAAATAGACCATCATTTCATGTATTTGAACCCTCACCTTCCGACCAACCAAAAAATGAAAAAAAAAGAAAAAGAAAAACCCTCATCTTCCCTTCCTCCTCCTCTATATCTTCCTTCCCCATTCTTACCGTCTATTTTGTTGAGTAAGCAAGCATTTAAGAAAAAAAAAAGAAAAAAATATTTAAATAATAAATAAATAAAAGATAGAATAAACAATAAAAATACTAGTAAAGAAAAAAGAGAAAAATAAAGAAAGAAAATAAAAAATAAAGCGCCAGCTCATTTTAGCCGATCTTAAGTCTAGCCAGCTCATTTTAATTTGGTTCAAGAAACCCTGTCGACTTCATCTTATAGCTCCTTCGATACTCCTTCGCCGGTGCCGGTGCCGGTGCCGATCTTTGTCACCGACGCCTCTAGGGCCATAAGGACCCCGTGCGGGAGGGTCGCGACTAGTCTCTCTTTAAATTAATGCGAACACCTTACAAGATAAATCAACTCTCGAAAAACACAAAAGCATACTGACTCTTGAGAATTCCTCCTTTCAAGAGAACCCAAATATTGAAATTTCTCATCTTTCTTGTCAATGAAAGCTAGACATAATGTATGCATTTGTGGATGGGCACAAATATCTTAAACAGAAGGCAAATGAATGATGGCGCATCAAAACCTAAATTAGTAAAGTGCTAGTAAAGTGCAATAGAGCTTGACTTTCTCGACAATAAAATGAAAAAAATTATCCAAAAAATCATAAACTTATTGTATTTTTATCAATTTAATTATAAACTTTTCAATTTTTTAATTAAATCACTTTTTACCGATTGAGTCCATTTAACTAATTTTGGCTAGAACCACCGACATGGACAATTTTTAATAATAATTTAACGTTTTTTCGAATCTATTTATTTTTATTTTCCTTTGGTTTTTTTCTTATGCTGGTGAGGCCATGATGGCCTCACCAAAGGCCTTCACGGCCCCATCAGCTACGAGCAAGGCCATCATGGCTAGTGAGGGTCATTGAAAAAAAAAAAAAAAAAGAAAAAAAGGAAAATAAATTTTTAATTTTTTTAAAAATTTTGAACAAATATGAAAATATTATTACAATTTGTGTATATTAGTACCGACTATGTCACATAAAAAGGCTAACGTCTATGTCAGCAAATTCTAATCAAAATTAGTTGGATGGACTCAATTGACAAAAAATGAAAATGTTTAAGATTCAAATGATAAAATTGAAAAATATATGATTTAATTAGCTCTACAATAGGTTTATAACTTTTTGGACAATTTTTCCACAATAAAATCGATAACAGGTCAAAGTTTTACCAGTCAATGAAATAGAATTCTATCCATGAAGAGTAATCATCAAATGATTGAGCATGTGCAAGTGATTCGTGACTAGTGGGTGTTGATTGGGACATTGGTTATCAGTGTGTTTTGAAAATGTATATTCAATAGATCAATGAACGGGTTTGAGAAACATCTATTGGGGTCATTCCCATCTCCTCTTTTGGTAGTGTTGTCACTTGGCTACTTGTAAGAATGAAGGCCATACTTCTGCACGCGAATCTTCGAAAAATTTATTATAGCTCCTGTGGTGCAGCCGAGGTAGGGCGGGCCAATTCGGACCCAAGTTGTTCACACCACATTAGTACGTCGTGAAGCAGATTACAAACTCCAGCGAGAAAATGTGACCATGTCACGACAAGATACGTTAAACTTGTGCAATGACATGAATTAATATTCTTTCATCATGATAATTACAAAACTTATAGAATCAACACCGACTACAAATGCAATTATGATATGATAACATGAACAGTCGGGCCTATCCATTTCGTGTGCATGCAGGATCAAATTGGTTATTCATGAAAACCTTAGTCTGAACTTTGATATAGAGTTTTTGGTCCTTGCAATAACAAGAGAGAGGTAAATGTGACTAAGAATGAGCGTTTCGATGACTAGGCAACCTTCAATCGTGATGTGGTGATAAGAAGTTTGAGTTTGAGAAATAATTTTGAGAGAGATTTATTTTGGGAGTTAGAGTTACATTTCTAAAGAGATTTATTTTGGGAAAAAAAGGTCTCCATTTTCATAATTTACGTCCTATCAATCAAGGCATTTGTTTGAATTGATTTTAGTCTAGTGATGTCTTATTTATTTCCTGACTATACAGGTCGATTGCTTCACCCTACTATATGCTAGGACTGTGCCTAGCTCCCCCAAGTCCCAAGTGCAAATCCTCGTAATTCATCATGGACCTGAATATTGGGAAAATTACCAAAGAAATATTATTACCTATCGTATTTGTGTCAATTCAGTTTTCACCTTTCAATTTTACCAATTGAGTCTTGGACCTTTTGACAATTTGTCAATGTAATCATTCCAACTGATTTTCATTGGAAATTGATGACTTGAACGCCGATCATCCTACTCGAAAGGTTTGGGGAAAGAATTGTTTATGACTTTTTTTGTTGTTGTAATTTTTCAATTATAATGACATAAATGATCTTTGAATGTGGTCCATGAACTTTAAATTTGTTCAATGTAATCATTGAATTTTTGGTATCAATTTAGTTATTGAACTATATGAAAATGTTTAATGTCGTCCATAAACTAAATTAAATATATATAGCAAAAGTTTAGGGACACATCTAATAAATTAAAATTTTAAGGATGACATTGCATATTAGGCTAAAGTTTTAGGACTATATTGAACAAATATAAAGTTCATGGACCATATTACGTAAGGACTATTTATGTCATTTACCCTAATTTTATCCTTAAACACTAAACAATTCACGAAAGCTCTCTCGTTGTCTTTGACTAAAATTGTTGATGAGCATTATGAAGCCAAAATTGCAAATGCGCTTCCAAGAATCGAGCTTGAATAGCCAAATCAACCACTAGTTAGGACCTTAGTTAAATCAAGTATTCATACCAAAAAAAAGTTCAAACTAGTATATATGGGATAAACTTTCCCCAAACTAATTTTTTGATGACAAAAAACCCTAAATTGGTATACTTATGACAAATTTACTCTATGTTAGTTTATGTTATATTTTATAGTCAAGTTACTGAGTTGAATAACGCATGGCAATTGGTGAGTATATCAATTTGAGGTTTTATTCTCCGTTTATCATAAATGTATTTGTTTGTGATTTCTCTTTTTGCGGTATTAATCAAATTTTATGAAAATTAATGAATAATAAATTTGTCATATGAGTACTAGTTTGGAGTTTTTGGTAGTCAAAAATTAATTTTTGATAGATTTATCACGATTCATTAATTTACAATTTTTCGTGATATTAATCCTTAAATAATATCATAGACTTTTGACTTTTCAATTGATTTTCGATCGTTTGACTTTTGAAACTCCTTTGTCTCTAAATGAACAAGATTTGAGATCACAACAGTCGCGTCGGATGCCAAAGTTATGTTTAGGGCACGTATGGTAACCATTCTGTTTTTGTTTCTAGAATAAAAATCTATTCCAAACCTATTTCAAACAAAATCCATTTGATAAAAAAATTTACATTTTTATTTTTGGAACAAATTTCTATTCCGAAATAGGTTTTGAATAGAAATCGAAACAAAAATTTTTTACTTTTCTATTCTCGGAACAAAAATCAGAAATTGTTTCTTTCTTTCTTCTTCTCACCTAAATTTTTTTTTTGTCGCCATCTTGCTCACCATCACCACTACCCATCGTCGGTTGCCACCACCACCCACCGCCGGCCGTAGCCGCCGCCACCGCCGCCGGTTGCCACTCGCCCCTCCTATTTGGGAAAGTGAAATTTTTTTTATTATCAAACGAATTTCCATTCCAATAGTAGAAATTTTTTGTCGTTATCAAACGTATTTTTGGCTTAGAAATTCATTTAGAAATAGAAATAGATTTTTCTATTTCTCTTCCGTAAATCAATTTCGACCATAAATGTTATCATTCGCACCTTTAATGACCACATGGGAAATTGAAAATTCAAATTAAAGTCAGGTTGGATATTTTTGTAATTCAAAGTGAACAAAGTGGATAAAATAATTTGATCGCACTTTTTGCCCAAGTTTCACAAATTTTAAAATTTAATTACCCTTTTATCACATATTTTAGAAGAGAAAGTACCAAAAATTTATAAATCTACTCTAAATGTTTCAATTGGATCAAATTAATCCTAAACTTTTTGCATTTATACCATTTGAGTTCATTCGGTCAATTTTGCCGAAAATCACTAACGTAGGCATTGGCATCCTATATGATATGATTAATGATAACGTTAACAAAATTTAAAAAAATTTAATATATTTTTTTATTTTTTTCATTGTGATTGGTGATGAGAGTGGTCCTCACGCTGATTTGAAGGTCGAGCTCTCACCGTATTTGAAAGGGTGGCCCTTGCCAAAGGCAGCAATCTTTGACCTTGAAGCTTGGGCCCATAGCTAGTGATGGCCTAGGTAAGGGCTGCCACAATAAAAAAAAAATAAAAAAGAAATTTATAAAATAATATTAATAAATTATAAAATTTGTCTATGTCAACACCACTCATGTTATGTAAGATGATTTGACATTCATCTCAACAATTTCCAATGAAAATTAGTCAGATGGACTAAATTAACATAAATGCGAAAGGTTGCAACAAGTCTGGAATTATTTTAGTACGTTCCCTCATTTTAAGACATCTAATGTACTTATTTAGTTATTCTAACAAAAAAGAAAGTTAAGATGACTGAGTATTTATATATTTTACTCAAGAATTAGGACAAGCACATGGAACGGGTCAATCAAGAATTCCACAATCTCTTCTTCCATGGATGGTCCATAGTTTCCCATCTTTATTATTCATTGCATCGAAGCCCTTCAAACCGAACAAAAGAAGACAGCGACGCCCGCAGTCTGAAAAATAAACAATGGCGTTTCGAGTTTTTCGACGGCCTCGTTCGCCAGAAGGAAGATGAGCGTGCGCCAGCTTCGCATGAAAGCAACTTTTGACTCTGGCGAGACTCACGTTTCGTCGGATTCCTCCCGATTTCAAAACTCTTAATTTCAGATAAGTACGAAGCCCAAGTTGTTCGGATGTCTATCGGCAAGAGTACGTCATGTCTCGAGGCTGGCATGCATTAAGGATTAGCAGGCATCAACCCAATCATGCATGCCGGCTTCTTGGAAAGTATCACGTAGCCATCTTTTGAATGAGCTTAATTTAAAACAAATTATACACTGTTGTAATGGAAATTGATTATGTAAGAGGAGCTACCAATAAAAATTTCCTACTTTTTAGGTAGTGGATAGTTAATTTTTGAAGTAGTTCATATCTCTATTCTTTCTTTCTTTTTGTCAAGCATATCTCTATTCTTGTCATGCGTATAGTGCATGTGAAGGATTTAGTTCTTCTTATGTTAAAGCAAATATTAAGGAGGCGCCTCGTTGTTAACTATCAAGTGAGATTTCATAGTAATCCGATAATCGATTAGTAACTTTTTGAATTCCTTTTGCTATATCGAACTGAACCCTTTGTCCGAAAGAGGAAACGGGCCAACAATATACATACGATGTATTTTCTTGAATACTTTTTCTCGGTAAGCCAATCTTTACATGCACGAGACAGTATAGGAAGCCAGGTAAGCTACGGAACGGGAAAGCAGTGGGGATAATAGGAATGATGGGGAGGGTAAAATTGAGAGGCAATGCTAGATTCGAACTCTTGACTCGTGTTTGGGCATCGTGTCAAAGTATTTTGTTTGTCAATAAAATTTAATCTATTAGGACGCAGGTCAATAATGTATTTATATAGCATATTTTTCCGACGTGCCAAAAACATTTTTACGTACGCAAGAATTTAATTTGTGATGAGAAAGCAAGTCAATAAAGCAAGCTTTTTTTATAGAGACCATGTAGATCGACCAAGTCATATCGACTGTTAATGTGATTGAGGACAGGACGGCTTATCCAGTTGTATAGCTTGCTATATCCTTGAATTAGATGAGCTACGTAGTTTAATATCCTTAAATTGCAATTGGATGATGCTTACAGCAGTAGTTGTTTCAAATAATGGGCCTCCGATCTTGTCACAACAAGGTAGCACACTAAATAAATAAAATAAACAACTTTGTTTTGCATTGAAAAAGTTACAGATATCGTCCTCTAACGTTTCATTATTTATGATTTACACCCTTTAAATTTACAACTCTTACTATTTTCTTGGGCTTTAATTACCTTCTATTATGGATGGGGACAAACTTGTCGAGTTTTGGGCAGAAATTCACCAAAACTTGAGTTGGTTCATCTCGTATTTGGTTTGGAACAAAACCGACATTTTGATCGATCTTCGAGGTTTGACAAGATCGACCATACACCTTAGTGACCTTGTTTCCCCCTCCTCCCTCCCAAACATAGTCAAGAAAAGTGCAAGGAGATAGATACGGCGAAATCACAAGAGCAAAACACTACGTGGTTTGGTGATTCACGAACAAAGTAGGTACAAAGTGAAAAAAAAGTAAAGCTCGAATGCTATTAATGAAATTCTACATATTTTCCGTCCCCTATTGCAAATCGAAGACTTTGAGGGACCAAGAAATAAATAAAATGAATTTTTTGTCTAGAAGCGGAAGTCGGAGGGACGGCAGTGAATACGATCGACGTCAACCTAAACCCTAAAACGAGGAGAACCAAGACAGCTGTGAATCTTTTCCTTACCTTCTTCCTCTCACCTCCCCTGCAATACGCAAGTCCTCTCTCTTCTCCTTAGCTGTCCCTGGCCCCCTTCTCACCTCGTCCACCAAATCCAGGTCAACCCCCAGTCACTTTACGCATCCACTTTTTCTTCCCCAACCACTTCCACTCCTAGGGGCGAGCACCGCCTCTGATTCTTGGATATGAATAGGTCATTAAAAGGCTCGAAAAAAGAAAAAAACGGGAGACTTTTTTTTAAATAAAAGATTCCGTAATATCACTCCCTGTAATGCATCGGGAAAATTGACTAGGAATCAAGAGGCCATTTGATGGGGAAGGTAGACTTTACATTAAGATTTTGATCATGATTACCACTGAATAAGGAATGTATAATAACCTATCGCCTCCGAGGTAAGAAAGGATGAGTGAAAATCCCACTGTTTGGGCTGCCCTTCGGGCAAGTTTTATAATCAACTGTCTATCCAAGTATCCCCAGTTTAATTTGGAAATTGAATCAAACCGACTAGCTCAAGAGACTTTCGATTCCACCAGTTTAGCATTTGAGTTGACAAAAAATAAATACTTTCATGCATATGGAGAATCATGATATAAATAAATAACAATATAACTACTTGATTAACATATGTTTTTGCAGCGAAATAATGAAACATTAATATTTTATTGTAAATATTTGACTTTCTTTTCCAAAACAAAAATCGAACCGGCTATACAATAGAATTGAGAATCAGATCGAAGCCAGCGGATTTGGTTTTTGGAAACCAGGAGTTGTAGGATCAGTTGTTGGTTTCAGGCTAGAGACCGACCTCCTCCTGGAGCCTATTGCCCATAACGCTCCGTACTATGCCTTACCTTTTGCGTGGCCTTGTCCATATCCCACGCATGAGACATAAGAAGTTGCACAACTTGACTCCAGCATAGCATCATCTTGTAAGATACAGCTTAAAAGCTTTAACTTTATGGAAGGCTTGACTTGACCCATTGGTACTTGCCAATGGAGTGTTAAAGGGTTCTAGTATGATAGCTTCTTGATGCCCTCAAAATAGGTGGGGGGCTAGACTTTTGAAAGTTGGATATCTAAGCCGTTGTATATCGCCTAAATCAAGTAAATACTGATCATTCCATAGGTATATCGAACTAATTTAAGATGGCAGGTCAATAATGGAGGACATTTTGGAGTCAGAATCCGCATACATACCCCGAGGATAACTCGTTGCGCCGATGGATTCGCCATGACTGACTTCGCCATAAGCCTTTCACTTCCATTTGCTTTCGTTCCTTCGCTCGGGTCGGCTACTTCTACTGTGGAGACTTTACAGCTGCGGGAGCTTGTTTTCCTCGTGCAATTATTCTACGTAATGTCACACTTTTAGAGATTTGGCTTTTAGTAGACACTGTTTAGAGTTTTAGCAGCAATTGCAATAGCTGCTGAAACATCCATCAGCAAGAACATGATTGCTGTTACGTCAATGTCGCCTTAAGTTTGAGAGACGAACATAGCAATCACTAGTACAACGTACTGTAATCGCCACCGACAGTCTAAAAATACAGAAGCGATTGTTGCATCAATCGCAATCACCACTACATCATCCTCTAATCATAGTTTTGATTATCGTTGTTGTTGGCGTCGGTGTTGATGTTGTTGTGCACCCATAAAATAATGTTGCGAATACCAAAAACATTGTGTAAAAAATATATTCCTTCCATTATTCAATAACATCTCAAGCTTTACGAGTAATTGCGGAAGTTCCTCTAATATACATAATCTGAGAGCCACAATAAACAATTAGCATGTTAAGTATGGCGATCAAATAGCAAAGCAGTTCCTACACTCGACGTTCTCACAAAAAATACTGAAGCAAAACCACGAAACCTATCTGTAACCTCTCTCATCAGCGTTGCGAGCTTTTAACATCCATATCTCCATGATAACCTCGAGTAATTGGGAAAGACAACGAACTGGATTAGTCTACTGCCAGATTAAAAGCCTCCTCCAAGAACAAATCTTTGCATTAGCATCAAGTTTCTCCATTGCCAGACCATATCGTGAAGCTTTTAGAAAGTATCGATTAAGCCTCTATAGTAGCGAGACCGGCAATTTGTTTTATGGCCAATACCTATTTTCAGGCCAAGTAAATGCAAGAACTACAACAAAACTGCAAAGAGTGGATTCACTCCCTGAGAATGGATTCAAAGAGCAGAAGAGGAAGAGAACAGTGTGTCCTTAAGTATGCACGATTCTATTTTAGTATGCAATAATAGGGCAAAGCATATTATAAGATAAAGTAGCTCCCATGGTCCCTGAAGATGTTCTTGTTACCTCACTTTGTCAATTTGCAGGAACAAAAATAAAAATAAAAAGCATGCAGTATCATTGTCTTACGAGCGTGTAGAGTTTGGCCGATGGAACGTGCCGATGTTACATGCCACAAAATACAAAACTCTGAGATGACACTGATAACTTCGACCGGATTCTTACAACTTCGACTGGCTTCTTACGTTGACCCGTGAGATTAGTTGGATATTTAATTAATTTGAATTTTACCTATCTGAATAAAATTCCCTCATCATAGAATGGCACTGATTTTAGATTAATAACATGAATTATATGCTTAAATTTTTAAATAATCTCCTTAGTAGGTTCGGTGGTTTCAATTGTGCGCACGCCCCCAATCATACAATGGTCTTCAAACGCTGTTTACCTTCGGACAGACAAAGATCAAAACCCACCCCAATAATTCATGGGAGATGGACCCTATGACGTTACCATCTCTCTCTCTCTCTCTCTCTCTCTCTCTCGATTCCACTATAAATACGTGTTCTCTCCCCATCATTTCCATGCAGTTCAGCAGCACACCCAATTGGCCAATTCTCTCTGCTTAAATTCAAATAGCTATGAATTTTCAAAGCGTCCTTTTGAGTAAGATGGCCGTGGCATGGGTTGCCATCGGCTTATTGGCGGCGACAGCTGCCGCTTCCGGCGACTTCAACAAGGACTTCGACATCACGTGGGGCGATGGCCGAGCGCAGATACCCAGCGGCGGCCAGCTCCTCACGTTGTCCCTGGACAAGACGTCGGGCTCGGGCTTCCGGTCCAAGAGGCAGTACTTGTTTGGCAAGATCGACATGCAGCTCAAGCTCGTGCCCGGGAACTCCGCCGGCACCGTCACCGCCTATTACGTAAGCCCCATGAATCCCGTTTACTTGTCTCTAATCTCCATGGTCGACTTAGTCAATACTATTGTCTACATCCATCGAATAAAACTTCTTTCCGCAGCTTTCTTCCTTGGGTTCTGCGCACGACGAAATCGACTTCGAGTTCCTCGGAAACCTGAGCGGCGACCCGTACATCCTCCACACGAACGTGTTCACGCAGGGGAAAGGGAACAGGGAGCAGCAGTTCTATCTCTGGTTCGACCCCACCAAGGACTTCCACACCTACTCCATCCTGTGGAACCCTCAAAGCATCATGTAAAGCCAACACAGCCTCTCTTCCTGTACATCAAACACTTAAGTGAAAATAATCATTTGCGTTTCCTGATTTTGCTTCTTGTTCTCTCGCGCAGCTTCTCCGTGGACGGGACTCCCATAAGAGAGTTCAAGAACCTCGAGTCGAAGGGCGTGGCGTTCCCGAAGAGCCAGGCGATGTGGCTATACTCGAGCCTGTGGAACGCCGACGACTGGGCCACGAGGGGCGGGCTGGTGAAGACCGACTGGAGCCAGGCCCCATTCACGGCTTCCTACCGGGGGTTCTACGACACGCAGGCCTGCGTCTGGTCGTCGGGATCCTCCTCGTGTTCTTCCTCGTCCCCGTCGGGCAACAACTCCTGGCTGTCGCAGTCACTCGACGCCACGGGCCAGCAGAGGATCAAGTGGGTGCAGAAGAATTACATGATATACAACTACTGCACCGACGCCAAGCGCTTCTCGCAAGGATTCCCTCCCGAATGCTCTCTTTCGTAGAAGAAGAAGAAGGGAAAGAGACACATGCATATGAGCGCCAACCTTATTCGTTTTTTCTTAGGCACTTAGTCCTTTTTTTTTTATTTTACTTCGAAATAAGTCCTTTTCAAATAGGCTTGAATTGTCGAATAGTAGAACAGAAACTAGGCTTGAATCGTTCTTCCTCTCGTTGTCTTTGCCAAGCAAGTGCTTTCTTAGTGAGCTTGTACCTTGTGACTTCTTCAATAATAACGAATTCTGTGGATTTCATGCAAATTTTTAGTATGTTCTAGTGAAATTCATTTTGGATATTATATACTTTTCAAAATCTTTCCTTCACTGTTTCATGCAGATTTGCTTTAAAAAAAGAAAAGAAAGAGATAAGTATGTTGGAAACATTAAAACTTGCGATGAAAGTGTAACTAAGTTCTAAAACTTTCAAAAAATGCAATTAAATCACAAACTAAAGTACAATTGAGTTTTAAAATTTTCAAAAAGTATAATTAAGTTTTAAAATTTGTAAAAACGGTTCAATCAAGTCCTAGGTGGATTATAATTTTTGAAAGTTTTAGGATTCAATTGCACTTTCATAATAAATTTATGACTTAATGGCACTTTTTAAGAGTTTTAAAACTCAATCATACTTTTGCGAAAAGCTTTAAAACTTCTAGATAATTACGTAGAAAGTAAACGGAAGGTGAAGAAGATAGGAAAGAAAGGATTTTACCTTAGCGTAAGGGTAACGTCAGATGGAATTTTCTCACGAGGCTGTTGAGACCACACACATCATTTGAGAAAATGGGCAATCGGAAGCATCTTTCGTTAAGTCAAAGAGGCAAGACTTTTCCTTCCTTTCTAATCATCGTTTCCTTTCGTCCTGTAGAATTCGTCTTTGCTCTTCCAGGTTGATGAAAGTTATTTTGTACATCAAATGCAAAATATATTCAATTGGGGAATAAACACTATGGCTTGGGATGAAGTATAATAACATTATTATAAAATGGATAGCTTGATATAGCATCTGAGTATGGTCACTGCTATCCACGATGCATCCTCATTTATATGTTTCGATATTTTAGCCAAATAACAAATCCAAACTAGACATGATTGATAGACAGGTCATGCATTGATCTAAAAGCTCTTGTCTAGAATTGCAATTAGTATTAAACTTCCTTCCTAGAAATAATTGGGCACGAGGGAGCCTAACTCGACCAAACCTAAAAAAACCTGTTTATGTATATACCCATTTGCGCTTTGGACCCAGGTGCTTTGCCGAACCCATGATCAGGTTGTAATCCAAACACAAGATAATGCAACATATATCTTATCCCACTTTATGCCTTGTGCAAATAATCTCATGAAATACTACATTAATCTCTTTGTAAAGTGAAATATTTTGTTCACGTAAGTCAAGACTATAATATTATCTAATCCCATCAGTGACCTCATTTTTGTTTTTGTTTTACTTAGGTTGCGCTTTTTCTAATCCTTTATTGGCTTAAACACTCCCTTTCACAATATTGTGACCATAGTACCCCCGATGTGACCTACCATTTAGGTTGCTTTAATCGTCAAAGGGGCATACCTCCTTTTTTTTTTTTTTCCTTTTTTCTCTTTCCTTCTAGTCCCACTTTCTTTCGTCTTCTCTATTGTGGCGATTCTCTTCTTTCCACACCTTTGCGTCCACCGACAAGGATACTCTTGATGTCTAACTAATTGAGAATAACTCAAGACGAAGCATAACCTATTCTTCTAGTGAAATCACAAATTGATAATAATGGCTTGTCCTGCATTGATGAGCGGGCTTCATAATCCAGCGACGATAAAGGTGAGGCAGCCACGGCACTACCAATTGGTAACAATGGCAACTTGGCTTTAAACTGCGAAATGTGACAACTCAACATGCTTATGGCTCGATTCAAACTAACCCAAGAAACCGGAATAGACGAAACAAGAGAGGAAAAATCTGAATAGACAAACAACTCGAAAAATCAACAGGAACAGAAGCAACCTGCTGGTGGCTTTTGTGAAGTGAAGATGGTGATAAAACATCCGGTTGGGTGCTTTTTGGCCGTGAGTGTCCCTTGCTCGTGTACCTAGAATTTCTTTTCCGGCCAGTAATCTGTTTTCTCGGTGAATTTTCTTTGTTTTCCTCGTGGGGTTCCCTGTTGTCTATCTTGGCATATTCTATGTGACTCTATTTTTGCTTAAAAAAACATCTGAATAATGGTCTCCTATACTACGCAATTACAACCTTGCATTCCTTAGTCATAACACCAGAGGCTCTATTAACTTGGTCGACTTTAGTGATGATAGTTGGATACTCTCCATTGGAGCAACACTTAGTGAGGTCCCTGTATCTGCAATTGTTGAACACAAACCAGCACAAGATCCAATCCAATTGCATTTACCATAAGGAGAACATTGCCCATATCATCCTCCTAATACCCTCTTCGGGTCAAAAGATCAAGTGTGTTTTCCCCTGCATAGTGATTAGGTTCCACCCACCCAACACAATTTCATCCCTCTACTTAGCATCATGACCACACCAAAATGAGAAAACCTTTAACCCTTGATTGACAATTCTGTACCAAACAACATTATTGTTTGTAGACATAGAAGGCTTGGAAAGAAGAGAATCAACTGCCAGAGAAAGACCGGAGAGAAGGGGGTAAGAAGAAGGAAACTGGGACCCACAAAAGAAGGAAACAAAACAAGAAGAGGGAAACCGCTTCCTTTTTCTTCCGTTGAGTTTAATTGAAACATGCAGAATGGTGGGCCATATAAGGGGCAATATGGTCAAAACATTTGTGAAAGTGAGTTTTTTAGCCAAAAGAGTGTGGAAAAAGCATGACCCTTTATGATAAGTAAATATGACACAAATCCCACCAATTGGAATTCTTGATTTCACAAATTTGTCTAGTACCCTTGCGAAATATGCATTGCAGACTACACCTACAATGAAAAGTTGCTAAAAAATCATAAATTTATTACATGAATGCTAATTTAGTATAAACATTTCAATTTAATCAATTTAGTCCAAACATTTTAACCAATTTGTCAATATAATTCTTCCAACTGATTGTAATGAAAAATTGCTAATAAGGACATCGACAATCTTACATGACACGGCCAGTTGATTTTGACGTGGACAATTTTTGTAATTTTTTTATCCTTTATCTTTTTTTCTTATTTTCCCTGACTAGCTCGCAACCTTGGCGGTGGCTAGCGGAGGTTGTTAGCCATAACCAAAGGCATTACAACCCTTGCCTTGACCCTCATGACGAAAGCTAAGGCGTACAAGCCCTCACCTGACCTTGGTTGGCCACAACTAGAGCCCATGAGCCCTACCCAAGCAAGCGAGGGTTGCTGATCCACAATAAAAAAAAAAAGAAAAAAAAGAAGAAAAATCATTTAAAAAAATGTAAATTTTGTTCATGATAGTGTTGATCGTGTCACATAGAGCAATCAACATCCATATTAACAATTTTTAGCCAATTTTGACTAGAAGGATTATGTTAGCAAAAATCAAAAAGTTTAAGACTAAATTGGTCAAATTAAAATATTTAAAACTGAATTAATATCCATATAATAAATTTAAGATTTTTTTTTTAATTATCTCGATTACACCATCACTCTTCCAAGAGTAACGGTTAGATAGAAGGGATACTATCGGATGGAAAGTTTCACTAAAGGAATGTCCCATAGGAAGAGAAGGCCACCACGCAAGCCGTTCAACGACGGATGACGTTAACGCGTTGAGTTTGGGAGTACACTAATACGCAAGGCGTTTCAGTATAATCTCTAAATTGGGATGAACAAAAACCGCACGCAATTTCGAGAAACGTCATAAATTCTGCCATTACTTTTGCTTGGTAAAGTGGTTGGAAACTGGAGAGTCCTGTCACGAAAGAGCACCGATTTTCAACAAGGTCAATTCATTAAAATGCTATAAAAAGATTGTGCAAAAATATTGAGGGAAAAGTGTGAAAACCACTTTCACATTTCCCTATCCATTCTCTACTTTGAATTTGCGCTTTTGACCTTAGCCGTCTTCATGGAAAAACTAAAGCATTCTCCACTAAGAATTTTTTTTTGAAAACGTTAAATTTTAATATCTAGAAGCCCAAATCATTAAGGGTGAGAAAACCAGAAAACCAGATGGATAAGAACCTATTGGGTTGCGAGTTTCAAGATATGTAGAGTAAATTTCGGGTTTCAAAAATTAGGAAACTTATTTCAATGAGTAGGTTCTTAGATTGTCATAGGTGAGTGGAACCCGGAATAAGTTTTTGTGTATTTCTTTGTCTGTCTTTGTAAAGTCCTGTGATATTCCACGGTATCCGCTAATAAATGTATAATTTGGAGCCACTAGTTTAAGTTTTTGTTTTATGACTGAAACTTTTACTTTAATAATGTTTCATCTAAATATAAATTATGATTAGTGGATTGTAGAAAAAATGAATGGTCATTGACGGTAATGATTAATGGCAATCGTTCAATTAATAATATAGATAGAATCTAAGTAGACCATGACCTTAGAATCTATGATCGGATAGGTTTCAGGTTCCAGAATATGTATGGTAGGTTTCGGGTTCCAAAAAATAATTAACTTATTCTAATAAATAGGTTTCGGGTTCTAAGTGAAACCTATATGAAACCTAGAACCCATAGTCTCTCTCTGCTCGCCAACGCTCAACCATCGCCAGCTGCCACCACCCTCACCACAATTGACTACTGTCGCAAGAGTTGGCACCACAGCCCCTCTTTCTCCCTCCCTTGATCTTGGGGACAATGGTAGTAAGGTTATCATCAACAACATTGGTTTAAGGCTGATGATTATCAAAATATCCAATACCATTTATTTACAAGATTTATATGCTGTTAAAAGATGTGGTTTTTCTTTATATATCAACTTTTTCGGTTCAATATTTTAACATGATATGAAAACAATATCAAACTCAGATTCTTCTCTCAATTTATTTCACATGTAAAATTTTTGTTGATCAAATTTCACGTGTCATTCCTATTAGAGATTGCGGCTGGTGGTCGTGGAGCTTGTTTTGACCGCAATGTCCACACAAAAGCATTGGGTAAAGTCGATGAAACGTTTTCCTCTCCAAGGCATAAGGCGACAGGATTTCTCCTCATCTTCGTCACCATTGCCTTCAGCGACGAAAATTCAAAACTTCCGTCGCAATACTTACTTCTACCGCATTCACATTTGGCTGTCATGCGATGTGACTTATCGGTAACATCGAAACATAACATTGTCGTCGCCCACGACCTATTGCAACGAAAAATTCGTCACGTAGGTTTCCTAGTTTTTGTCGCAATGGATGAGTGTGAAAAAACTGACGTTGCCTCACGTAGACCTAAAGAGATAATGTTGCATAGGTTTCGTCGCCAGAGCTTCATCTAGGTGGACGAAAGTAATGTGTTTTTGTCACGCCAGCTACACCAAAGGCGACGGAAACGCAGTGGTACGATAGATCCACCAAAGCCAATGAAAGAAGGGTATTTTCGTCCCCATAATGCCACTAAAGCAGCAGATGCAATGTATTTTAGTTATCGGACCTAAGCATGTCCTTAAAAGGCTCAAGAAAAAAAATCTATGAGCGGATCATTAAATCCGCTGTTAGTGAATTCCCCGTATTCCTTGAAATTGAGAAAGAAAAAGATATAATTTCCAATTTGGGGGCCTTACGATGAAGAAGATAGATTTCACGTCAAGATTTTGGTCTTGATTACTGCCGAATAGATAGGGTATAGTAGCCCGCCATGCCTAGGGTGAGTAAGGGTGGTTGAAAATCCCATTATTCTCTTGGAAACCCTTCGGGCAAGATCTTGTAACCAATCGCCAAACCCGATGAAAGAAATGTATTTTTGTCAACATAGTGCCACTAAAACGGCAAATGCAATGTATTTTAGTTGCAATATGTTAATATTGGGAAAATGACATAAATGGCTCATGAACTTTAGCCTAATGTATAGTGTAATTCTAAAAATTTTAATTTGTTCAATGCGATCTCTGAATTTCTAATATATAATATTATTTCCGAACTTTTAATTTATTCAATATGGTCTTTGAAATTTTTTATTCATATTCCCTTATGAACTAATGGATGTAAACAGATAGTACGTCCTTCCACTAAAATTGGTTGAAATGCATGTATCCCTAATCTATGCAGAGTAGGTGCTCTATTCAGCAATACGGAATGTCCTTGCATAACTTCTTGCAGTATTTCCATACAATGGGCTCCTTTTTCATGTTCAATCTAATCTATGGGCTAAATGAAAATATTCAATATTGTCTCTGAACTTGAATCAAAATAAGTATGATATTGAACATTTTCATATAGTTCAAGAATAATTTGAACATATACCAAAATTTTGAGAACCACATTTAAAAAATTAAAATTTTATGAACCACTTTGTATATTAAACAAAAAATTATGGATGACATTATAAGTTCAAGTACCACATTACACAACTATTTGCATCATTATCCTTATATTGTTGGTGCGATAGATCCACCAAAGCTGATGAGAGAAATGTACTTTCGTTACTATAATAACCCTAAAGCGGCAAATGCAATGTATTTTCGTTGTGATATGCTAACCTAAGATGACAAAAAGTATCATGTTGCTTTGCCTTAGGTGTACTGAAGACAGAAAGCAAAGGTTTATGGTATGCAGCACTACAAGAAAATGGGCATAAGTACAACGGGAGTGCCAAAACTTGGCACAAAGGGACACTTAAGTGCCAAAAGTTACAAACGGTACACTTAAGTGCCACTTTTTAAAAAAAGTGGATCACTTAAGTGCCAAGTCGCCGGAGTTCTGCCGGAAATCCTACGTGGCAATTTTTTATTAATTTTTTTGCTTACGTGGCTCGCCGGAAATTGAAACGACGAAAATCAGCGCAAAACGACGTCGTTTTTGCGCCGACGTGGATTCTAAAATTTATTAATTAAATAATTAAAAATATATATTATTATAAAATCGATTTTATTTATTTATTTAAAAAAAAAAAAAAAAAAAAAAAGAAGAAGGAGGAGGGGATTGGCGAGGGCTCGCCGCCACCGCCCGCCCTCGCCGGGAAGGGCCGGGCGGGTGGGCGAGGGTCGGCTGGGGTCGTCGGGCCCCGGCCGTGGCCGGCGACCCGGCCGGCCCGGCGAGGGCGGCAGCCGCCCGGAGCATGGGGCGAGGGTCGCGACCCTCCCCAGATCCGGGCGAGGGCGCGCAGCCCTCGCCGGGGGCCGGCCGGGGTCGCGCCACCGGCCGGGCCCGGCGACCCCGGCCGACCCTCGCCCACCCTCGCCGGCCCTTCCCGGCGAGGTAGGGCGGCGACGGCGGCGGCGGCGGCGAGGGCCGCACGCCCTCGCCGATCCCTCCTCCCTTTTTTTTTTTTTTTTTTAAATAAAATCAATTTTAATTTTTTAAAAAATCTGACGTGGACAATTTTTTTAAAAAAATTTACCACGTGGATTTTTTATTTTGAAAAAATGCGACGTGGATTTTTTATTTTAAAAAAAATGCCACATCAGCAAATTAACTTGTCGGAAAATGGACACGTGGCAATTTGGCTGGAATTTTTCGCCGTTGGCACTTAAGTGATCCCTTTTGCTCCGATTTTGGCACTTAAGTGTACCATTTGTAAGTTTTGGCACCAAAGTGCTCCTTTGTGCCAAGTTTTGGCACTCCAGAGGTCCGCACCTCCAAGAAAATGGGCTTTTAGGTATGAAATTTTTGAGCTATGAAAGAAATTGTGGCTAAAAGTCAACTTTTTGCCAACCAATTTTTATTTCGCGGCCCAAGTATTGGAAAATAGCTAATTTTGTGGTTTAATGTCTTGCCTATTGCCACATAAAACAATTTCGAGACAGCTCCGTTTGGTAACGCTTCAATTTCTTTGTTTTTATGTTTTTTTGTTCCCTAGAATAGAAAAAGAATAAAAATCCGTTTGGTAACGCCAACTGATTTTTCTATTCTCGGGAATAGAAAATTGTTCCTAGGAATAAATTTAGAGTAGAATTGAGAAATAGAAAAAAGTAGCTTCTTATTCTTGGGAACATTTTCTAAAAACTATTTCTTAGGAACTATTCACCGCCTATAGCACACCACCACCCGCCTGCCACCGATTGGCAACCACGACCGCTGGACGCCAATCTCCACCACCTGTCGCCAGCCACCCCCGCCTACTCGCCACCGGCCTCTTACCGCCATCCTTCACCTTGCGATCGGCGATCGACAAGCGACGAGGGTCGGCGATCGGCGACTGGTAGGAGTGGGCAATGGTGACCGACGACCGACGGGCAAAGGTTGGTGGGGTGCGGACAGCAACCAGGGGCGGCGGCCAACGACTGGCAACCGATGGCCGGCAACCAGCGGCCACCGCCCCCGGTCGCTGTCTGCACCCTGCCACTGCCAATCGCCGCCCCTACCCACCAGTCTCCACCGCTGTTAGGGAAGAAAGAAATAAAAAAAATTTATCGGTACCAAACGCATTTTTATTCTTTTTCTATTCCGAGAATAAGAATTTTTGTAGTTACGAAACGCCATATTTTACTCATAAATTGTTCTAGGGAATAGAAATTGAAAAAAACTATTTCTCAAAAGAAATTATTCCCAAAAATAGAAATATTACCAAACACACCCTAGGTATCCCATTTATGGACAAAAATTATTTTCATGGCAGATGATTAGACTTTGGTGCCACGAACAAATAAGTGGTGGAAATTACCAAAAAAAAAAAAAAAAACAAATAAGTGGCGGGCGTAGATTTGGTTTCTGCGACATCGTATAATGGAAGATATAAACTTGCATTGACTTTTAGCTGCGGATAGTCATTTCCTGATATATTTTCTGAATTTCAGCCGCCCAACAATATTCACAGCCAAATAAGTAAATCAGATGATTTGAAAGTTCTGAATTCGCCAAAACTCAAGCATTTGACTTTAATTGTGCCAAAGTTTCTTAGAATTGAATGTTCTTCCTAGATAATGAGACCCTCAACTTGTATTCTAAACTTTGTGAAGTTCTTGAAATTAAATATAACTCAAAACCATGTTAGAATATCAAATCCAAAAACTTAAATTGATAAGTGGATGAAAATTACATATATATATTTTTGAATCTTTTGTCCAAAAATAAAAGTCAATTTGATTTTAATTTTTTTTAGAATGAGAAATTCTTCTATTAAAATTAATTAGGAAAAATTCTAAATAATGCCTTGAAGTGCCCTTATGAAGTAGACTTTGTTTTAAATAAGTGCCTAAAGTATTCGCATTGTCTCAAAGAAGGCCTTAAAGTGGTTATGGCTATTTCAAATAAGGTCGTAGCTTCCCCGGCTTGCCGATCAACAAAAAAATTTGGCCTAAGGGCATTTTTGTCTAAACACAATTTAAAAATTAAAATTATATTATATTAAAACTTAAAAATCAAAAAAAAAAAAAAAAAAAAAAAAAAAAAAGAGCGAACACATAAACGGGAGAGCTCCCTCCTACTTGTGGCTGCTACCCCATTGCCAGTGGGGCCATCGCCAATGCTTGGGTGAGGACCGGTGACCTCGCCTAGATTTGGGAGAGGGTCGCCGCCCTCTCTTGTGAGGGCTAGTTGGCCCTTGCTTTTAGTTGGTAGGGGTCGTCGGCCCCCACCAAGGCGCCAGCAACCCCATTGGCCATCATCATCGCCACCCCACCGATGATGGGGCAATGACCATAGGGGAAGGGAGTCCTTCCGCTTGTGTTTCCCCCTTTTTCTAGTTTTTAGTTTTATCTATTTGTTTTTTTATGAAAAAATGGAAAAAAGAAAAAGGAAAATTTAAAATGACAAAATTACCCTTCAAAGCTGGTGAGTTCAGGTCCTTATTTGAGACTAATATAATATTTTTAGGCCATTATTTGAAATAAAGTTCACTTTAAGCGTTTATTTGAAATAATGAGAACACTTCGACCATTATTTGACATAATATCAACTTCAAGCCCTTATTTAAAAAAATAAGAGCACTCCAGAGTCTTACTTAGAATTTTAACATTGAATTTATGTCCCAAACTTTGTTAAGTCTTTTTAGATTCAAAATAAACACATTAATTCGATAAAAAAAATTAAACACAATTAAAAGTAAGTTAAATAATTAGAAAATTCTAAACTTTTCAAAGTGAAATATTTAGGCCCAAAAAATAGTTTTGGGTTTAAAATGACACATATGACGAGAAAATTTTTCACGCTAAAAGATCAAGTAATTCGGCACGAAAAGCCTTTACTGTGGCCACGTGTTCGTGGCGATAAACTAGAAATTAGCAATGGAATAATTTTTATGTCTAAGGATGTGACCTTTTGCCACGAAACATTTTTTTCACGGTAATATAAAGCATTTGCGGCCACAAAATACTTTTCATGGCAAATTTTTCGCAAAAAAATGTTGTACCATATTTAATGATAAACATGATAATTTGTGGCTAAAAATTGAAACCTTTGGCCACGAAATCTATGTTCGTGGCCATAGATTATACATTTTGCAACAAAAATATAGTTGTGGCCAACTTTTTGGGGCACTAAGTAAGATCTTTAGCAGCAAAAGGTGGTTTGAGTTAAAGAGATAAATTATCGCCACGAAAAAACATGTTTCATGGCCATAATTATGATCCTAGCTACGAATTTCGTTCCATGGTCAAAATTTCGTGGCCATAGGTCTTGAGTGATTGCTACAATTTCTTTTTCTTTGTGCAAATAGACGAAATTATAGTACTAAATTTTTTTTATTGTATTATTTCTGTAGCAATAAAACAAATTGATGACATTTCATCTATTTAGGTCACAAATAATTAACAATAGCAAATTATGGAAGGTGCAATAGTAAATGATTTTGATAATGTTATTGGTATGAACAAAAGCACTAGATGATAATACTAGGATGCGCATGTGAGTAAATTGTGTTAAAGATGTTAAGCAATTAATATATCATAATTGATGTATAACTCATTGGTTTAAGCTTTTGAATGAAGATAGGTCTAATTAGATATACTGATGGGCTCGAACTTGAGTTTCTTCTTGACGATCTCTTCGAGGAAAGGTATTTGGCTTTTGCTGTGCATATCCAACAACTAATATCAAAGCTGATGGTTATGATTTCCGAGTAGGATGACATTGTAATATAACAATATAGGCTTGTAAGGATGAAGTGGGGCCAAAAGAATACTTAATTTAAGGGAGAGCAGACTTAACATTGAGCTCATGACACGTGAGGGGGAAATTGTTAGGATGCACGTACGAATAACTTGTGTTAGAGATGTTGAGCCATTAATATATCATGATTATTTCATAACTTATTGGTTTAAGCTTTTGAGTGAATGTAGGTTTAATTGCACATAGCAATGGGCTCAGACTTGAAGTTCCTCTTGAAGATCTCCTTAGATGAAAGTATCAAGTTTCCACCACACACTCCCAATAGATAAGGCTAATGAAATAAAAGAGGGGTGAATTAATTGCTTGAAGAAAAACAAAACTTTTTAAGTGAAGACTTCCCAATATTCTATTACATATTGCAAATGCTTCTATCTAACGGTTTAAGACAAATTTTAGAGAAATTGAAAAAATTGTGCATAGATGCACAGGGGTTCAGCCTTTCACTTAACCTATGTTCACTCTCTTAAACTAATAGACATAGCAAGGCTAAAATGCACTAATAATCTCATAGAATTACACTCTACAGATGAATATGCTTCCACATGAAGCTTCTTAGATAACACTACGAGAACAAGCACCTCTTACACTTTAAGCCACTCTCTCTTCAAAATTACAAGAAAGCATAACCTTCATAGAGAATAACAATCATAAAAGAAGCTGTTTTTCACAAGTGTAAGCGCTGAGAGTATTCAAGAACAGAGAGAATAGAAGTTATGATATTTGCCCAAGTCCTTAGCCATCCTCGATCCCTTAAATAGCGTTCCAATCTTCAATCCAACCGTTGGAGGCCATCTCTAAGTCAAAGGAGCCATTGGATCAGTTTCTCTGCTCAACAGATTCACAAATTGCACATCCAAGCCTTGCTGGTCCTGAGCAATGCAGAAGATTTCTAGAAATACAGGCTTCTCATCTTCTGCTTCTACAAGCTGTCTGACTTGCTGGCTGCTTGCAACAAAAGAGAAAATGCTGCTTTAATCTTCTCCGGGTAGCTTTTCGCGGGATCCAGGCCTTGCATGTAGCTCCTAGATGCCAATTTGAATTCAAATCAGCTTGGAGGAAGACGTAGGTATTCTCATCCAGGGTTGTAGAAGCATGCAACACGTCCTTTTCTCATCTATGGCGAGCTGCTTTTGCACACGGCCCTTCTAATCCTTTCGAGCTTCATGCTGAATTTGCTGCTCTCTTTTTTAATTAAATACACAGCGTGGCAATGAGATTAAGTACTGCATGACCTACATAGACGATAAGGATTGATACTCTCAACCGTTGGATAGAACCAATCTCCACCACTGGATTAATCTGACAATGATCAATATTCTCTACTATTAGATCAAGTGTATCTCTACCGTCGAATCGATTGGATGGGGATTGACATCATCTACCGTTAGATCATGTAAAAGATCAATGATTGTAATTAGGGGTGATCAGGTCCAGGGTGGGTAGGGTTCAGACTTGGACCCTGTACCCGACCATGTTATAACCGATTCCTCTTTTCTGGACCCTGTACCTTACCCTGTTTTTATTGGACCCTGTTTTGGACCCAACCCTGTTTTTCCGGTCCAAGAACAGGGTCAACTCTGTTTTCATTGGAACCTGTTTTGCAACCGTTCAATATTTTACATGGCTTCGAATTTTACATTAATTAGCGAAAAAACAACAACGTAATTCTCCTAACATTATAAGACAAAGCAAAAATCCTAAGAATGCATAAGTATTAGCAACAAATATGGATCTAATATTAATCTCATTCCCACAAATACTTCTAATATGACCTAATGTGCTTACTTGTGTGTATGCGACAGAGCTCTAAGAAGACATCTTTCTTGAGTTGGACTGAGAATTAGTGCTACAATAGTTAGTAGCATTTGTCCTACGACTATAGTAATAATTGAAAGTGGGATCATTAAAAAAGAAAAATAATTCATGAGAACAGTTTTTTTTTAACAATTTTTTCAAAAAAATTATCTTTTAACTTGATTAAGAGAAAATCTTTCTTTTTTTAACATTTATTCGAAGACAAAGAGACTCAAAAGCATTATACAGAGAGAAGATTTTTTTTCTTTTAACAGAGTAAAAACTGGTTCCAAAACCGGTCCGGTTCTGAGTGGGTCTTTACTTGGACCCTATTCCCGGACCGGTTTCAACCGGTTCCCAAAAATTGGAACCTATACCCGGACCGGTTTAACCGGAAACCGGTTCCCGACCCTGTTTTTCGGGTGGTCCGGTTCGGGTTCCGGGTAAACCCGGTCCGGTTGCACACCCCTAGTTGTAATTAGAGGACTTTCGTGTAAATAAGAGAACCCTTCAATTGTCACGCTTGTCACACATGACACAACCCTTGTCGCACCCATACTAACGCTAGAGGTGTCAATATGGGTCATGAACCCATATTATGACTCACTTTTTGTTAAATGGGTCAAATATGGGTCAAGTGAAAGTTAAATATGGGTCAAATATGAGTCAAATGAAAGTTAAATATGGGTCAAATATGGGTCAAGTGAAAGTTAAATATGAGTCAAATATGGATTGAGGGTAGACCCATTATTTCTCTCTTTCCATCCCCTCCTCTATGCATTCTCGACCTCCGTTACCGATCTCGCCATCACTCCGCCATCACTATCATCGATCCCGAGCTTGTCATCGCCGACTGGAGCTCCACTTAGATTTGGGCAGGCAAGCCGCAACAGAGCTTTGACTGGTGAGCCCTAAACTCGCTAATCAGAGCTCGACCTAGATCTAGACAGGCGAGCTGTGAGATCATCGGCCTTAGCCGAGCTGCAGCTCGCCCGAATCTAGGTAGGTGAACCCCAAACTCACTAGCCGCAACAAAGTTCGCGGCTCACCCGAATCTAGGTAGGCGAGCCCCAAACTCGCTAGCCGTAACAAAGTTCGCGGCTCGCCTGAATCTAAGTAGGCGAGCCCCGAACTCACTAGCCGCAACAAAGTTCGCGGCTCGCCTGAGTCTAGGTAGACGAGCCTCGAACTCGCTGGCCACATCAAAGTTCGTGGCTTGTCAGATCCGGGCAAACTCGAGCTTGACCACTGCTAGTGACCTCGGTGGAGCCTAGATCGACCGAACCTCAAGTTCATCGGCCTTGGTTGAGTTCGAGCTCACCGGTCCGCATCTTGGCAAGTACCGTCGGGCGACACCGGTAGAGGGAAAAGGGGGAAGAAGAAGGAAGAAGAAAGAAAAGAGAAAAGAAAGGGAAAAGAAAAAGAAAAAGAAAAATAAAGAAAAATAAAATAAAATAATAAAATTTCAATTTTTAAAAAATAATTAAAAAATCATTTTTTAAAATTATTTTTCAAAAACTATTTCAATTTAGAGGTATCCGCATTTTTATATGTGAAAATTTTAAAGTGAACTAAATAAGTGGTAATAAATTTTTATAAATTAAGTTAAAATATTAATATGTGTTAGTAATATGGGTCGGGTATGGGTCATCAAAATTATATTGCATGAAATTGGGTCAAAACGGGTTAAATGGGTTGATATGGATCGGACCATTTTCGACCTGACCCAAACCCGACTCAACCCACCCATTTGACACCCCTAACTAATGCCAACACCGCCTCACCACTGGCCACCACCGGCATCTCAAACGATGGCCCTCTGACCTTCCCTTCCCGCATCCCGACCATAATTGTGGGGAAGGAAACAAGCTTCAACCAAGATTGAGGCTCGAATTGAGCACGAGTCTCGGATCTTGGACTTGGCAACACTTGACTTCAGATTTGTGACATAAGCTCGACTGCTCTAGCCAAGCTTGGGCTCAACGATAGCGAGGATGCACCTTAGCCACATGAAGTGAGAGCAGAAGTGAGAGGGGTCATAGGCCGAGACCAAAGGTGTTCGTGATGGAGGTCGGTGTCGAGGCCTGGTGCAAAGCTAAGGTCACCGCGATGGTTACCCCTAGTTGAACAATACCTCACACTGTTTGTATAGACATCGGCTCTCTTCCTGCTCTAACTTTAACTATTTATCTTATGCTTTAGTGTTGTAGAAGAGATTTGGATATATACTTTATATATATGATATTGTATCCAAAATAAACTATCTTTCAAGAATTGTCAATTAACTCTGAGAATGCTCAAAATAATCTACATCATTTGAATATATATTTGAAGTTACCTTCTCTTCATTTATTTTCTTTTGAAATTTAAACTTAATAAGATATAGAAATTTGGAAATGATAGATCAATAAGATAATGATTATTTTGTCGATCTGTCACACAGTGATCATGGAGCCAAAGTGGAGTGTTGCATACATGGCAAGCACATAGAATTAACATTTGCTCAGCTCCAACCCATAACTATAGACCAAAGATTGGTAAACTATTTCTGTATATAAATTTGCATATGACCAACATTGTCTTAAATAATTTCGTTTGTTTTCTCCACTATTTTGATCTGAGGTCCCCTTCATGGATTGGGCTTTTCCAGTACCCTGATGCCATGGGCCTTGCCTCGTTTTGGGCCTTGTAGTAACAAAACAAGTCTCTTCATGAAAAGTAATCTTTTCTTTCGCTTAGCCGGAAAAAGGAGACACTTTGAGGATTAGATTTCGCGTGATATTTTATATATTTATTTTATTTCTATGTCCCCTATATATTAAGCCAAGAACATGAGTTTGTCTCGCTTTTCGGTCCCTTCGAACTTTATCTTTAAATAAAAAATTTCTTCCCACTCACACAATAAATGGCAAAAAATTTAAAAGCCCCATTTTGTAGAGCACTTTCTATGTAAGCAAGATCCGCCCCCACATAAGATCCTCCTCCTTTGACTCCTCGTAATATCTCCACTTCCTGTCATCATTCGCTTAATTTTAATTTTAGCATAAAAATTAAATAGATAACTACTGATAACATTTATGTTAAGTCTTAAAATTCACATTAAAATATGGTGCGTGCATGCATAGAGAAAAGGTCTTCGGGTATTACGATAGGGAAAGTTGAGACTTTCCTTAAGGAAATCAAGGTTTTGCGCCAATTCCGAACAAGAAATATTGCAGGCAAACATGAATCAACTCCTTTTATCCAAACATCATTGTACAATCCCAAATCAAATCGGAATTTAATCAACAAGAATTTTTGAAAATTACAGACTTGATAACTCGGCAAGGTGTAAATAAATTATGATGGAATATAATCAACATCATAACTCGAGAACATAGAGATACTACGTCTAGATAAGGATATACATTGGAATATAATTGATAGCACATGTTTAGAAGCTACAGCTAAGATAAATGAAGTGGAAGCAAATAAAAGTAAAGGGTAAATTTGCTTGATGTGTGCGGGGATCTCTAATGGACAATTAGTAGCAATTATAATGGTTAGTGGTAACTAGTAACTACCTTCGGACAGTTGTTCCCAACGGCTATATTTATCTCTTTTAGCCACTTCAGCTAATTACTTCCACATCTCAATAACTCCACATGCCTCTTGCATAAACCGTAACAATGGGTGTCCCCCGATCTTGTTGTCTAATTGTAATTGTTTCCTTAAAAAACACGAGCATTTAATCTCAACTGCTCCATCGATATTAAACTCTAAATAACTTGCTAATGTCCTTTCAATAAATATTTATTGCAAAAGCCTATATTATTGGCTACCAACTATCCACCGTTGTATTTCGGCGACTAAATACGTGACATTAATGAATATCATCATTAATATGTACGTGTTAATCTCCGTGCTTACCGATGAGATGACGTATCTGTAGTGATATTCACATGTTCGACACGTGACTACCTAGATTCGGGTCCCATTCCCAAATTTTTGTTTTCTATCCGCGTATCGAGCGGATTATTTTTTGGTGTCAACGGAACCGTACATTCGTGTGGAAGAAGGTTACCTGAACGTGTTTGGTTTATCTCGTGTTGAATGCGAGAATTCAAGAAAACAAGAACAAGAAGAATGAAGAAGAAACGAAGACGCGTTTGCCTTGCGAAACGGACCCTACACCGTCTCTCCTGTTGGGGGCGACTAGCATAGAAAGCCTCTGCCCAATTTCCCAGCAGCTTCGTCCATGGTGTGGTCAAGTGAGAATTTATAGGGGTGTAATTGCAAAAGAAGTTCGTTGTTAGTTTTGCTTCTCAAGTCATTTGACTCGTGATCAACAGGAAAATTGTTTGAAAAGTCATAAACATTTCGATTTTATCAATTGAGTCATAAACCATTTTCTTCTTTTGTCCAATGAGTCTATTAGGGTAATTTCAATTAGAATTCACTGACGTTGATAATTTTAAATAAAATTTTAATAATTTTTTGAAATTTTATGGTTATTTTCTTCTTCTTTTTCCCTTTTTATATCTTGTTTTTGAAGTTAATGCAAGAAGTTTAGAACTTTTTAGACAATTTTCCCTCTGGTCAACACCGATTGTGCTTCCCAACCATTTCAATCATTTTTACATGTTGATGCCCGTACGCCTCATACCCCTTATTCAAATTATATATTTTTCTTCATCAACAAAGTGGGTATACCCCGAGTTTTTTACATTTTAAAGTTCAGATGAACCAATTTAAACTTACCAACGATTTCAATCATTATCAAAAAAAAGTCCATCGATAATAATAACAACAACAATAATTGAGGGTCCGCAGCAGCATGCCCAAACAAATACCTACTTACCAACCAAATCGAGCGCTACGACACCTACCACATTTAGGGTAAATTCCATTGGGGGACGGCTAAGCCTTGATAATGTTATTTTGCAGTCGGGTCTCTGCTTCAATTTCAATCTTTTTTAAGGACCAACTTTGCAATTGACGCACTTCGATCGGAACACGGTACAATTATTCAGCAAGACGTGGACGTGGCAGAAAATTGAAACATGCGAGTCAACAATTATTTTATTTTTATTTTTAAAATTGGATAAATAATAGTGATGACTTTAAAATTAGGCTAACCTCGCGAATATTCTAATAACCCTTTAGTAGCTTTGGCGGTCTGCTTAGAAGCGGCACGAAGGCGATGTTAGTGAATAAAGTATACGATACACGCGGACCGTAACACGTCCAAAAAGAGAAGCCGCGTCCCATTTGATATTACTCCAAAAAAGCTTTTTCAAATAGAATATGTTCGAACTTACCGTTACATTGCTTATGAGAAAAATAATTAAAGAGTTTATCTAAGGGTGTGTTTGCTTTGAAAAAATCTTTATGAAAATGATCTTCCCTCTTGTTTTATTGAGGGACTTATTTTACTAATTTTGAGTATGCATATTTTCTTTGACCATAACAGTTTTGTATTGATTAATAATTTTTAGCAAACTTACAAACTCGTAAAAATCAAGAAAATTAATTTGTGGAAAAAAATTTTTACTCAAATAAACACACCTAAGTAATGATTTTGGGGGGTGGAGGGAGGGGAGGGCACTAGGACATAGTAGATGTCATGTCATGACGTGTGACTTTGGAGAACGTGAGATTTGATGAAATTTTGGAGCGAGGGGGAAGGTGAGGGGGAAAGGGCGCTTCGGCATAGTAGATGTCATTTCATTTCGTGACGTGTAACATCGAAGAACGTGAGGTCCGATGAAATTTGATAGGATGTATGATAAAGTTGGGACATAATAAATGTTCTATAATGACATGATATGTAACATTTGAAGAAATTAAGATATGATGAAATTCGGTAAGATTCTTGATAAACTTAGCCGACACCCAATATCATGAAAGAGGAGAAGAAAAGAAAAGATGTCTGATTGTCGAGTAAAATCACGTGTTGCCATGGAATTGAAATTGAAAATTTATTTTAAAGTATAATATTTTCATCCATTCAAATGAATCATTTCCCATTCTTAAAAAAAGAAAAATCCGAATCCCTAATTTTTCACGACCTTAAGTAAAAATAAATAAATAAAATAAAATAAAAGACCTAGGGATAAAAAAAAAAAAAAAAAAAGGTCTTGGAGGCCAAGCGC
Source organism: Corymbia maculata (assembly GCA_014182735.1). Lineage (NCBI taxonomy): Eukaryota > Viridiplantae > Streptophyta > Magnoliopsida > Myrtales > Myrtaceae > Corymbia > Corymbia maculata. Next base: position 13,400,689 of record CM024683.1, on the reverse strand, counting down.
GTCCCTCTCGTATTTAAAGGGCGGCGTCCTCTTTCCCAAGTACGCTTCCCACCCACCAAAAACCCTCCAAACAGCAGCAAAAGCAAAACCACAAAACTCAAATCCTCCGGCGGAAGCACCCGGCGATGATCGAAGAGCGGCGCGGCGGATCCCGGCCGCCGCACGGCGTCCTCCTGGCGGTCGTCGTCGGCATTGTGGTGGCCGTCCCCTTCCTCGTCGGCGACGGCGGCGAGGCCGTGACGGGGGCGATCTCGGACATGCTGACCCCGGTGGGGCTCCTCCTCCTCCCCATCGCCCTCCTCCTCACCATCCAGTTCCTCTCCTCCGACCGCGGCTCCTTCGTGTCGTCCATCTTCTCCAGCTCCGGCGAGCCCGACAGCATCCACCGGGTCAGCGGGTCCCCGGTCGGCGTCGCCCTCGTCCTCGCCCTCCTCCTCTTCCTGCTGTACAGCCGTGTCTCGATCTTCGGCGGCGACGACGACTCCGAGTGACCGAGATCTAGCGCCGGAGCGGACCGGATCGGATCGGATCTCTGCGATCCTCTTTTGTCATTTCGTACGCATTTCATTTCGATTTTGTTTATTTTATTTTGAATTTCACTTTTAGCGTGTGGTATACTATAGCCGTAGAGGGAGAGGGAGGGGGGTCCGTATGGGGGCGATTCTGTAATTATGGGGAAGTATGGAGGGTGTTTCTGGTATTTCGCATGGATGGCGCTTGACTGTTGAACGGCGAGCATGGTCGTTGTCGCTGCTCAGTTCCAATCAATGCTTTAAAATGTTCTTATCTTTTGGTAGAAGAATCAATGCTTCCTAGAAGTAGAAGATGAAATCAATTGCATTTCGGCTCAAATTATTATTGCTGGTCATAAAAAAAAAAAAATCGATTCGATATGAGGCTTAGAACTCACGATCATGTGCCGCATCATATCGGCTTTTTCCAATGTTGATCATACCGGAAATATAATGTAACCCGAAGAAATATATAAACGGTGTCGTGGGCCTGGATCGAATTGGACACGTGGCGACTGCCCACATGTGAATATCCTTGCTGGTGGGGAACAAAATCGGTACTCACGATCATGTGCCATGTCAAATAGAATCGTCATGACATATCTTGATTTTTGTCTATGTTGATCGTATGGAGAAATGTAACAATGAACCCAAAATATATAATTAAAGGGTGTAGTGGCCTGGACCGAATTGGACATGTGGCGACCGCCTGCAGGTGAAGATTCTTACTCCCGAAGACGTGCGGGGGCAACTGAACTTAATGCCTAAAAAATGTCACAAAATTGAAATTTCATGACATAAATTATCCAAGACCTCCAACATAACTGTTGATCTCGAATATAGGAAGAGACCAATGAAAATGTATTCAAATGCAACATCCGACATGAAAAAAAGTACCTCTTTTCTTCGAATAGACATGAAATGAAGGAATGTTCAGATTTTTCGTATGTCGTCAAACATGAGTTACTCCTGATTTATTGTCTTTTCCGCTATATTTGAAAAATATTGTATAGTACACGAATGCGCTTATTAGCTTATGGTTAGATTATTTAATTAAAAATTTTATAATAAAAAAATATTTTCCATGAAAATCGTTTGAAAAAAAAAAAAAGGGATAATTCTAACTTATTTGGTGATTTAAGAAAAAAAAATTTCTTATTAGAAGGGTAAATTAATTTCTTTTGATCTAAGTTTGTTGTTTTTTATTCATGGAAAATATTTGCCGTAGATTGATTAATTTTCCGTCATCAAACACTGAAAAGTCAGAAAATAATTTTCTGAAAATAGTTTTTATAAGCTAGTAGGTTTAATTCATTTTGGTGTTTTGCAAATTAGTTAGCATGATAATGGGAGAATGGCACTAAAAGTACTGAAAATTGTGTAGAATGCTCATTTAGTGACAATTTATTTTATCATTTAAGTATCACTTTTCTTTTTCATAAAAATAATTATTTAAGTGTCAACTCCAGTTTAAATCGTTATAAATCTGACATGGCCATATTTTATTAGTATCTCCTACCGACATGACTTGCCTACAACGTGGTTTTCAAGTTTTGCGCCGAATTCAAAACCCTGATTCAATTTTTCCCCACAAAGTCACACTCTTCCCCTCCACGAAGCCTCCTGCGCATTGCAGTCACCATGATCCACCACGAGATACACGTAAACGAAAAGGACAACAAAACGGGCAGTAAAGGAAAGGAAAGGAAAGAGATTGAGCCGAGTCAAACACGTCTCGAGCTTTCGACGGAAGAAATGATGAAGCATCTCCGTTGGCCATGATGCGGCTCCTCCTTGGGCCTGTCGGTGAGCTTCAAATCAAACAGCCGGCTGTTCGCCTGAGCACCGATGGAGGCCCAAAGGCGGTGAATGGATGAGTCAAGCGCAAGCATGCGTGCAGGCGATGTTCGCGGCGGCATCCTGTAGCTCCTTTGCCTATTCCACCGGCCGTAGAAAGAGAGAGAGAGTCAACAGGTTCAACAACCAAAAAAGAAAACAAGCTTACAACGTCGTATTAGGGAAAGGGAGTTATGTGACGTTGTTTTTGGAAGGCTAGCCACGTCGGCTCGTGTGACATCATTTTGAAGCGCTACTTCAGCAATTATCGGCAAATATTAATTATAAGAATTTTCTAGGAATTTCACATAAAAGTTTAGAATCAATATTAAAAAAAAAATTAAAGTTGAGTTTACATTAACTGGCTAATTTTTCTTAATCTTAGGTGTCAAAGGAGAGGAGCAAGTGTGGTGCAAGCCCTGTTGATAGAGAGAGAAAGAATGAATGATTACTTTCATGTGTCCTTATTATTGGGAGTACATTTCACTCGAGGAGGACACGATAAATGAAACCCCAGCCTTTCCTTCCGAAATTAACTTGGGGGCAACAGCAATATACGGAAGCGAAATCTCTCAGTTAATCATTGATCTAAACCCACTAGAAAAAATACCAAAAATGTCATAAACTTGTTGCATTTATATCAATTTAGTTCTAAACTTTTCAATTAGATCGATTGAATTATAAACTTTTTCACATTAGTACAAATTCAATCATTCAGCCAATTAAAGGCAAAAATTGTTGATGTGGTGCGGCTAATACTGTCATGGACATTTTAACAATATTTTAATGTTTTTTTGAAATTTTTAAATATTTTTTTCCCTTTCCCTCTCTCTTCTCTTTCCAATGGCCATCGATGGCCACCGGCCACAGCCATGACCGACGAGGTCGCACTCGCCAACCACAAGCAAGGGTCAACCTCACTTAGCTAGGGGCAAGTGATGGCTATCCAAGCACAAGAGGCCCCCCTCACCACCTGGCAAGGTTGGGCGAGGCTAACCCTCGCCTAGACCGAAGTGGCCTTGCTGCACCTCGCTTGGGTGAAGGCAAGGGCAAGGCCCAGCGAGCCCTGCCTTGGCAATGGTGAGGCTTGGCAAGCCTCGCCCTAGCCTAGGTGATGGTCGACCTCGCATCAAGGAGGCCAGGCCACGGTGAGGCTCGCTAGGCCTTGTCATCACTCAGGTGAGGCTTGGCGAGGCCAACCCTCGCTCCGGCCTAGGCAAGGGGGACCTTGCTTGGCCACACCTAGATGGATGGCGCTCACCTTGACTAGGCAAGGCTAACCCTCGCTTGTGGCCAATGATGACCATTGGAAAGAGAAGAGGAAGAGAGAGGGGAAGAGGGGAAAAAGAAAAAAATTATTTAAAAAATTCGAAAAATATTAAAATATTATCAAAAGTGTCCATGTCAGCGCCACATCAGCACCGACTGTGCCATGTCGGCTGGCTAATATCTACATTAGCAATTTCTAATTTAAATCGGCCAAATTGACTGAATTAGGATCACTATGAAAAGTTTTATGATTTAATTGATCCACTTGAAAAGTTTATGATTAAATTAATATCAATGCAATAGGTTTATGACTTTTTTGGTAATTTTTCCAAGTAATTGCACAACAAAACAATTGCGGATGTCTGTGAAAGCTCCAACTAAATGAAAGAAATACACTTATTTAGATTTAGATTAGGCATTATATTGTTAAGGATTTAAAAAGAAGTCAAGTAGTCATTTTGTGTTAGGTGAATTGCAAGTGCACAATATCAACAAGTAATAAAGTGATAAGTGAGTGTTGTTCCCTCAATAATTTTTTTTTTAATTATTCAACTTACCGAAAGTGATCAATCCAAAAATCTAGCTTACCAAATTGAAAAATCAAATAAAAAGTAAACTAAAACAATTAATAGACTAAAATATAATAAACTTAAAGGATTCAAAAGCTAATTAAAATTGCAAAGTAAAAATAATCGAAAGCAAACTAAAAATTAACAAAGCCAATTATCAAGATTTTAACTAAATCACAAAGCGTTAGAAAATCCAACTTCACTTAATCATTCATAATTAATTTTCTTAACTTGTCATGTAACAAATTAATTTCCAATTGTATTGGCGAAATTTCCTTAAAATGAATTACAAGCCGACCTCGGTCTAATAATCACTAATTAGGTATGTTAACCCACAGGTGAATATAAATTACCTAAAAGCATTAAGTTCTTATGAAAATTCCCGGATTTAATCTAAGTAGTCACAACCTAGATTTACCAACACAGCCACATAAATAACCTAGTGTACCTTGACTTAGATTTAATTTATGGTTCAATCACTAATGCGCATGCACACAATCTCTACCCGGTATCATGCATACATCAAAAATCATTTAAAAGTTGGCTAAACTTTTAAAAACATTAAGATCATGATAGAGAACGTCACAATCAAAACAATTGTATTGCATGAGAAAGTATTTGAAAATCAATCAATCATGATTAAGATCTATCGTAGCTCTAACAAAAGAAATTTAGAACATAATAAAAACTACCAATATCATGCATACATAAAAATCATTTAAAAGTTGGTCAAACTTCTAAAAATATTAAGATCATGATAGAGAATGTCACAATCAAAACAATTATATTGCATGAAAAAGTATTTGAAAATCAATTAATCATGATTAAGATCCATTATATCTTTAACAAAAGAAATTTAGAACCTAATAAAAACCTAAACTAACAAATATTAAAGAAAACATAATACTAAATAAAAATAAATTCACCAATTTGAGATACAAAGGGCTTCAAGTTTGTCTCCTCTTTCTCTCATTAACATGTGCCAACTCCACTAATAAAATAGAAAATAAAATCTAAGTAAGAAAACTCAAAATCTTTTGCAAAGATGGTGTCTCCAAGAATTCCCCTTCTTCCCTCATATGCGGCACAAGAGCGATTTATATAACCTCCAAAATCTGCCCTAGTCGACTCCCATTAGGATTTGGAAAAGATTTCTCCTTATCTCTTTGATTTTCTTTGAACCTTATCCTCAATTATGGTCAAATTCTTCAAATTTCTGATTTGGGCTGCTTTCCTTCAAGATGAAATATTTTGAAAAATATTACAATATTCTAGAAGATCTGAAAATATTTCCTACAAAATAAAATTACATGAATAGCAATTAAATTCACCCAAAATTCATCAAAATTTAGCAAATATCAAGTCTAAATTTGCAATAATACTCTATTAAAAATAAAGTTATCACTTTGCTACACATTATTAATGCACAAAAAACCAGATTAAAAATAATATTAGCAACTATAATAATAATAATTATGATGATAATTGGAAAGTAGTTTAATGACAAGCCCTAATTACAAAAATTTTCACATCATTAATGCAGAAAAGCCTTCTTCAAAGAGTCTTTTCTAAAAAGCGTGAATTTCAAGTGGTCCTTCAATTTTTCATTTAAATGGCAAAACTGCGCCTAGTTTCAATTTCGGGCTTAATCAAGTTTCCATTTGAAAAATGTCTCTCCTAACTGTATAGATGTTGTCTTGTATCCATGACGAATAGTAGATACATCAAGGTGGTCGCATAGTGTCATACAAGGAAAGCCACGAAAAATGTCAGAAAATTCTTAAACTTATTGTATTTATATTAATTTATTTCTAAATCTTTCAATTGTGCAAATTTATTCTTAAAATTTTTGATGATTTATTAATTTAGTCATAAATCTTTTAACGAATTGTCAATTTAATTCTTTTAACTATTTTTAACTAGAAATTATTGATGTGAATAATTTTTGTAATTTTTAAATTTTTTAGATTTTCTTGTCCTTTTCTTTTTCTTTTTCGCTTTTTCAACCATTCAGTATGTCATCACATGATATGACAAGTATGGTACATAGATCGCCTCAAGTCAGTAAGTAAATGAGATCGAAACAATCAACTAACCACTAATTTCTTCAACAGAAATCCTAGATTTCGAACAATCATTGTCCTACATGGTAGATTCTAACCTTAACTTTGACGGCAATCAAAAATTACTAAACAAACCTATAAAATAATGAAGAATTGCATATCAATGGATTTAGATGTACCGAACAACTTTTGTGAAGGAAATATTTCCAAATAACGTTTATAAAAGAGAGTTTTAATCTAATTCCTAAACTTGCTCTATATATTAGCCTCTTGGCCCTTTTAAAGAGTTTGGAAATGATCTTTTCCTCTTGTTAACTCAAATAGATTAGCGGATTGATTTGTAAAGGCTTCTAGATGGAAGATCCTTCTCTAAACTGGGTTTCAACCCCCCTTCCCCTCTTTGGGAGATCCTATATTTTGATGCCCCTTTTTCTTATAGATGGGCTTGGATTTAATGAAATGGTATTGTCCGTTTCGACAAAAAAAAAATTGTTCACACAGTAACAATTTTAGTATCAACTGAAATCTCAGCCATTACCCAACTAAATCAATTAAAAAATTCCGATATTTTAACAGGTAATAAACAAGACTATGATTGACATTTTTCATGAGGGATGGAGAGTCCGATCAATTTGCATAAGTCACTGTAAATCGTGCATTCAGAGTGAAAAACGACCTCCAGAAACCAAATTCAAGCAGCAACGGCAATGGCCATTTTTCACGGTCTAACATGTGGACAATATTCTGAAAATTTTATATGTTATAGCTATGCATGTCCTTTATAATTTTCATGATTAGGAAGTACATTCGAATTTGGTTTGAGATAATTCATGGAAAATCAGAAGCAGCAGAGGTCGTGGCTCGTTTTAAAAACACAAGTAGAAACGGGAGATGTTCAAGACCCATGCCTATATAATTTGAACTCAGAAAATTCTGAAATTAAAGCACGTTATAGATCAAGATGTTATGAACAGCTCTTATGAAGCAAGTTTTGTGAAATTCGCAACGCATGCAGCCACACAAAAATAATAAACAATGAAGGTCAGCAGATTTTCGAACTTGGGAACTCTACTTGGACTCACGGTTTCCCAATTTAGAACAACCAGGGATCAATAATTCCAAAACTCACCAAGTCAAGAGCTATCATCAACATCTCTATATCCCTAAGTAGTGATTCTAAAGAATCCTCACCCAATCAAGCCTAAAATTACATCATCTACTCACGGTTTCATCATTAACGAGGCAACCAAGCATCCCCTACAAGCCCATAATCGAACTCAACAAGAGGAATTTTTTTTCAGTCGATCCTACTATGCTTCAATCTTACTCTAACACTCAGAATTTGTTAGAGAATTTTGTCTTACTTTCTTGCAAAGCATGGGAGTCGAAATTTACTTCTGAAATTAAATTGTCTCCACTCCGTCTTGTGAGAAGGTGATGATTCAAACCCCTACCTCCCATTTTTTACGTGATAAGGGTGGTTACGAAAGCAAATTCAAGTGATTGAACTCAACAAGAGGATTAGGAGGCCTAGAAGCTAGATTTTTCACTTGCCTTGAAGCTTTTCGATTCTCTTGATCTCGTCTTGCTTGAACTTAATTTCGGAAGCTTGGTCTTCGCTTCTTCGATCTCTTGAGGGAACTTCGACCGAGAGAAAATGAGAGAGAGATTCACCAAGAGAAATAAGGGAGAGAGAGGATCTTTAGGTCTTTTTTTATTTATTTTTAAACCGATATTTGCATGTCCAATGACAAATGTGAAGATTAACTCGACAAGTGTCAGGGCCGGCAGTCGAGGTGACGAGTCAAGGCTTATTGTCTTGCATGGCTTCGATGAGGTGTCAAATGTGAAGGACACTTGGCCATTCTTATGCAAATTAGTTTCCAATTTTCAGTAATTAAGGATGTGCATAATAATCATTATATTTTTATTTCAGAATTATTATTTTTTCATAATTGTTTCTAAAATAGAAATTTGTTTGGTAAAATAAATTTATTTTTATATTTCCAAAATAAATTTGTATTCTAGAAATAAGTTTAGAATAAAAATTAAAAATTATTTCTCTCTTTTCTACTTCTCACCTAAAAGAGTCTCTCCCTAACCCCTAACCCTTCACCCCCTCTAGTCACCGTCGATGACCACCACCGCCATTGCTGGTTGCCATCACCGCCAGACATTGCCGCATCGTTGTCAAATAAACTTATATTGCGATAATAGAAATTTTGTTTCATTATCAAACATATATTTTTACTTAGAAACTCATTCAAAAATAAAAATGGAAAAATTTTATTTTTGTTCTAGAACTTATTTGCGCCCTAAAAGATCATAAAGTCTCACTTACCTTTCAAGATCCAGTCATGAATGGAAAATGCTAGCGACATTTTTAATGGTGCCACCTAACCAAAATGGTATACTTAAATAGTCATGAATCAATTGTCTCGTTACCAAACATCAAAATTGGTCCCTTTGCTCGCGAATTCGAATGATTGGAAGACTTTCAAATCCTCACATATAAATGAGCATCGCCACTTATGTGTTTATGCCATTCGCCACCATTGACGTTTGCCAATTCAAATTGGGGATGTAAGGATTTAGGATGTCACATGACCCGAGTTGGATCGAGCATGGCTGAGAGTGTAGGACGCTGTCCTGGCCAAGGTGCTCCGGCGTGTGAATAATTGCCGCAAAGAAGAAGACATTGCATTCCTTGTACTACATTGGAAATAAAACTCTCATGGATTACAATTCCTTGTGCATTCCGTCGAACCCCTTGTGTGCATCCCCTAATTCGTTGCATAGGGCCTCAATGTGTGATTGCCTGACCACAGGGTTATGCGTGACCTAGGGCTTGGGCGCAAGCCTGAGTTCGTACTGGTGACGCATGGGAACTTTGCTTTGATGGTGTTATCTCAGCTTGTGCCAAGTCTGTGCCCGAGTGCTAGTGCATTATGTGAGTATTGGCCTGGTCAAGGACCGTGCGCTCCTCGACCATTCTGGTTAAAAATCTCTGCTTAAAAATTGACCATCCAACACCCACCTGGAGCCACTCTACGTCCAAGCCCTTTTGCCCTGGTGATCACGCCCACCCTCATTGAACTAGGGTATGCACATAGTTTGTCTAAGCACTAGAGATCGATTAGAGATGGTCGTAAAGTAATACCATCTTTACCGCCCCGTCCCTTTCCACATGTGTCAAAGTCCTTAAATGGTATACTCAAGTGATCACACCAAAGTGGTGACATTTAGACTGGATCTTACTTACAAACCATTTAATAGGGTACCCCCATCCACATAGACTTTGGGATGATTCCAAACATTGTGACTTAAAAATGCTACATCCTCTTTAGAGTTGGGCCGTATAGCTGGATGATAGTGAGTCACACCTTATCTAATCCCTCTCGCCATTCTAAAAGCTAGTAAGGAGTCATACCTTATGCAATCCCTCTTCCTCCAGCAATGCTCTTAAGTCTGAACCTATTCCATCCACAAAACTTCCAGCCACCAGAAAGAAAGTTGCGCTAATATCATCAGTAACGATCCAGCCTAATCCACGAGGATAAAGTATCCAAAATGAGCACTCAAGTTTTCACATGAGATAATGACCATGTAGGAGTAGATCTTACTTATAAGTAACATCATAAGGTCTTGCCTATCGACTTAAAAGTATCGCAGTTTGCTTCCAACAACAAATTATTGGCCTTAGGTAACCGCTCACCTAAAGACAAGGTATCGTGCCCAAAATCTTCTATTCCCCAAATCTCGTATTTCGTTCGCGAATTCTTGAGTATATCATAGGGGTCCTTTGTGCCCAGTCAGAAGCCACAGAAAATGCCAAAGAAAATGCCATTGAATAACTAGAAGCCCAGAAAGATCCAAATTACAAACACACCTCACTTATAAACGACCTAGCCGCAACTTTCCTGCACCAAGAACAAATTGCAGGATGATGACATGAGAAACAACCACATTACAGGTGATACAATTCTCTTATCCACGCTTCATTCATGAACAACATTTCATTTACAGGGGACAATTCCACATCACACATATAAGATACCATCAGCACTCAAAATATCAATAACTTTGGCAACTATTCCCAGTGGATCAACATTTTTGCGAGCCACAAGAAGCAATATCAAATTCTGCTGGAGTATAACACAATTCAGTGTCAAGAACCTTGGAACCCTTTTTCTGTTGCAACTTCCCTGGATGGATGCATAGACAAGTTCTATTGGATTTGGCAAGATTATGGGTGAGGACTGTTGAAACCTGGAGTTTACTTTAAGCAGCTGCAATATCCAGTCCAGGTTCATGTTCATTTCGTCCCATTTAATCTCATACTCTGTCCATTAACATAGATCTGTGAGAATGACTCTGTAGATGCTTAGTCTTTGACAAGTGACAGAAATGGACTACATTGAAAAGCATATATGCCATCAACATGTTCCACAAGATACGAATGATAGAATGCAATACTAGACACAAATACAAGATCGGCTATACTGCTAATAACCAGTAGCAATATCATGAGATATCATGAAGGAAACTAAACTCACCCACAAACAGAGTCATATAATTACCAACAAAAAGGCATAACACAAATCAGTACAGGAAATCCATAATCTCATTAGTCTTCAGGACTTAACATCAAGCCTTCACACTCCATTAAAAAATTGCGTCTGTAACTTACCACAATCATTATCAAAGACACACTGGAAGCGAACAAACCGACAGTAAATATTTTACAGTTCCCAAAGCTGAATGTACACGCGTGCACAGTTCATAATTCTTCATGTAATCACACACAACCACCACCAGACAAGCCACACAAGCTAAAAGCAAGAAAAACCAGCACAGAAAACCCAAAATGCTTAGTTTAGTTTTCAGGACTTCTAACCACATGTTTCCAACTCAATTACGACCTACATGTTCACTATTCGTTACCTCTATATGCAGACATGCACTGGAAGCAAACCAAACATTGGTAAATACAATTTATATCCAAATTCATTGAGAAAATGGTTGCTGCATAGCTCTTATTAGCTATAGCATAGGACATTGACATCACTTGTACCATTCAGAAGGGCTCTTCTGTTGGTCCATGCTGGACTGACTCCCTATGATTGCAAGATTGGCTGGAAATTTTAAATCCTGATGTGCAGCATTTACATAACCAGTTTTTTTATGAAGAGTCCTGTAAAAGAGTTGATGACATAACAAACCAACATTGAAAATACTTAGCAATAAGAGCCAATATCAGAGCACATCATGCACAGGAATGTGAAGGTGTGAAAATGAATATAGCTGACCAAATTCAAACATATAATTTGGACATTAAAGATCCACAAGACAGTCACGCGGTAGATCTATTGCAGAGTTGAAGACAGCACGTTATCTCACCTTCATGCTACACCAAAGTTTTGCAGCTTATTGCAATTGGGAGTTGGCAGATTCCTATTCCATTGACGTCTTTGCCTTTCTATATTACAGTAACGCCAAAGCATACTTTTATAATCCTTGATCACATTGTCCTCAATGTTAGCCCGAGCAGGACTTCCTGGTGGATAATTATTATCGAATGCAGATGATTTCACAAAAAATTCCACTCCATGTTTTTCTGTTGCCTTGGAGACCTCAAAAGTGTAATTCTTGATCAGCGAGTACTCAGGCTCAGTAAAGGGCATATATGCAAGCAGAAGGATGATCAAGAATGGTACAATTTGCAAAAGAACCATTAGGCTAAATCCTCCTACATCAGAGTCCTCTCTCCGGTAACCACCCGCTCCTCCCGTCCTATAAACATGAGATGTCCTAAAAGAGTCCCTCTCACGGAAGAAGGCTCTGAATATCTCATCCGGGTCAAAATCATCATCAAACAAGTCATTTCCAGTTCTCCTCCTCCTCCTCCGCCTCACATTATGCTGCTGATTATGCTCGAATTCCTCAACAAAACCAATCTGATCATACTGTCTCCTTGAACCATCATCGCTCAAGCACTTAAATGCTTTGGACACTTTCTTGAATGCCTCCTCCGCCCCCGGCGTCTTGTTCTTATCGGGATGCACTTTCAGCGACAATTTCCTATAAGCCTTCTTAATCTCCTCCGAGGAGCAAGCTTTCTCTAATCCCAGAAGCGCATAATAATCCCCCGTCCTCTTAATCTGCCCAATTAGCTGAACATGTTCTTCACCATATTTCCTTTTCCCGGCATCTGAACCTTCCTTGCATTCACCGGAACCCAGCTCCTTATTACTCTCATCATCATCAAGACACTTCTTTTTAGCAGGAGTCTCTTCCGAACCGAAATTGAGCTTCTCGCATTGCTCCAACAGCACGGAAACAGGCAAATTACGGTCCAGGCGCTGTGCGATCTTGATAAACCTGAGGGCGCGCTCTCTGTTGCCCACGGCGATCGCCTCCTCGGCAATTCCCACGCACCTCAGCGCCTCGTCCTTGTTACCGTCCATCCTGAAGATCCCAACTTACGAATTTCAAATTCCGCCGAAAAAGAAAATCACCCAGATGAAGTTGCGGGCAGACCTCCAACAGGGCGAGTCCAAATCCTGCAATCCTACCAACTCAAGATGAACCCCTGAATCCCAAATCGAATCCGAAATTCAAGGTCGCTACCTGATCCAATGGAACCGAAACCACTGATCAGAAACGACAACTCTAACAGTGAATTGCACGGAAGACAGGTCGAGCTGTTCAACCGTCGAAATCAACGGAAGAGGGCACGGAAATTTACCTGAACCGCAGACAAGAAGTTGCAGATTGACACAGAGGGAGAGATTCGAGTTCGAGGAAGACGAGAAAACATTTATGCAGCGCCACGGGGGTTGCCTCCCCTCTGATAAGGTCGTCGAATGAAATTGCGCCACTTCATGCAAATTTTCGTTCTTTGCCGCGGAGGACCCTTTTTTTTCCCAATTTTCGAATTTCATCTCTAAAGAAAAAAAAAAATGTCTAATTATATTCACCAACGATGACCAAAACTGCTAAATGTGATCTCGCATATTTCGTTTTTGTTCAGGTCGACCCCAACTATTTGATTGCGTTCCACATTTGGCTTTTAGACTGATTGATTTGACTTTGATCGGAGTTCGATGACATGGAATTGAAGTACGTTTGAGCTAGACAAAACCTCATGTATGGAGCCAACCACACTCCCCAATCAAAGGAGATTTATGAAAAGAAATTAGAGTAATAGGATTGAAATGGGGGATTCGTGATGTGGATCTCTTTGCTATATAGCTTTAGTGTTGTGGATTTGGTTGTCAATCAAATCCCCATTGGTTGAACCGAGTACAAGAGAGAGAGAGAAGGGAGGATCCTCAAGGAAAAATTTGATGTATTCTTCACGTGCAACTTCTTTGCCAATGTAACACTAATCGACCATTAGGCATTTGACCTAATAGGGAAAGGGGGTTGGGACAAGACTCGAGCTCGAATTTGGGTCTATCAAATAGACCTATGAAGTTGTCTTACTAAGAAACAATGCTCTCTACCAGCTCAAAACGCTTATAGAAGCATTACATTGAACGCCATAGAATGATTTTAAAATCAACTCGGCCAAAGTAAAGGCAAACCGTACATTGAAGCCAAAGTAAACAGGCAAATTCTATAAACATTCTTAGAATCACACTGATCATTTGATTTTATCAAACTTCATTATGTGAACACATGCTCTCAGTACAGTATCTCAACAACAAACGGATGTACATCTAAATAGTTAGTCTAGTAATGATTCAAAGAAGAGCTAGGAAAATGGTAATTGGGTTTGATAATAATAATAATAAAACGTCTAGTGTAACACAAAAACTCCGGGAAATATTCGGCCAATATATTGGGCTTATCGTATTGCCCAAAATTATCTATTTCACATTATTTACGTAGAAATTTTGGGCCACGCCAGGCCCAGGCCAAGATGGGTGGGCTAGACTTTCTCACTTGAGCCCATTAGCCCAAACCCGCCTATTGACTTTCACGACGACCGTCGGTTGATTACCTCTAAAATTCCCTTCCTTGAACACGGGAGTGTGAATCACAAGTAGAACTTCAAAGGAAATCGAGGTTCATGATTGCACTACTTAAAATATCAGCCCGTGACACGTCGACTTTACACGACTAATACAAGCCCAACATTTTAGTGCCTACTCCGGCCAATCGAATGAAAATAAATATAACTTGATACTACTCTCCGTAGTGTATATCAAAATGTTAGTATTTCGATGCATTCTATAATAAACCCCATAACATTTGAAAACATAATGCAATTGGCTAATCTCTGGAGTATAACCTAATCTGGACCATAGGTTAAATTATAACCTGCGTTGGATGCAGGCATATCCCATCTGACACTTTCATATAATAAGCAGCTCTTCCTTCCAATTCAATCCGATAGGCAAATATGCAGCCAACATTCTACAAACTTTTCTAATGAATACTCGATCAGTATCTTTCTAATCCTTCACAGGTAAATCTACAAAAAAGGACAAAAACAACCACAAAATGATACCCATTTACCAGGCAAACAAGAAAAGGGAGAAGGAAAAAAAACAGAAGAAAAAGACTATCACAAGATGAAGCTGACAGCAGTTCAAAAATGAGATGCCTGTTGAGCTTTCACGCTGCAACTCATTGTTCGTGAAGCAGTGCTCCATCCCATGTATGTACAAATCCCCCCTCTTTCAGTGTAAACCATATAGCGTTATTGACAGCATCGGCTTCAAGACATAGAAATGTATGAAAAACTCCATTGGGCTTTTGCCCGGGGCTTTTGCCCAGGGCTTTGGACCAAAAGGAATTCATCTTTTAACACCTAAATCTTCAAATTTGAATCCATATGCATTTGCAACATCATTCAATCAGCTCTTAGTCTCAAAATCTCCTTTGCTGTTCTTCGCCGAAAATAGGGCATATGATCCTGTGACAAAGTTCAATACAATACATAAGGAAAAAATATCCCTTCAAGTATCATTCAAATATATAAGCAGAAAAGCCACTCAAGCGGTGCATTAATGGTATCCATATGACCATGATGTGTTAAAATTTATACCAAATTGTATTTTAGAGGACACTAGAAACAGAAACTAAGCTAGGAGAGTAAAGGAGGAGCCATCCAAGTCTTCATCCGTCTTTCCAAGAACTTGACAACTATGAGTGGAAATAAAATATATACTCATCCAATTAAATCCCTAAATACTAAATAAAGTACACAAAATGGTGCAGATGGCACTCTCCACCATCTAAGCCTTCTGACAAGCATAATCATTTCACTCCATCTTCCATAACACTTGAATCTATCAGCTACACTCACTTTATTAGCTAGTCTTTGCTTGAACCTCCAGCAATCCATCCCATATGGCCTAGTGGACACTATTACAATGCTATACGATTTTGCCTCTAGCATAGGTAGCATTATCTAATCTCAGTTGTTATTGGTAAGGTACATAGCCAACAGTATAATAAGCATACGATTTATCTCCCCATTAAGTTTTTGCCAACATTAACAGGAAAATATAAGTAAATTACAGATCATCAAAAGATTAATTGTGTAATGAAGAAAAATGATTCAAAATGCACAAAGGAGAAGCAGGTATTATAGATGTATAACTAGTCCATGCCCAACTTTATGCCTCACCTGGTTGAAACAAAGCTCGAACCCTCTGCTATAGAAATCAGCATACTTGATCATAAACATTCCGCAGTCAAACCTGCTTACATAGAATATAGGTGAATTTGCAAAGGTAAGTCCTCCTCCAACACAATAAAAAGGAAACCTAAACAAATTGCTCCAGATAAAAGATTTCAGCAAAGCAAGCAAAAGCAAATGGGAAACCAGTACAACAAAGATACTAACTACCTAAGGTCATCTTTTGGATTGTAAAGCTAATTTCCAACACTCTGCTCATAATAAGATCCGAAGCACACTCAATCCAACTCAGACTTTCAGTTTATACTCCCGAAATCTTGAATACAAATGAATTATACACATTTATATGTATGCCCTTGCATTTCCAACAATGTTCAGAAGCTCACCACATGGGAATGCTCACAATACATTAAAAAAGAAAAAAAACAATTAATTGGAAAGTCCTCACTCCTCTGCCTCCACTTCCCAGAAACATTGGCTATCTCAGCCATCATTTTATTTCATCCATTACACATACAATTCATTATCTATAGACTTCTTGATGCAAGAGCAAAATTATTTATAGTACTTCAAGCAGTTTACTTCTTTATTTAGTCTTTTTTTGCGTTATTAGGATTAATAAGTGGTATGTGTTAGTAAGGTGACTTTTAATGAGGTTGAATGGTTGAGAATAGAGTTTGTTTATGTTCGATTAAGGGTTGAGATCATCTTACATATGTAACCACAGTATAGATAGGTCTTGAAGTGACTTCTCATTTCTCCATTCTGTAAAAGATGTTGGTTTCTCTAAACCCTGTAATATGTATTTCCTGTTCCAACTTCAATTCTTCTCAATTCTAGCATTATTGCTTTAGGCTATTTTTGCTGTTCTTTTACATCCCCAATGCCATAACTTCTCCTAACAGTAAGTACAGGAAAAACAAAAATATAATGCTAGAGGAAGATAAATGGAGAAAGGAGTTTACTTATAGGCACATTGAAATAAAGAAATCAAATGAGTACGCACCCATTTTCCTGTGCAGGCAAGTCTGAGACATATTCTTGCTCCCATGAGCCTACATCTATGTCTTTCCCGCACTTGTCCTTCACTTCATCCACAATGTATCTGGCCTGAGACATTAGTTAAGATTACCATAAGCTACAATTGGCCAAAACATGGCAAAAAAGAAGTGGTCCCTTCATCATCTTCCCTGTCCAACCTCTCACCTTCCCCCCCAACCCTCTTTTTTCCTCTACATCTCCTACCCCTTTCCTTCTCCCTGTCGCTCTCTCTTCAAAATAACACAAACAGCTCAAATTAAAAATCAAATCTTAGTAGACACAAAGCATACCAGCACTTTCAACACTCGAGAATCCCTTCCTCCGAGAGAATCCAAATATTGAAATTTCTCGTCTTTCTTGTTAATGATGGCTAGACACCAATGTATCTCTTGGTGGATAGGCACAAATATCTAGAACAGAAGGAAAAATTAGTGATGAACCATCAAGAGGACAAAATGCAAAAACTAAAATTAGTGAAGTGCTGTAACAGAAAAAAAAAATTAGTAAAGTGTGGCAGGGCTTTACTTTATCGCAGTCGATTAAGCTATAACCCAACTTTTTCTGGGTAGTCCACCTTCTAACAGCTTTGTAGTCATATCCGCTCCTGCCACTTATTAACTGGAACTCAACATGTAAATTAAAAATCTGTCAATAAAAGCCCAAACCATTGACGAGTTTTTCCAGTCAATGAACCAGAATTCAATAAACAAAGAGCAATCTGTGAATCCATGATGATAAAGATGATTGGAAATGTGATTAATCAATATTGGAAACCTAAGGAGAAACCGTATCCTTGGATAGCAGAAAATGCAGGTTTCTCTATAAGCAACACAACAAACATCCTATGGCCTATGGGTGCAAAAAAAAAATTCCAGGGAAAACTAAAGTTTAAACATCCATTGATATGCTTAATCCTGCCCTAGAAACCTCCTAAGAACCCAAGAAAATCCTAAAGCCAAACCCTTTTGATGTACATACAGCACACAATGACGGCTGAGAGATAATGAGGGGAGAAATCAGGACCAAAGCTAAAGAAGAAACTTGCTAGTTCTGACTGAATTAAATATTGACAGTCAGGAATCAACCTTCTTGTAGAAAAATGTGTTGAAGAAGTGACACTTCAAGAACATCTGTGGATCTCTTTTCTCCCTTTCCTTCAATAACTCAAGATATAAGTTTATGACCTGCGAAGAAAGGATGTAAGAACAAATAAAGAGCTTACTACATTCCAGCACAGAATTCAATCATCAAAGGGTGAAGTCTGATGAACCAGTATGAGATCAACCTTCTTCCAAAGTAGCATTAACCCTTACTACAATAACATTTACTTCTCAGAGTATAAATGAAAAATTCTATCAAAAAGAGGATGCAATACATGAGAAATTACCTCATCATTTAACCAGGCACCAGGTCTAAGGCACAACAGAGTTTCTCCTGTGATCTCAATGCCAGAGTTCTTATGATTCACAAGAACCCTCTTCCTGCATGTGCCAATCCCAATATTATCATATCAAATAGATTGGCAACCAATTAGAGCAAACATTCTGTCTATACTCATACCGGTTGCCTGAAAGTGAAGATTGAACCTCTGCCTCCTCCTCATCCGTAAGAGGAATGAAGGGTTCACTAGGTACTCTCTGAAATCAAAACATGAAAACGGTGAACTTAAAGAAGCTAGGAGGTAATCTAAGCCTAAACTAGCAAAATGTTACGTAATTTCTAGTATCAGAATCAAATATCCTGTAATCCTTCTTCCTGCTTTCTATGAGCTAGAAGCAACCTATCTGATGAATATAACTCACCTATCATGAAATTAAGAGAAAAACATCAACGAAGGAAATTACCTCATCAGGTTTTTTAACTGGACGCAACTCTTGAAACAAGGACCTTTTTTCCTCATGTAATCTTATCTCGAAATTCAAATTTCCAAGTTTAGCATCTCGCCTCTTCGCATTTTCAAGTAACTTCTGGTAGGCAGACTTGCTCAAAATCTCAGGATCATTCGCGGCATTTAAGGACAACATGTCAAACATCTTCTCTGCATTCTCCATCCCCGCATTCCCATTACTCAGCTCTGACACTATGGATTCCTGCACATTCGTGGCGACCTGATTTTCATCCTTCGACCTACTACCCGACACGACAGACCTCTCTCTTCCATATTCTAAGCCATCTATTTCCTCTATACTCGAATCCGGGGACGCAACCTCTTTCCCAGTTTCGTCATCCACCAAGTCAATCAATTCCTTCTCATTTGTCAAATATCTCAGAGCGCCCAAGGCACTCGCCTTCGCCTTATTGTAATTGTACATAATATTACCCATGCGATCACTACTGTATTCTTCTTTACCGAAAGAACTCCTACCTAATAATGCAGAGTTAGAAGACCCAAATTTGCTCGTCCTGACCGGGGCATGGACTTCACGGTGCAACTTGCTCGTAGCTTCTGGGTATCTGGAGATCCTGGAGACCGCGCTCTTCGAAGAAACGGCGCGCCCAGGAGATTGCTGCATCGGGGAGAACAGCCTCGGCCTCTTCGAGGCGTGAGAACCCGGCGAGCCGCGAAGCTTCGGCTCTCCGTTGCTCAAGCTCCAGAACTCATCTCCGCGCTTCCGGTTGGTCGTCAACGCGCCCATCGATGAACTCCGGAACCGTCAGACCCTACGAAGAAGGGACCGTCGCCCATCTAAGGAAACCCATGTCTCGCCAAACCCATCGCGTCGGAGCTCGAAACTAGGGTTTTCCAAACACGACGCGGAAGGCTCGAATCCAAGCTCCAGACGAAGCGGGCCGCGAATTCGAGGAATTGCAGGCGCGTTCACCCTAGCGAAGGGCGGAATTAGGGCAATTGGAGGAGAAAACTTAGCGAGCCGAGCGGCGAGGAGGGAAACGAATCGGAGGCTTTGGAGAACCCCCCGTAGCAAGAGGCTCGACGGTTGAATTGAAACCAGAAAGCGGCGGCGGCGTTCAGCTCCGGCGGCTGTTTAATCTGGCGGAAGCGACGGCGGCGGCGGCGATCGGCTCCGGCGGCACGAGGCGAAATTTGCAGGTATAGTCGTGGCGTTGTTTCACGACTCCCTTGCAATGTCCCCCCCCACCCCCTACCTATGTATCGAGCGAGTGTACCATTTCTGTTCTCTTCCGATAAATTGCATATTGTCCCCCGAATTTTAAAGACTACTGCAAATTGGCCCCCCTCGGTTTCAATTTTGGTAATTTAGCCTCTTAATTTTAGAAATCGGTATGCCCCCGCTTCCGCACCGACCAAATTTTCCTCGAAACTTCCGACTACTTGACTGATTGCGGAGAGAAGTTTCTCTGTTAAAGCATATACAAACAAAAATTTGAGGTATAACATAAGACTATATTACATGTGAAAGTGTGATTAAAGATTCGACATCAAATACATGTCGATATGCATTTTTAATATATTTTTTGGCGTATGCACAATTTTAAATTAATTCGAGATATATTTGTCCATTTGATAAGAAGTACTTGTAAAATCACTCGTTGAGGATGTTTTGAGTTAAAAAAATTATATTTACTTAAAAGGCGGGGGGTACTCTTGATTTTATATGCTAGTAGATTTACATTAGATATTTGTTATTTATCTTTTAAAATTATTTTCTTCTCATGGTTTTCTTTTTTCTCATTTCAATAATCAAAACTAAACCCGACTAGAAAATTGACTTTATTTTTGTCCATAAATTTACTGAACCTGGCAAAAGTGCGTATGTGTGGCAAAAATAGGTATTGAGGAGATTTTGCAGAATTGCTTCATTAAATATTTGAATACATTTAATAGATGAAGTAATGGATATAAATGACATAATTGTAGACATATATGTGAAAAAGAAAATATATTTCAATGGAGGACTTGTAAAACAACTAAATGAGGATGGGAAAAAAGAATCCCAACCCCTTAAAAGTAGCATCTATGCTTTATATAATAATAGTATGAATTATTGTACTATAAGTCGTAAAATTTATCATGAAAGTCCAATTAAATCCTAAGACTTTTTAAAAATGCGATAAAATCCTAAAACTTATCACAAAAATTCAATTGAGTTATAAAATTTTCAAAAAATGATATCAACAAAAAGATTTGATTTGACCAATTTGATAAGTTTTAAGACTTACTTATAATTTTCGAAAGTTTTAAGATTTAGTTGACTTTTGTAATAAGATTTAAGACTTCTAATATACTTCATAATAGTATGGATATGTCGCATCTCAAATGCTTTACGTACTTCGATTGTCAATTACATTAATGAATCTAATTTGTGATGATCATTATATAGTACATTAGGTACGCCAAATTAAGATGAGCAAGCTTGTGGTGTTACAAAGTAGAGTCATGGGTGAAAATTCTCATGTTTTCAAATTTGGACCGAACCACAATTCAATGTCTCTCATCCATTCAAATTAGGATTAATATCTTGAAAAGCCTCAAACTAATCTATCTGTGACAAATTTATCTCAAACTGATTTTTTGATCACCAAAAGTCTCAAATTGGAACACATTAATAAATTTATCTCAAACTAGTACACTTGTGACAAATTTATCCTTTAATAGTTTCTGTTAAATTTTATTGTCATATTACTGAGTTAAATGATATATGATAGTTGACTAGTATACTAGTTCAGGATTTTACTATCCGTTTGTTACAATTGTATTGATTTTAAGATTTTTTTAATATAATTCAATTTAATGAAAGATATATTTGTTACAAATATACAAGTTTTTGGGTTTTTGGTAGTTAAAAAATTAGTTTGTGATAAATTTATCACAAATTTACCAATTTAAGGTTTCTCATGGTCATTTGGGATAAATTTGTTATATGTGTAACGATTTTTTTGGTCAAAAAAAGGAGATGTATTAATTTGGAGTTTTTTAGGGTATTAATCCTTCAAATTAACCGCTACTCTCTTGTACGTCAAAAAATTTCTTATCATTTGCGGTAAAAATTTCTTTTAGCATTAAAATTCTACTTAATATTTATTTCAATTTTTTTTTGGTAAATTTCCAACTTGGCTTCAATAGGGTTGAACCGCCTTCCTCGCAAAATGGATTCGAGGCCGGTTTTTCAGCCGGCCCGGAGTTAAAAAGGAGAGGAAGATCGGTCCTCTGAGCTCCGACCGCAGCCATGAATGTCCGGAAGAAAACCTAACGCGAATCATCATTGACTTGGAAGAACTCCACCCACTTCCTATCTTTCTGCCTTACAATATAATTCCTCGGTTCCTTTTGTTGTTGAAGAGTAATAGTTAGTCATTAGGCTGCAATGAATATTCTCTTACTTTTCTGACAGAGTCCATGCAAATTTTGTTACCATAAATTTCAGTTTACATCCCTAATTAAAGGATAAAATCATATTCAAGTTGATCTGGAAAATTTCTCTCCTTTCTTAGCGCATCCTTTTCTCAAAAGAAAGAGTTCAAATCTTGAAAAGTTATTTCATTCTTTATTCAAAACTTTTGTATTTCACCGTTGTGCAGACAGTGCAAGTAGTTTTTTTTTTTTTTTTTAAAGTTTTATTTTAGATGCCTTGTCTTTAGTCACACTTCTTTGACATCCAAATTGAAGATCCGATTACACTAGCAAATTATGACACTCCAAGATGTCACTTGCTAATACGTGCTCTTTCATTTCTTTTCTTTTCATTATGCAAGTGAAAGCCAAGTTAAAGCGTGAGTAACATAGCATATCATTTTCATTTCATATTCATATAAGCAATTCATTACATTCTAATAATTATTCGCATATTTCCTTCTTAAATCAAAAGATATATTAACAAACGTTTGGAAGGGGCCAAAAAGTGTCTATTCTCCTCTATCTAGTGACCTCGTCCTGTCCAAAAATCCATAAGTTACGGTATCTCACCTGTCTACCTGTCCTCGTCATCACCGTCGTCCCCAAACCGAAGGTCCAAAGAGAGCCATGACACAAATCGGATAGGGATCTACTTTGGATGCCCTGATCTATCCATATTGTAGCTTCGTATCGTGAGAATGTCAGGGTGGACTTGGAGAGATTCACATTCTCGAGAATGCCCTCGATGTAGACAAGCACCCCGTAACTTGTAATGGGTGGAGCGTCTATACTAAATATCTAAAAAATTAGTGGAATGAGCAAATACCTAGTAAGAGAAAGAACTAAGTTCCACACTGCACTATCCGTCCAAAACAAACAGAGATGATGCATGCAAATTTCGACTCAACACGTGCAAATCGCAATTGGACAATATCAAAACTCATATACCAGAATTCAAGCATGTGTTACAAACACAAAAGTATGGAATCGCACGTGAACTCACATGTCTCATTTCTTAGGTTCTCATGTGATCATTTTTCCTACCCCCAACTCATGAAGTTATATTGAGACATTGGCCGGTCCATGCAAGTCACTTCTGGTTTGCTATTCAGACTTCCATGGTTTGTTGTCCATGGAAATCTCACTTTGAGGCATCTTGATTCAATGTCTGAAGCATCCAAGGTTCGCTATCCTTGGGCATCCCAACTCTCTTGGGGCATTATCGGTTCGTTGTCCAATGGTCAACTCTTGACGTTGATTCATTTCACACAACCATGCACATTTATCTTGGATTATATCACACAAACATGCCAAAGTCAGCATGTATACATCAGATCATAAACTAGAAAATGGCGTCACCACACGATGTCACATAGTTCGACTCGCCTTCCTCACCAAATCACTCGAGCACCTGTGGCTCACTCCAAAATCAGCATGCATCGGAAACTTCTGATTAAAAATCTAGTGCTGTCTTTCAGCACAAGACCTCTAGTCCAACCACACTAACATGCATGCCCACAAAATTCATGTATTGCATTACACGAACAACCACAACGCAAGCCGAGCATTAAACTTCACTAAACAAAGCACTACTTTCATAGATTCTAAATAATTTGAAAACATTGCACATTTTCTACAATTCCTAGGACAAATTGTGAGTTTCAAGGCCGTTCATCACCTGGGTCTAGTTCCAATAAGCCAAAAACATCAAAGACGGACTTGGTTTTACATGCATGAACAATTCTTAAATATAGTTGCAACAATTAAAAATCTAGAGGGATTGTCATGCTTATACTACACTCATTCTCCAAGAAGCAAGAAGTTCAAATAGCCTAGAACTTAGCAATTTCACTTGCCCATTAGCTTGATTAGGATAACTAAACTTCAACCTTCTCGGATGCTTGGTCTTTGAGAGCTTTTGGTGAAGAAAGTCGAGAGAAAATTTCGAGGGTGAGAGGTTTAGCGCGGAGAGAGAGAGAGAGAGAGATGTTAAGTCTTTAAGCTCTCTCTCTTGCGTATGATTGCCAAGGGCGTTGCTCATCAAGAATATTCGGTTCATTTTTGCATGATATTTAACACTTGTCATGATCCTTGAAGACACTCATTTTGCTTCATCAAACACTTGTTTTGCATGAGGGGGTTAAGGTGTCAAGATGGGTGGACAATTGTCCACTCTCGTGCATAATTGCATTCGAATTCTTGAATTTTAGACTAAATGAATTGCCACTAATGAGGGAAAAGAGATGTGTAATTCCAAAGATTACTTAGGTGAACATCTCCTTTTGTTAGAATTAACAAGTATAATGCATCCTTTGATTTCTAAAGTCATGGCATCTTTAGCAACAACACCAAAGACAAGTTTAATTCTAATAATTCTTAAATGGAAGATTGAGGAATTGTCAAATCTCAATACATGACCTAGTACCACTATTTAGTAGCTAGTGTCACCCATCTTCAACTGTGTTTGTTCCGACATAGATTCATAAATTCATTTCGTGTCACTAGCACCTTGAGCATACCCTATTCCATTCGAACTCCATACTTAACAATAACAATTTGAACTCCATCGTCTAATTGGAATCATTGAGTAAGCAAAAACTCAAGATGTCACACTAACTTTTCATTTTGCAATTTTGTGGAGGAACGTTATATTGCGGAGGTATTGAATATTATTGGGTTAATATCATGAAAAATCTCAAATTAGTACCCAAATCTTAAATTTACCATTCACTAAATTTTACTATCAAATTATTAAGTTTTACTATCAAATTATTAAGTTAGATAACACGTGCCAGTTGACAAATATACTAATTTGGGTCTTATTTTCCACTTGTCATAGATGCATAAATTTGCCTTTTCTTTCATGGTATTAATCCAATTTAATATAAGGTAATGGAGGATAAATTTGTCACTGATATATTAATTTTGAGTTTTTGATGGTTAAAAAATTATTTTTAAGTAAATTTATCATAAGTGTACTAATTTTGAATTTTTGTGTTATTAACCCAGTGCTATTACCAAATTAGCACATGGCCATTAATCTCATCAAAACCTTCTCTAGTGCACTTCTCTGACCATCGCCGCTGTGGTCGAAGTGCATGTTGTTAACATCTGAATTTTCCCAACGGTTAAGTTTAGAAAATTCTAGATACGAAATTCCCAATCATATCCCATCATCACAAAACATGCAACAAAACAACACGGGGAGAGGGCCAAAAAGTTGCCTATCTCCTCTTCCCATCATCTCCTTAAGTTTCCAAGATGTCCCTAATATCTCCTAATAACTGAACCTTACCAACAGTGCCTTCCTTCATCAACACCCCCGCCAGTCACCACTCAAGAGGGCTGATGAGGTTGCCGTCCAAATTCAAGAACCAGGAGCTAAATAGCATCGGAAACCAAGTGGGGTGGCCATCATCGAAGTAGATAGTAGCTACGTAGTGGGTAAACACTCACACCATCTTGGAACACATCCTCAAGGTATGCGGGCTCTCTATAAGTAGCGACAGGTGGAACATCCATTTTAGCAATCTGAAAAATGATAAAAAGGGGTGAGCAATGCCTAGTAAGAGAAAAATGATTCAACTTTAAATTATAACATCCACATATCACTCGCAGAATATCATCACCCAAGAATATGTTGTGCAAATACAATGCACGCCACAGTTTCCAGCTGAACCAACATACACCGCACACGTACAACATCACCACCTCGACTCCATGCGTCTCCGAACCACACACGCATGTGACACTCATTTTTCACACACATTAACCGTGCACATTAGTCATGCAGAAATGCCGTGAACCACGCGTGAACTCATGCGCCTTTGAGTTGGTTAACCACCGATCACTAGCCCGGTTCGCTCAAGTGACTTTCGATCCCAGATCAGACTTCCATGGAATTTTTTCCACAGGTATCTCCCTTCAAGGCATCTCGGTATCGGGCAACCGAGGCATCCTAGACACACAGCAGGGACATCATACTCTGAGACATCTCAGCACCCACAACCAAGGCATCCCACTCCCTGAGCATCACTGGTGTCGCCACTGATGGAACATCTTTAAAAATTTCAGTTCATTCACATCATTTCACACACACGCCTTGAATTAATCATATGATACCAGCATGCGCGAGCCTTCAAGGCTCCACAATCACAGCACAGCGTATAGACACTGATGGTGCACATCCTTTTCTAAACAAGGTACTCACATACATGCATTCCTCACTATACATGATATCTCATTTCATTCAAGGAAGGTGCACTAATGATCATCACAACATGTACCAACATGGCCAATCATTGATGTTCACAGCTTGTAGCCATATGCCCGAAATTTCCCAGGCATTCGGAGTAAAACAGAATGTACACGCAATAAGAACAGAACACGCACGATTAACAACATCAAAGCTAAAACCCTAGTAAACAATTTCGAAAAATTATGAAATTCTAGTGTGTATTAGAAAAAAATTGACAAACATTTTTCGTGAAGGTCACTAGCTCCAGATCTTAGTGTACGAAGAGCAATAATTCCAAGAACTCGATCCACAGGTCAGTCAGTAGTTTGTAGAATTGACATTCACAGAAAAGGACGTATTTCTACCCTTGAAACTCGACCAGTTGCTACAAAATTTTAGTATGTTGTTTGTGAGAGTATATTCTACCACTTTCATGAGGTGACTCGATCTGAATCTAGCTCAAAAATTGCACAGAATTCGAAAAGCATATTGGCCTACCCTATTTTCGCCCCTAAATAGATTCGTATCACAGAACACCATTGTGATTTTGGTCACTTACATTAGTTCAAAAAAATCTCATAAGACATATGTTATAGTATATCATCTTTAGAGCATTTTCCATACAGAACGTATCGTCTAGATCCCTATAAATTAGTCAGTACAAAATCAGCACCTTAAATGTGTAGAAAATTTGGTTCCGCAGAAAATGGGAACTACCTAGAAGCTACTGCGATCTCAGCATTTATTTCTTACACCGTTCACATGCATAGCTATATTAACCCACATTGTACACATGCAAGATTCAATTAACACACCGACCTCCAAACAAGATCATCGTAGTACAGAGTACACCACAAAGCCCACATGCAAGCCAATCGGCTTTTCCCGAACCACCTGCATGCCTATTTCCTTCACGTGCATGCCATTTCTACCAACCGAACAGCACTCGAACAGCCACCACACGAGTTCCTATTCCTCTATCAACCATAACAACAGCAAGCACTTTGAGGAAAATGATCTGCAAACCAAGGTCGACCACAACACAACAGCAAGAGCCCATGGAAATGGGTACCTACACATCTTCGAGCCACACGAGGATGCTAGAGCTTAATACTGAACCTTTTCCCTTACCTTCCCACACTCTAGACCTTCCCGAGCTCGGTTCTTACTGTCTCCTTCGAGGATTCGAGCTCCAAAAGTTGCAGGCCTGAAGAGAACGTGAGGCGGAAGAGAAGGAGTCGTTCGAGAGAGAAATGAGGGTGAAGCGAGGGGAAAATGCGGGCTGGAGAGGAAGGGAAAACAATAAAGAGAACAAAGAAGGGAAGGGGAAGAGCCGGCTGCCTAGGGCAAAAGTTTGCTTGCCCAAGAATTTTTACTGAATCCTTATGATGGCATCCCAAATCCCCACGGTGGCAGGTTCAAGAAGAAGCATCATCATTACGCTACGGAGAAAGGCTATTTCAACCATGCAAATACGACAAGGAAAAGAAGATTATTGGGGTGGGAAATCTCCCCATGCAAGCTGTAGCAACTGCAGGAGAGAGAAAGAGAGAAAGAGAGGAGAGAGAAGAGGGTGAAGGTGGTCCAGCCATGCAGAAAAAGAAATAAAAACAATGTACTCAAAATCTAGATTTCAATTTAGTGGATGCCTAAGATACCAATTTTTCTCCTAAAGTCTGGTTCTACAAAATGTAGGCATCCCCTAACTTATATTAGTTCTAAATGACGTGTTAGCATCACAACCTAGACTTAGGACCAATTAGGAGTAGTACGTAGATATACTAAAATAACTTATACCAAATCAAGGTCATGCTTAGTTCGCAAATTCCTAAATTTAACATGTGTACGATCAAATCTAAGTTCACATTATTGAGTTGAGACTTTTCTTTTGAATTGGGCTTCACTCTTACATTCGGGCTATTGGCTTCACAGCCCACTCGGCCCAATTATACTACAGATGGCCTTCACACTTGGCCCATTAAACGCTGGCCCAAACCTTACGGCCCACCATCGAGCCCATGCTCGGAGCTTTCACACAGCCCAATGAGCCCACGCTCATGGCTTTCACTCGGCCCATGGACAACCTTTCAAAGCCCATATTGGTTCTCTATTCATTCTAGTGAGTAGAATTTTTAGAGTGTCACAAATCGACCATTTATAATGCCACACTTAACACTGCAAGATTTGACTAACGCTCCTCACGATTGCATCACTCGGTGTGATGGCATAAAACCTAGAAGAAACCCCCATCTTATCCTCTTAAGCTGGGCTCGGTAGTTAGGATAAAATTCAGGATAAGATAAAATTCTTGTGTTTGGTACCTGCTTAAGACAAAATAAAGTTAGATACAAAAAGAATATAGCTCGGATAAAATTATCCTATAGGCCGCATTTGGTGGCTTGATAAAACTCCAAATAGGATCATTTTTATTCTATCTAGTGTTGGGAGTAACATGTAATCCGAAGTTATTTGGATATAGTCCGGATATGGACCGGATAAAAGAATCTCACTTAAAGGGGTGGGATAGACCTAGATAGGATATGGATTAAGGACAGATAAAAATAAAAGCCAAAGTAAATCAACAGAGAGAACAAGCGTGGGAGCTGCACCATCCTTCACAATCTTGCCCATTAGACCCATCAGACCATTGCCTGCCTGTCGGTGGCGGATCCTTCGCTCGCCGTCGAGGACGCTCATGCAGATTCGCCACCCAGAAACAAAGAGTACCTTTGTTCGCA
The DNA here is from genome assembly GCA_014182735.1 of Corymbia maculata. Classification (NCBI taxonomy): domain Eukaryota; kingdom Viridiplantae; phylum Streptophyta; class Magnoliopsida; order Myrtales; family Myrtaceae; genus Corymbia; species Corymbia maculata. Next base: position 13,371,455 of record CM024683.1, on the reverse strand, counting down.
GTAGTCCATAACCTTGTTTGACCTTTTTCCGGTGAGGCTTCACAACGCGAAGGGGTCAATGAACCCATCCGCACTTTCAATGGTCGTACGTGGATGAATTTTTCGATGAAATTCACATGAATTTGGTGTCGCCGTCGAGATACTGTACGAGAAAGAGACAGAGACGGGGAAGAGAAGCCCTAATGGGTGCGTTGTGTTTGCAGGCGAAGTCTCTTCGAGAGAGAATCATGAACGAAGTTACTCGGGGGACGTGTTAGCAATCACTAGAAAGACCAAAGGTTTTAAAACAAATTCCTCTTCTTCTCCAAAATCTTCAGATGGAAGGCGATGAGATATGAAGAAAAGTAATGGCCAGTGAGAAAAGCGAATAGAAGTCAAATGGAGAAAGCTCGTGCCTCGGGGGAGGGCGGTAATAGTGGTGAGGCAACCACTGTGAGAGAATGGACACTTGGTTCGAGATGTCCATATCTATCTTATATCTAGGCATTAACTAAATACAACCTACGATTTTCTATAATCCAACGAATATTTGGACGATTTCTAATCCGATCTTATCTTATCATATCCTAATTCAAATCAAGATGATCAAACATAGCCATAAAAGAATGTGATATAGGTGAATATGATTTCTACTATCCATAATACGAAAGTTATTTTTATCATATAACAATTATCTTAAATTAATAAATTAAAATTATATTTTAATATAATTAATATTTGAATTCTTATATAAGACTGATAGGATAGAATGATTATTTTTTTCCTCTTCCATTGTTCTCTAATGAAATTTTATTAAATTATAAACTATAGTAATATACCTAAAATAATAAAATACCTAAAACATATTTATATTATAAGATAGAATTAAATTCGAATGTATAAATAAAAATGAGATTGATTTAAAGAAATTAAATTGTTATTTTTTCCATTTTCCCCTTTTGCACCTCGATGGCTTCCTCCTACAATCGAACACTCCCCTTTTGCCTCCATCAACGTTAGCCTCGTCACCTCCCGCATCAAGTCCGGCTGCTCACCCTCTCCCCAATAATAGCAGCGACTCCTCCGCGAGCTCGAGGACATCATCGCCACCCGATGGACAACCCATCTCCAGCATCTTTCCTCTCACGAGAAAGGGGAAAAAAAGAAGAAGAAGAAGAAGAAAGAAGCATCCTCTTGGCCTCTCTCTTTTCTAGGCACAATCGCCATTGAAGCTCTGCACAAAACCTCAAAGCCACAACCAATCGAATTCGTTCGCCACCTTGCCTACTCACTGCCGCTCGTTGTCGCCGCCGGCCAATGTGAAGAAGACGATGCAGAGGAGGAAAAAAGAAACAAAAGAAAAAAAAAAGTAATAATTAAATAGAAAATGAAGAAAGAATTAAAAAAAAAGGTATAATGACGATATGGTTGGATTAGGTTGTGGATTGAAGGTATGGTTGTATGGGCTGAATTGGGGCGTCGTGGGCTGGAAGCCCAACCCAATTAGAAATATCGAATTGGAACTAGGCTGAGAATTTTGGACTGAGAGGCCGCGCTAAGGTGTTGTGGGTAAAGAGAATAGATTGGCTAAATGGAGCATGTGGGCTAAGTTCTGGTTGGGCCTAGAACGATTATAAGAAAAAGGAAATTGGCAACTTGGGCTTTAATTGTTGTAATAGCCCAAGTGCCTCAGGCCAAACCCTATTTGGACAGAGCCCTAGAGGTCAGTCTGAATCCAAACCCAACCTGGACCATTAGGGTCTGGATCAACATAGTGATCTGGTCCAATTCAAAGTCCATTTTTCCAGAACTTAAAAATTAATGATACTAAAAAATTAATAATTCAAAAAGGTTTAGAAATTAGATTTCGACTAATTTCATTAGTGTTAATTCCAGTTTAGAACTAGTTTCGTATAAAAACAATGTGAAACTCTCTTGATAAAAAAATTGAACCCAAAATTTAGTAAGCCTTTAGAACTTTACATTAAAGCTTTTGAATGTTTTTGTTTTTTAGAGACAATGTTGTTGCGTACTTTCATTTTCTTTTTTAGAGGCAAGGCCAGCAAAATCCTGGCCATGGTTGGACGAGGCTTAACCTCGCCAACCGAGCTTTACCAAGCCTCTGGTGAGGCCAAAGCTTATGAAGGCAGCCTTGCCCAAGCTGCACATTGGGTTGGTGAGGGTCAACAGTCGCACCCTTGTGCAAATTTTTATAAGGGTGAGCCTTGCTTGTGGCCAGCAAGACTCGAGCTTGCCAAATCTAGTGAGGTCTGCCTCACCCAATCATTGCTTGAAAGTTCATCCTAGCCTAATTGAGACTTGTTTAATGCCAAAGATTAACATTAGTAAGATTTATCCTCATGTGAAACTTTTTTGCCCATTATCAAGTATTTAGATATATTTTGAAGTATTTGCCCAACTTTTTTTTGGTGCTAACGCTATCCTTGGATGCCTCAATGAGGATATGATCTTGGCCATCTCTCATCAAAACTTCAGAGAATTTTTTATTTTACTAACTCTAGCCCTCCATGGACCATGGATGATTAGATTCCTCAAAATGTGGATGAATTTTTCTCTAGGGGCATTCAACACCATGTTGGAAAAAATTGATGAGAAAATAAATTTGTTTGAAGCGTGCAAGAACATTATTCTTAAAGATAATTCCACCCTTCAAAATACAAGACTTGATGTGATAAGCTCTAACAATTGTTCTCCCAAGATACTACAAACCGTCTCCTAAGAAGGAGCAGAAACAACGTTGTGTATAACCCAGTAAAGAAAAGAAAAGATTTTTTGAACAAAAAAAAATATTCTCTTCTTTATTTGGTGTATCTTTCTAGATTGTCCATTGAAGTTTCATTTTTTTATATTCGGACAAAATAGCCATTAAGAAATTGTTATAGAGCTATTATAAATTATTAGAGGATTTATTTTATAAATAAATTAGACATTACAAAGTGATTGAAAAACCGTTAAAATGTTGTTATATAACTGTTAAAATAATGATGACGTTCAATGTGGTTACTGTAAATATTTCAAAAATTATTGAAATATTAAACAATCCCCCACATATTTCAATGATGATGATGGGTTATTGGAGTGTAATGCATCGGAACTATGTTTGTTAGGCTATGAACCAGCCCTAAAAAAAATGAAATATAATTCACAAAATCATTGGTGAACTTTAAAACTTCTATGGACCAAGAACTTTTTTTGTGAATTATAATTTTCACCAATCACATTGCACTCCTACAACTACGTTGTTCAAAGCGGTTTTGCACTAAGAGGCCATACACATGCTTGGTTTATTCATAAATGCTCTAGAGATTATCATCAATAATCTCATAGGAGCGGCCCCACTCCACACTTATATAGGTTCCCTCAAGTGTATTTTGTGGCCTAATACACCACCAATAATAGCTATGAAACTCATTAAGAGCTTAGCTTAGTCTCTCTTTTTTATAGTTTTGCACTATTCTCACCTTAGGAGGGATAATAATTTTAATAATGCATCATTAGAACAACAAGTGATTTGTTATTACCCATATAAACCTAATTCATAGGATCGCCAATCATATAAGTTGGGTTACCATCACTGTTGTTTTTCCTCGATTGGCTTAAATCCCATTCCCCTCAATGCGTCATAAATCAATTTTCTTCTCACGGGTTTAGTTAAAGGATCAGCCAAATTCACACTGACTTTACATAATTGATGGAGATAATTCCATTTTTAAGCAGTTGTTTTACCACATCATGTCTCAATCGAATGTGTCTATTTTTATAATTGAAAGTTTTATTCTTTGCAATAGCTATTGTTGCTTGGCAATCATAGTGCATAGACATAGCAGGTGTCAGTTTCATTCCCAAAGGAATATCTGCTAAGAAATACCTTAACCACTTAGCCTTATTGCCAGCTAATTCTAAAGCCACAAATTATGACTCCATGATGGATTTAGCAAATATTGTTTGTTTGGCTTATTTCCAAGCTACAACATCTCTACCAAGGGTGGACACATATCCACGGGTGGATTTTGTCTCATTTGAATCTGAAATCCAATTAGCATTACTTATCCTTCTAATACAATGGGAAATCCATTATATAAAATATCATAGTTCATGGTTCCTTTCAAATATTTTCATTACTCTGCTCAGAGTAGTCCAATGATCATTATTGGGATTTTGTGTATCTTTGCTTAGTCTACATAAAGCATAAAGCTGTATCAGGTTGAATATAATTCATCAAGTGCATTAGATACCCAATAATCTAAGCATACTCATACTAAGCCACAATACCTCCTTTATTTTTCACTAATTGGATATTAGAATCCTAAGAAGTATCACAATTCTGACATTAAAGTGACCATATTTTTTAAGAAGCCTCTCCATGTAATGTTCTTGAGTAAGCATTAGGCCACTGTCACTTCTTACGATTCTAGCATCCAAAATTACATTAGTTTCTCCCATGTCCTTAATATTGAATTTAGAAGTCAAGAAACATTTTTTTTCATTCACAATATCAATATACGTACCAAAAATAAGCATGTCATAAATATATAAGCTAATAATTATAAATTCACCATCAACAGTTTTTATGTGCACAAATTTATCTACTCTAATAGAGAAAAATCCATTATTAACTAAAACCTCATCGAATTTCTCGTGTCATTGCTTTGGGGCTTGCTTTAAGCCATATCAGGATTTTATGAGTTAACAAAGTTTATTTTCTTGGCCAGGAAAAATACAGCCCTCAAGTTACACCATGTAAATTTCTTCTTCTAAATTACCATTTAAAAATGCCGTTTTACATCCATTTGGTGAACAACAAGTTTGTAAATAGAAGCTAAAGCAATTAGAACATAAATAGATAAAATGAACAAATGTGCCAAAATATTTATTTTTGAGTAAAACCTTTTGCAACCAATTTTGCTTTATAGTTATCATTACAATCATTAGGATTAAATTTCCTTTTAAAAATCCATTTATAGCCAATTAGTCTGGCACCGGGTGATAAATCAACCAATTTCCAAGTTTGATTTTGTAAAATAGAGTCAATCTCAATTTTTATGGCATCTTTCCGAAACTACTTTATCTAGAAGATATTACTTTAGAATAAGTCAAAGGATCATTATCAATAAGATAAATATAAAAATCATTCTTAAAAGAAGTTTATTTCCTTATTCTTTTACTCCTTCTCAATTCATCATTTGAATTTTCAAAACATTTTTATGAAGAGGTGCGGGAGAAATAGTATCAATATTTAATGGAAAAATTTGCTCAAAAAATTTTGCATTTTTTGTCTCAACTATGGTATTATTATCAAGCACCTTACTTTTCAACACAAGAAATCGATATGCAGCACTATATTTGGCGTAACCAATAAACATGCGGTCAGATGTTTTAGAGCCTATTTTCCTTCTTTTTTTTAAACTAGGATGCATAACCTTAGCAAGGTACCCCCAAACTTTCAAATATTTTAAATTAGGGCAATACCATTTTCATAAGTCATAAGGTGTTTTACCCATTTTTTTATGAGATATCCTATTTTGGATGTAACATGCAGACAATAGAGCTCCACCCCATAAATTATTAGGAGCTTTAGAACTGACAAGCATAGGACTCATCGTTTCTTTCAAAGTTGTATTTTTACTTTTAATTCCAAGGAATAAGGAGGTGTAGTTTCATGAATTATTCTTTCCTTTTCACAAAATTCATTAAAAATTAGAGACAACTAATTGCGACTTTTGGACAAAGGGCCAACAGGGGCAAATTTAAGATTAGAGTATAAATTTACGATTTTCTTTTCGACAAAAAAAAATTGTGATAGATTTGGAATTGGACATAAAATTTAGCATTTTTCTAAAACAAAAGAAAGTTTGAGGCAAATTTAAGATTAGACCTAAAGTTTGATATTTTTTCTAAGATAACAAAAATTTTGGGGTAGAATTAAAACTAAAGTTTGAGAGTTTTTAGAGAATTAACCCAATTAATATCACTAGCAACTCTTTGCACTTAACATATGCAGAGGATGCCCGTCTTGTCTCTCGGTGCCATCCTCCTCTCTCTCTCTTCTCCATTGCAGCAACAGGGGGGCTCCTCCATCTCTGCAAACTAAAAGATCTTCAAAATCTTGTGAACTGGAGCCATCAGCAACTGTGATAGGACACCCACGCTCAGCTGTGACTTTGTTGTGCCTGAACATATTTTGAAGTCTGTACCGCCCTCTTCTCTCTCTCTCTTCTCCATTGCAGCAACCGGGGGGCGAGAAAATATTAGGTGCAGCTCGTTTGTCAGCGTGGAAGAGCCTTCAGAGATCGACACGTGTCCCGCGGGCCCATTTCGTCAGTCCAGGCCTCTGACACTCTCTCTTCTCTCTCCCTGTTAACGCCGTTCCGTTTACAAAGCGAAAAAAATTTCGCTCCATCCCCATTCAAAAATCAAAACTGTTTCGCGTTCTCTCTCCTCTGCCTCCGCGCTTAATAATCTGTTCCCTCTCTCTGAATCTGCTAGCGAGCCACCACGCCTTCGCCTCCGCCTCTGCCGCTGTCGCCTCCCCGAGCCACCGTGCCGACGCGATCTGCCGGGGACCACGACGCCGACATGCCCCCGCCATTGCCTCTCGCAGCCGCCGCGCCGACGCCGACGCGTTTTGCCCTCACACTTCGCAACCTCTGCTTTCCCGACGCCGCCTCCGCCTCCGCCTCCCGCTGTCGCCTCTCGAAGTCCCGCCTACGCCGTCGTCTCCCGAAGCCCTGTATACGCCGTCGCCGTCGCTCTTCAGAGTTCGACCTTCCGATCTCTCCCTGCACGTTCTCTGCGAAGTTAGAGGTAAATTTTCACGTCCTCTTCCCCTTTATCGTTTAGATTTCGCTTCGAGTTCTTGAGATAGTTGTTGCGATTAGACGTGGGATCGATTGGTGTTACATTGTGGATCTGGTGATACTTGCCCCTCGGAAGGATTGCTGAGAGAAAGAGTGAATTTTGGTCAGACGTGGATGAAGCGAAGCTGCTATTCTCCGGTTGGCTCACGGCCATTCCAAAAATAAAAGGCACCCGTTTGCGTTTCTGAAGTAAGAGGTAAATTTTCGTTTCCATTGGTCTTAGATGGCCTTATTTGTTTATTAGTTTCTGCAAAAAGCCAGGTCTCTAGACTGGCATTGGTTTTATTAACTTGCCCTAATCAATGCAAGTGAAAACCATTAGCTGCAAGCTTCAAAATGCTAAATTGGGCTAGAGTATTATTATTTTTGTGAGGTATTGTTGTTGTAAGAGAGAATAGGCCATATTTTTCTCCTAGTGAGGTTCTCGGTTCATTTCCTATAGGACGTAAGACAGTATTTACGGACTTTAGAGTTTTTATACTAACAGTATTCAAAAGAAGGAAAAAGAAGAAAAAGAGTTAGTTGACTAATTAAGCCATTCCATACAGTTCTTGAATTTCTCTAACATTTGATCATTAGTTAAGTTTTGTTGGTTAGGTTTTTGATCTGTAGAAGAGAAAGCTTCTGAATGATGTTTGTATTGTGATAACTGCTTCGCTATAGTAGTACTAGTTGAAGCCCACACTTAGTAGCGGAGTACGGTTTTTTTGTCTATTAAATCTGTAGAATCATAATTACAGGAAATTCACCATATTGTTGGGTGATTATTATAGTTAGCTTTACTTGTGATAACCATATTCTTCAGATTTTATGTGCTGTATATGGTTCTTTGATGACCTAGCTAATGTTAACTTTTATTCAGCAGACATGGTCTATTATTTCAGAGCTGACTGAGGAGAAAACTTTAGCCTTGCAACAGATGTAGAGTTATCTCAGGAATTGGTAGGTCGATAACATCATTTCGTATACTAAAGGTGTTTGTAACTCATATTGCTCTTCGTGTAGATTGATGAGTTAAGGCAAATAGCAACTTCATGATGTTTCTAGGGTGCTACTGTGCTTCTTTGACTTCATGTTCTCAAGATCTTTATGGATAGTTAGGTTAGCAGGATGAAGCAAAGAACTAGTGAAACAGTTTTAGCAGTGGAACCACCTTTAGTCTCTTGCTCTGTTTAATGTCCATTCTTGAGTGTGACAATTGACATTCTTCATGAAGGCATGTTAGTAAGGCCCGACTTGTCACCTCTTTCATGTAATTGAAATATTGTACTGGGTATATTAACAAATACATGGACCATTTGTATCCTAATTTAGGAGGTACTAGATAGGGTAATGGGTGATGGGGTTTTATGCAATTGGATGAGTTGTTTAGCAGTAAGATTCATTTATATAGTAATTAAGGTTGCTCTTTGACGATAGACTATGGATGGGAGTTTTTCATATGTTTCAGATTCCTAGGTTTCTCATATTTACTTCATTGCAAACCTTTGAGTATGAGATCCATGACTTAAAAGACACTAAAAAGATGCCAACACATACTTCTAGACTTGTCTTCTTCTTGTTCTTTTCTATTTTTTAGTTTGAAAAGAGTAGGTCATTCCCATCAAAGTACTTAATACTCAGTAGTCATATCCCTCTTTCCTCTGCCATGGCGATTTTACTTGCTATTGGTCATTTGAGCCCTTTTGGGGGCATTTGCATTATGCTCCTTTTGCCACATTTTGTTACATGGTGGTATCATATAGTAAACTACATTTATAGATATCTGTGCTTTCTATTAATCATGTCTCGGTTTTTATTTTGGTCCCTCGAGCAGGATTTGCTGAGAAAAGAAGTTAGGGAGAATCGTTCGAACAGCTACTTCTTATTGCTTTCTGCATTGGTTGGTTTACTGGGCATCCTGGCTGGCTATTCCATAAAATAGGAGCTGAAATTGTGAATGAGAGGCTTTGGCCATGGCTCAAGGTGGCCATATGAAGCTGCTAGCAAGTCACTAGATAGAGAGGCTTCTTGCTGCAGTGCCAAAAAAAGGAGAATGACAATGCTGGGCAAAAGAATCAAACAGAACCACTTCATAACAATGTTATCCAATACAGCTCTCTGTGCGATAAATACAAGAGAATTTTGAGATGTTCTTAAAAGCTGCATTTTGTTTATTTTGATAGAACAAATAGTCAATGTGTTCATCAAAGATAAAAAGGTAGGAAAATTTGGGGGCAAATGGTTGATTTGTTCATCGCAGATAAAGGAGCATTTGCTACTTTCACTGAAGCATACTTGAGTGGTCTCTGATTAGCAGGACGATAATGGATGTACTCAGATCTCTCAAAAGTAACCTTCAATGACCGAGAAGAATCCATAGATTTTATATATCAAGGAAAAACATCAACTTTTCATACACAAATGTCGCAAATTTTATGCATCATGATCAGTCATATTCAACCTACCCATCTCTAAAATGAATCAAATGGTGTTTCTTTAGTTTGCCAATCAGACAGGTCTATCGCCCCACAAAGGCACAATTGGTACTACAGCAAGGTGTGCACGTACAAGCTGTTGCGCAACCAATTGCAAAGAACACCTCTGCATACAAGTCTGTCTCGCAGGGTGACCAAAGTTTAAATGACACTCCATTCTCAATATAATGACACAACTGACCATACCAGCAACGTGATCAAAATATTTGCGACATACATAATCAAACACCATTTAGTTTAGGGACAACACCACAATGAACCGAACATGTATATTTTCATTCTCATGCCCTGCTCATCAGTCAAAACATTACGATGAGAGTTACATCATTTTTGGGAGAGGAACTTCTTTTACCATTCATCCGAGTGTGTATAATCTGCATGCAGTGATTTACAGAAGTAATCTCCAATATGTTCAGCCATGGCAAGCCCTGAATCCTATTTGCTTATGTTGGAACTATGGATGAAGAGCTTAGCAGCATTCTTGATTTGGAACAGCGCAATAACATCATCATACCATTTTCCTGCTGCTAAACTAATTCAACGAACACTTAATCAATCACTAAGAGCATTGAGGATGAACTGAAGTGCTCTCGGGGCTAAGCATACCCTGCTTCAGGGAGTTGACTGTAATAGGTCATGAAAACTCTTCATGTTTATCTGTTTTTCTCCATGAAATGTCAAGAAATGGTCACTAAATCTCATTCCTTACAAGAACGGCATCTTCACATTTCTTAATCTTTCTTTCCTGTAAAAGGACTCTTCAGTCAAAGGGCTTCCACCAAATGAAAATAAAGATAACGGAACATTTTATTAATCTTTCTTTCCTGTAATTCATGATTCAAGAAATGGTGGGAACACAACATTTCTGAAATAAATCAACCAGAAATGGAAGTTGAATTGGCACTGAATGGTCTTTTGCCTAAACATGGACTTCTTGGATCGACTTGCCAATTGAATGGTCTTTCAGACATGATTACCAATGACAATAATGATCAAGTGGAGAACATAAGCTTTGCTTCCAAATTAGAAAATACTATCCGAAGTTCTAGAAGTCATAAGGAGCCCAAAGCCCTGACAAATGGAGGACTCAGGGATTTCTTCTGTCTGCCACAGCCATGATGTTGATCTCCAACAAACAATCCAATATTTTGTGAATGTGCCTACAATGAGCAAATTCGTGACAAAATCAGCATCTAAAATAATGAACTCAGATTCAGAGAAATTGCTTCACCCTTGAAAAGGTAAAGATCTTTGGCTTTAGGAAATTTTCTGCAGAGTCAAGTATTTTCAGGCAGAGTGTGAGCCTTTTGTGGTTAACAAAGTATTCTTGGATACATGACATAGTTCAGCTGCATTCACTTAGTTACTGTGATTAAATGTAGCGAAGACACAGAACGACATCATTGTAAGAGCCTAATGCAGCGAGGGTGTCTGAGCAAAACATCTAAGGTGAAATTCAAGCAAAGTAAATCATCAGCTTGCAGTAATCATTGAGCATAAGATAAAGGCAGGGAGGATGCTGTTTACCACCATAGCTGAAATATGGCATGCAAAGTAGGACCCCTTAAAGGGTATATGCCCACTGCAGGCTTTAAGGGAGACTATGGCATTATCCTCCCTCCATTGAGCTAAGCTCATTGATCCTGCAATTGATATCATTATTTTCTACTAGGTAACTCCTTCCATCTTTAGCCAAAGACAGTAGATTCACCATAGATATTGCCAGCACCTTCATTTCGTTGCAGATGTTGAACCCTGTCAAGGAAGTCCCAAGAAAGATGAATAAAATGGATTGTTCCTTGAGTTTCCAATTCGCCATCTCAAAGGTAATCATAAAGAATCTCAACAAGAACGTTTCATGAAAGACACGTTCTCTCACAGCAATTTTAAACTAGAAAGACATGAACCGCGAACATGACTGGAACAGTGTCTTTCTTTTCTTCTGCCAAGTGATTTAACAGTGTCTATCTCATGTAAGAATGCCGAAACGTGATGATCGCATTCTTATTCCATAATACAATAAATCATCCGAACTCATGTAGGTCAAAGTCCACCAGAGGATGTGCTATCAATGGTTTAACAGAGGAACAATGTCCAAGCTATAAATAGTTTGCATAGCGGGTGTCTTATCATATCATTGCTAAATCACTACTGAAAAGCAAATCCACCAGCAGACAGAAAAACTGAAGAGCAACCCAGAAAAGCCACAGCCCCATCAAACTAGCATCACCCATCGCAGTTTCATACCCGACAAACTAAATAAACCATTATCATTTCCAGAGGACAACAAAGACCCAAATTTAATCGAATTCATATCGCTCTCGCGATGAAAAGAACATCCGACTTTTTCCCATACATTGTAAGCGGATGTACATCAGTTCGGAACCAGAGGCCCCTGTCACGCACTCGCGGCAGGGAGTACCTATCAACCTCGATGGAAACCGCAGAAAAGAAAGAGGTGGGTCGGCTTCAAAACTCAATCCTCGCCCTCCCTCTTGCCGCCGGGCTTGCGATAGGTCTCTAATGGAAACGAAAATTTACCTCTTACTTCAGAAACGCAAACGGGTGCCCTTTTATTTTTGGAATGGCCGTGAGCCAACCGGAGAATAGCAGCTTCGCTTCATCCACGTCTGACCAAAATTCACTCTTTCTCTCAGCAATCCTTCCGAGGGGCAAGTATCACCAGACCCACAATGTAACACCAATCGATCCCACGTCTAATCGCAACAACTATCTCAAGAACTCGAAGCGAAATCTGAACGATAAAGGGGAAGAGGACGTGAAAATTTACCTCTAACTTCGCAGAGAACGTGCAGGGAGAGATCGGAAGGTCGAACTCTGAAAAGCGACGGCGACGGCGTATATAGGGCTTCGGGAGACGACGGCGTAGGCGGGACTTCAAGAGGCGACAGCGGGAGGCGGAGGCGGAGGCGGCGTCGGGAAAGCAGAGGTTGCGAAGTGTGAGGGCAAAACGCGTCGGCGTCGGCGCGGCGGCTGCGAGAGGCAATGGCGGGGGCATGTCGGCGTCGTGGTCCCCGGCAGATCGCGTCGGCACGGTGGCTCGGGGAGGCGACAGCGGCAGAGGCGGAGGCGAAGGCGTGGTGGCTCGCTAGCAGATTCAGAGAGAGAGGGAACAGATTATTAAGCGCGGAGGCAGAGGAGAGAGAATGCGAAACAGTTTTGATTTTTGAATGGGGATGGAGCGAAATTTTTTTCGCTTTGTAAACGGAACGGCGTTAACAAGGAGAGAGAAGAGAGAGTGTCAGAGGCCTGGACTGACGAAATGGGCCCGCGGGACACGTGTCGATCTCTGAAGGCTCTTCCCGTTTGCCACGCTGGCAAACGAGCTGCACCTAATATTTTCTCGGGGGGCTCCTCCATCTCTGCAAACTAAAGATCTTCAAAATCTTGTGAACTGGAGCCATCAGCAACTGTGATAGGACACCCACGCTCAGCTGTGACTTTGTTGTGCCTGAACATATTTTGAAGTCTGTACCGCCCTCTGCACCCAGTACGCGAGGTCGACGTGACACGACGAAGCTTTCCGTAATTGCTACACGATCGAAAGCAAGCTTTAACTCCACCCATGGCTGAGCAACCGTTCTCTTTGTCGTCTTCGCTTATATTTGTGGCGTGAGACCTGAAGTTTCTCTAGGCTTGCTCTTCTGGTTCTGCAATTTAACAAATGCGATTCTTTTAATAATATGTAAGTTCTACGTATACTTCAAGATGTGAAAGAGATAAATTCAATTTTCCCCTTATGTCAAGCTGTAATACCTAGGTTGAAATGTCCGGACTTTCAACAGTTGATAAAGAAAAAAGCACAATATCTGAATAGAGCCGGCCATTACGATAAATGCATCATCTTTTCTCCCTTTGGAGAGTATGGCTTAATTTTATTGGTTTAAACAGAAATTAAAAGGTTCTTATTCAACTGAAGAACCCAAGGATTAGACAAAGAAGTTGAAGCATTGGGTTTAGAAGCTTCTGGCTTGCAGAACTCAAGACTTTCCGGAGATGGTTGATGGCACATTCGAAGTAGGATCGCAGTCAAATCAGGAGTTCTCCATCCATCTGGCTTGCAGCTCAAAAGGCAATGACACGTTACGAAGGCTTTTAAGGAAATTGCTTACATGGATGTGCCGCCAATGCCAGAAACACCATTTGAGTTCTACAAGATCATGACGAATTTGAACCTTATTTAAGGTTTGTGAACTCAATTTCAGTTTCTTCCTTCTGTTGATTAAATCCTTCAATATTTTAATGACCAAATGCCGATATAAGAATATATTTTATTTAACATGATAGATTAAGTGTTTATGTTGACCCAAGCCAATCTCAATATTTTAATGATCAAATGCCGATACAAGAATGTATTTTATTTAACATAATAGATCAAGTGTTCATGTTCATGTGAGAAGAGATTCGACAACAGAGCCTCGGTGAGGAGAATATATTCAAAACGCGGTGCGCATTTGCTAGATGCAACCCACTGGGGTCTTGGGGAAGATGATCGAGAGAATCAAAGTGGACAAGGCAAGGCGTGATGACGAGTTTGTTAGAGGAATGCAATCGAATGGAGGCCCAAGGGTTGAGAGACCAATGCGAGCACAAACCTAGTGCTCGATCTTCGCATTAGAAACAGTCAAAGACTAAGGCGGAGGCAAAGAGGGCTTGAGACCTAGCTACGACTGACAAGGCTCTTGGAGAAGGCAATGTGCTAAAGGTAGACGATCGACGAGGTGGAGGCAGAGGTAGTATGAGGCAAGTGTATTTATTTATTTATTAAGTTTTGGGCATGGTGATATTATTATTAGTGATTTATGTGACGGGTCTTTTTCTTATAACTATTTTATTTAAATAATTTTATAAGAAAATCCCGTCTTTTTCCTCAATTTCTAGAAATAATAAATAAATGCTTGATAATCACACTTTTCCATGAATTATTCTGTGGAAAACGTAAGAGCTTTAGCGTTAGCTTACTAATAAAACAAGGGCCGATTTCATTCCACAATTGCTCAATTTAGGTGAACTTTATATCCACTTCAACTTCACAGAACTTGACTGCGGAATTACATATTTAGCCCCCCGTAATGCTCAAATTACATATAAAAAAACATAAAAGAGGAAACGAAAACACAGCAGTGGCCTACATAATTTATGCAGTGGTTTCAGCCTGTAATGGACGCACTGCGCGCCATCCCAACTTTTAAGGAAATGAAATTTTGTAGAATCTCGGGAAAATCAAGAGGCCATAGGTTTGAATCGGTCCGAACCGGCTTGATTTTAAAGGAATTTCGAATTTACACGTTTGCTGATTTTTCTTTTAAAAATTAACGCATTAGTATTAAAACTATTAACTCAATATTTTCGTTTTAAAATGTCCCAAAAATAACTTTTTCTCAAATTTTAGAATAAAGAAAATTTATTTAATGATCGGAGTTCCTTAATTGTTTTCCGCACTACGAGACCAGTAACATCATCATCACTGTATTTTCAAATTCAATAGGGCAAGTATCCATCGTACATATCCTGAAGCAGAAGGATGAGCTGAGGATGCGGTTCTCTCCTTCCTCCTCTTTTCCTTTTTTTTTTTCTTTCATTTTTGGATTTACATTTTCTCTGCACATATATACAACGGCTGATCTATTACGACAAAAAGAAAAATCTGTAATCTCCAATGTCTATAATCATTGATCATTTTGTGTATATTTTCTTTTAGAACCTGATCTCTCATATTTTTGTCTATTTATAATGCATTTGATAATATTTATATTCTCAAAAATAATTTCTTAATAAAAAAAATTTCTTAATAAAAAAAAAGTTATTTGATAACCACACAAAATTTCTATTTTTCAAATAAAACAAATAAAAATGCATTCGGTACAAAAATATTTTTTGTGACAAATTTTTTTAATTTTTTAATAATTTGTTAAGATTTTTCTTTTTTATTTTCCTTTCTTCTTCTTCCTGTGTGTCAGGAGCTTGATCGATGACCAGCGACGAGCGACAAAAAGCAACAACCACTTAAAAGAGGAAGAAAAAGAATAAAAGAAAAACAAATAAATTATTTCAAAAATTGTTTTCAAGAATAAAAATTTATTTTTTCTACTTCTTGTTTCTATTCCAAATTTATTCTCTAAAATAATTTTCTATTCCAAAAAATAAAAACACTAATTGACGATACCAAACAAATTCATATTCTTTTTCTATTTCAAAAACACAAGAACATTAACAAACGCATCCTTATTCATCAACTCAAAGCCTATTGCCGATTCATGGGCTCACAGCTATCTTAGTTGATGAAGAATAGCCACCCTCTTCTACCTGGGGATGTTTCCACCTACGAGCCATCTACAATAGTCCTTTCAATTAAGATGCCCAATCAAATTGGATTCCTTATTTTAACATACCAATACCTATACATCTCGCACTCCTCATTGTCCACGTATATTTTTTATGGCCAGGGAACACAGAGAGACTCTCCATGAGAAGAATGAGTGACCTACCCTTGAGTTTTCCTCCTTCAGCCTTTTAAGAACTTGCTTAGGTTCGACCAATGACTATATAACCATCAATCATTTTATATATATTTTCTTTAGAACCTGATCTCCCATACATTCATATATTTAGCTGAATCAGGAGGATGCCGTTCAAATGTCCTCTTTTTGGTGCCATTAATTTCACATAAGCTGCACAACAGCAGCAACCCGCAAGGCACCATTTTGAAGGAGATCGGGGAGCTCATCAAATAAGAGGGCCGATGGCCAACCCCATCCTTTGGGAGCTTTGGGCAAAAGAGTGCCCCTCTGTTTAAAACTTCCAAAGACCATGACTTCTCTTTTCGATGGACAGATCAGCTGAATTACAAGGACATAACGACACAGAAGTTAACAAGCTATATGGTGACCGCATAATCTATTCAAATGATATTTGACCTTTTAAATAGCAGTTTTTGAATTAGAATCCTACCTGATACCGAGCATAAACCTTTTCACGAGTGTCGACATACATATGAACCTGCCAGAGAGAAGTTGTAAAGGCAAAATGAGTTTGAATTGAGAATTCAATATGGCTGTCAGTTGTAACTTCACTTTAATTTCCCTTCCTTTCTAATGAACATTAAAGAGCAACATGCATATGAACTGCACATCCAGCTAATATGAAGAATCATCCATCCACATTGAAACATAAGTAAATGTTCTCATAGTCAAACGAAGCATCGAAAAAACCTTTCTAAGGGAATCGGGGTATTCGGCCTTCCGTCGATGAAGAAATAATCCTGTTACAATTGGGAACCAATAGATTCAGCATATTGTCTCAGGGTTTATGCCTGATTCTAAAAATTTTGATCTTAAAATTATGGCTTGACAAATGAAATACATACCAAGTGTTCTGCATCCTCGAAGTTCGTCATCACTAAAAGCTTGGACACTCACCTATATATTCAAGAGTTGTCATAGATATCATCTTGCATCAAAACATTTAAAAAACAAAGTAACACATCTAAATTTGGTAAACTCAGATATGGATGACTATGATCTACCTTCCATAATGAACCTGCATAAAATACTTCTGCCGAGTGCTTGACTTGGCCATCACTGAGCCTGTGAACATCCACAAATTCGACCCTACACAACAAAATCAGACCCAACACATGGATGGGATAGAATTTCAATTTGCCGTTCTTTCCAGGAATGAAAACACAAAGACACTTCCAGAATTATAAAGCAATCAGGACTGACAGAAGACAAAACCAAGCAATAGTCTGCAAAAACCAACTTCCACCAGAAACTGTTTGAAATAAGTATATGTTACATGAATTCCTCTATGAATTAAATCCTAAGCTTGGCCCAGATAATATGCAGTCTCACGGGACCCAAAAAGATGAAACATCAGACTAAAGGAAAAGCCAATCTTATCCATGTAAGATTATATATATGGAATTGGTAAATGGATTTAAGTAATAGTTTCAACTAAGTAGCTAACCAAAGAAATTCTGAAACCATAACAGGAAAGCCAACAGCACTCTCCAGGTATCTCTTAAACAGTTTGTACAACAAAATAGCAGTAGCTTACCCAAAACGGAATGGAGGAAAATGACTAAGAGGGGTCTTCATATCCAAAGAGATGGAGGAACCACTAGTACTATCCCATTGATTTCCAACATCGTCATCCGTATGATCAAGCATCTGCATAGGGACAGCACTTCCACTTGATCCCCCAACAGAAGTTCCAGACAATTTGCTCTGAAGATCTGTCTCATAACCTCTTGCTGTTAGATCTCCATGCATATTAGCTGCATTACTTCCTCCCTGGCTTAGCCCAACCAGAGCTGTCAACCCATCTCCTGACAAATCGCCACCCTGGTCACCTCTGGCATCTGAATCATCATTAGCAAGAGCTTGCGGGCAATTTCTGTTGCCAACACCAAAAGGCACGCGCGAAAAGACATAGCGTGTTGGTGGCCAAGCAGCTGCTGGCACTAAAGTATTTCCACGTCCAATACCAGCCAACCCATCAACAGGCCCCCTGACATGCACTCGTACTGGCCTAAATGAACCATTACCATCACCTTGAGCAGGTTCAGTGACGTATACACTTCCTATGTTGTTTGAATTGTTCTGATCTTGCTCTTGGATGCAGTAACCAGTTGCAGATACCCCATGAGAATGCCCAAATGACTGTCTACAGGCGCACGAAATATTCAAAAACCAGCAGTTCTTGCAAGTATCAGCACCAGTTTCTTGTACCCGTTGGCTTAGAAGCATCTAGATAATAGCCATTTAATCAGTCATCTCAAATAACCAAGGAAGCAACCAACAAAAGGCAACACTTTTTAATATATGATAATAAAAGTTGCTCTCACAGAGCTCTATTCTAGTATTCAGCATTGCACCTACACTTTGATGCACCTGAACATATTTCCAAGTCAATAATTGAACAAGTTAAGTTCAATTAAGCATGCATTCTAGGTGTGACAGTAGAAGTGCATGACCTGACATTTGCACGTTCATCTAGGAAAGTATTAATGCAAATTTTATTAAAATAATAACTGTAAAGGTAAGCTTGAGTTCACTAAAAAAATTCTGGGGTGTGATTAAAGGTTGCCCATTTGGCACAGGCCACTTAACAATTGAAAGATTGATTTTCAATTAGACATGCAATCTAGTTATTCCATGGCAGCAGAAGTGCATGACACGACATTTGCATGTTCATCCAAGAAAGCATTGGTGCAAACTCTATCAAGATAATAACTGCAAAGGTAAACTTAAGTACATTAAAAAGTTCTGGGTGAGATTGAAGGTTTGCCCATTTGGCACAGGCCACCCTTCCTGGGCATTAGGCTTTAGTTGAAGTTTCCTCATCACTCGCCAACCACGCCAGTGGATATCCAAGCAGAAGTTAGAGAGAACCTTGGGAGTCTACGAATTATACAATCATTACAGAGTGGTCCTGTAATTTCCCCCTCAAAAGATATTTGCATTGTGGATGGAAAAAGGTTATATTCATTGTTCACATCTATCACAAGTCATTAAAACCAAATAACTTCTAGAAGTTACACTGCAGGATGAAGCTAAGCAACTAATAAACATTGCGTACTGAAATTACTGAAACTTGAAATGGAGCCTAAAAAGTTTATCATCGACTTCTAGTTACGAACTGCAGCAACATGCAAGAAGGGAAGAGATCTGAGCAAAGAACCTGCAACCATAGACTATCGTTCACAGCTTTGCATGGAAAACCCAGTCCTTCTAGTTGCTTTCTCACGTTGATGAGAGCTTCAAAAGACATGTTGCTATATAAAAGAGAACCTCCTTCAATTATATCGACAAATGTATCATAGTCCTCCCCACCAATTCCACAGTTCTCTGAAGCAAAATTTTTAATCTTCCGTCTTCCCACAACCCTGCCTCCCCATGAAAGACTAGGCATGCCAGATTTTCCCCAATCATTTGGCATGATCCCATAACAGGAAGAGCTCATCGCAGAAGAATCATGCCTTGATTGGTCCCTAGTAAACCAGTTATTATCCAAGCGATAGTACGAATTGTCTTCAGATGGCCCCTCCATAGCCAATCCACCATTCACCGACCCACTTGTCCTTGCACCTATAGATGCTACCCCATAAGCACATGAGCTGTTACTCACATCAGTATCTGCAGATGACTTCAATGTCTTGGAGCCTTCCAAGTCACTTGAGAACGTGGGCTCCAAATTTGACTGAGCATATGCAGTTTGTTGTGTTGGTTGTCTAGAATCAGAATCTCCTGTTCCGCAATCGACAACTCCTGCAAGCTCAACCAGAAGATTGTGTGCATCACTGCATCCCTCTGATCCAGCTTTCGAACTTAAGTTTCCTACTTCGGATTCCAATTTCAAGTGTGAGAAGCTATTCATCAAATTTTTTCCTTTCCCTTCGGATGAACCAGATAGAGTAGGCAACCCAGCCTCAGAATCAGAATTGCCCTGCTCAGAAAGCTCTGCCCTGTGAAGTGCACCTTTTGCAAGCAGTGTAAACAGCGCCAGTTCAAACCTTTACGCAGAGGAGTTTTCAGTGTGCCATTCCACTTCATTTATTAACAAGAAATATAAGCCATCAAGAGAGGAAAGGACCTCAAAAGTCCTAAATTCCTTACCGCTTCTCCTCACTAGGCACCCAGAGTTCATCTGAGGTCAGCAGCGCATGTAGAGTTTGAGGAGACAATTTTGGAAGCACCTTAATGCAAACCAAGAAACAACAGCATGTAAATAACCAAGAATAGGAATAAGAAAGTTAAGTATCGCAACCAAGGAAATATTCAAAGATAGGAAGAACCAAATAAAGAATGAATCTTACCAACAAGGAGGTAAAATCAATAAGTTTTATCATACAAAGGACACCTCATGTTCAATTAAGTCACGGCATATTATATTGATGCATTTCAAATCAACATAATGCAACAGAGAAGTTAGTTCTTCTAGTTAATGAAACCGAATGTCAGGCATTTAGAAAAGAGGCAAGAGTAAAATTCTGAGAGAGAGAGAGAGAGAGAGAGACAGACAGACAGACAGAGAGAGAAGAGTTAGAGTAGGATGGACCAAAAACAAGAAAAAAACAAAATAAGCGAGAAAGGACAAATGACTCCAATTAATTATTTGAATAGAGACTTCTTGGACTACATCTCAGGTGCAAGATTTTTTTTTTATTTTTCTAAGAGAGAGGAGGTATTGTTAGATGCTTGCTCCTTTTATTGGCTAGATCATTGCATCATATCATCCTTTTACCTCTTTCAACTCCATGGCACCACTTTGACAAAGGTAGCCCCAACAAGCATTCCTGACACGCTCTCCATGTATGCCATAATCCTGGCTCTCTGCAAAAACCTGATCGATGTGTTTATAGGGTCAACTATCTATCAAGAAAATTATAGCTCCACCCTAAATGGGAAGCAAAAGCCTGTCTTTTATACCTGATAGGCTAAGAAGTTTGAAGTCCACAATTCAGATATAATGAAGTCTGTGCATATAGCACATAGGTCCTGCAGAGCATCATGATGTTATCACTAATATGCAAAGTGAACCCAACAAAAGCCTATACGCGAAAATAGAATACATTCCAGAAATATATGAAAGAAGGGGAAAGCCCCTAACAGCAACCCTCGAAATATGGTGATAATTTTAATTACATGAAATCCCTTGAGTGTTGAAAATTAACACTAACTTGGACTTGTTAATAGATTAATTACAAATTTCTTCATAAAAAAATCTCGAAACAGAAAAGTTGCACATTGGGCAAATCAGGATCAATTAGATAGCATCAAAGGAACAATGTTTCGATCACTTGGTGTAAATATGGAGAACACCTAAATGTGTGACATACGAAGAACAGTAGGTGCCCAGGTAAATTACAATTGCAGATTGACAGGTAAGAAATGAAATAAAATCTACAATAAAGATGACGAGCAGTAGATTCCGCACACCTATAGCAATTACCTGAAGATCAAGAAAGGAAGCAGCGGCAAGAACACGGAATGCATTATTGACATTAAGCTTGGGATGGTGCCCATACAAATAAGCCAGTGACATTGCCATGGCCTCAGGGTTAACATTCTTGTCGTCGACATGCAAGGTTACAACTGGAGCGCCGGCTTCTTTCCAAGGACCATGAAGCATATTTCTGAAAAGGGTAAACCCAGATAAAGCTGAGCACCAGATCAAGCACTAATTAGCTAAGCTATGCCAGCTATTACTATAAAAACTCATATGCAAGACCATTTGGGTTCGGTTACTCGCCACAACATATACACCAATCACTGCTTTCTCCATTCATTCTATTCATCTCCATTGGTTGCTAAGTCCTTAAAAAATAATTATTACCTAAAGCTTGATTACTAGATGGCACTGTGGATTTTCACATCAACTCCACAGGACAAGAATAACAGCCAAAAGCATCACAAAGGCCCAAAAAGCTGACCAAAATGTACTCAGCTACATAGCACGAAATGTATGGAGAATGTACAGCATTAAACGAATGGAGGCACGAAGCAACTCAACCAATGAATTTCATCTATATGACATGAGGCGAATGGAAGACGTATCGGGTTCGCTCATTTCAGGGCACGAGCACGCACATCGACAAATTAAGGAAGGTTCGCTGCCATGCATACAAGAATCAAAATCAAAGTACGTTAGAATGAGACAGTCGAAGCCGCAAATCCTCAGAACCAATTTCCACCCCGTCAAAACCCGTAAAACCGAGCCCGAAGACAGAAAAGGCAAATCAAATTATGGAAAACAGCGGATCGCTACGTCGAACGGAGGCCGGGCGAGGGCCGACCGCGGCCAGAGAGGCGCACCTGAAGTAGGAGCTGCGGGAGAGGATGAGGCGATGGAGGTGGTAGGTGGAGCCCATGGCGTGGACGGCGATGTCGGAGAAGGAGCCGGAGTTGAAGCCCTCGATCTGGATGTGGTCGCACAGGGCGGAGAGGTTGCAGTCGAGGGCGCGGAGCTCCGCCCTGCTCCGGTCGTTGTCGGAGTGCTGCGGCGGCGGCGGAGGATCGGCCGCCATCTTCGGGTGGCGCCCGTAGGATCGGGGCTTCGGGAAGGGCGGATCCATTGCTAGGGTTCGACGATTTCTGAGGTTTTCTGCGGTGGCATTTGAGAGGGGAAGTTAGGAGGAGGAGGAGGAGAGCTCAGTATCTCTGTGTGCGGGAAATGGGACTTGAGAGAGAGAGAGAGAGAGAGGGCAGCGTCCGTGCGTGTTCATCGGGAATATGAAATCTCGAGTTGGATTAAAAAATATTATTTTCTAATTTCTAAGAATTATTCCTTTCTTTTTTTTGGCGGCAATTTTCTAGTTTCTACTAATTATAAAAAAAAAAAAAAAGTCCTTTCCAAGAGCAATGGTCATGAACAGTGGGGTATTTCTCCGGCTGAAATTAGGGATGGATGAGACGGACCGATCAAATTAGGAATTCCATGGACGAGGCCAAATCGACTAGTCGGGTCAAGTTTTTAGGAGTATTAGTTTGATTCTAGGTTCTTGAAAATGGAACCGGTGTCCTAACAATATGGTGCTTGATTTTAAGAGGGGAATCGAACCGATTATTTTTTACTTTTAAAATGTCTTGTGTATGTGTCATGGGGCAATAGTATCTTGGCTATGGAATAGCCTGTGCGACGCCTGATGAGTGAACAACACCAAGTGAGCCTTCCTTCTATACTTGTTCTAGCTAATATAACAAATACCTTCTTTGTGTTGGATCATATCATGCTCAGCTTAACTTAGGCATCCAATCCATCAAGTGAGACAATAAATCACTTTAGACTCAAAATTGATTCCAACCTGCTATAATCTCATTAGGAGAGTGGCATCGGCTCCCGATTAATTTGTGCATAAGAGGCTAATCTTGCCTTCAAAGCTTCATAAAGAAATATTCCTTTTGTCCTAGAACTTCTAGCACCAACTACTGACTAACCATATGCCACTCCTATGGATGAGTTGTATTCATTTCCTTTGCAACATTCACTTTTCACTCGATAACCCTAATCCCAATTCACAAAGGTTTACAAGTACTAGGAGTGTGCAGTTCTAAATTCCAAATTCCAAATTCCAAATTCCAAATTCCCAATTTCCTTACAAGTTTCAAACTTGGAAACTATCTTTGGGTACATGTTTATCATTTTTTGGAACATGAAATCTACCCGTCAGAACCTAGAACATAGAACCCGCCTCGTCACAAGTTCTTTTTTTGTTTCAATTTAGTTAAACAAAACAAAAATGAACGTGACAATAATAAATAAGCTTGTTATTCATCAAAGAGAATAGAAAACGAACAAAATTATCAATAGAGGAAAAGGAATTCTTGGCAAGGAATTCAACTAGATAAATGAGAGTAAATGGAACAAAAGTTTGCATTAAAATGGAACAAAATTCAGTAGACTTCATTGTTGTTCCCCAAGAAACAAATGCATGGTGCCCATTGGAGTTGGTCTTTTCCCAACATTATAGCTCAAACCAAAAGATTAAAATGACAAATCATTGTGTGAATCGATACGCAATAGAACTCACGAGACACTAGCATGTTGATCAAGACTAAAAGCCCCTAAAAATTTGGCCAGAGAGAAGGTGCCTAAACATCTAGCATTGATCTGTGTAGAGACTTTTGCACCTTTTATGTTCTTGAGAATTTTTAAGCATTGACGGATGTTCATAGTGGAAAAACAACTACAATCGATCACAATAAGGGTCTAAGATTTGCCATCAGCTAGCTGCACTATAGTTAGTTTTCTTGACTTTTTGTTATGGTTGAGCATTGCGGTGACACTCTGTTGGGGAACTTGATTGTAGAAAAAGATAGAGAAGTTGTAGTAGATACTTAATGCTTGATGACGATCATTGTCCTTAAAAGATTATTTGCCCCCACTATTGTTGCTACCGAGTCTAAAACAAATATACATTTAGATATATACCAAAGCTATAGAAAAATGAGTTCAGAAATTACTTGATTCTCTCTAAAAATTTCTACTCGAATGTGTTAAAGTTACATATATGAAAAGAGAATATGAGAGCTCTGAAGAACAAACATTTCTGAACAATTGTGACTATTATAAATGACATGTCAATTGGTCTCCATTCAAAGACAATCAATTGATATCTCTTGAGAATAGGTATCTTATTCCCAATTATTATCAATCTTCATGTTAAGAATAATTTCCTTTCATAACCACCGATAACTTCCTTTTGGGACAAAGAATCACCTCTTTTCATAACCAAGAGCCAAGAACCAAGTCTTCTTTTAGTCAAGAGGCACGTTCTCTTAACAAAGAGTCACATGTTCTCTTAACCAAGACACATCTATTTTAAGATGACAAACTATTTCAACAATCCCCCACTTAATTTGTCATCTATACTAATTTACATAAATTCATACATATAAGAAGAAATCTATTAATATTTAAACCTTCAATTAGTGTAAATAATTCCTTAATGAAATCGATAGTAGACAAAACTTAGAACCACTATTCTACTTATAATCAAATTATCACACATATGAATCTATACATATTTGGTTAGAAATTTCTCAAGACTAAGCACTTCTCTCCTCTTGATTAGTGAACATTTACAAAAGTTTATCTGACTTTTATTAGAAGCGGCACCACTTAGCATTGCCTTGCTAAACCAAGATCCATTCTCTAATTCTCATAGGGGTAGGGGTAAATCAAAACCTAGAACTTTATTAAGAGTATTTTCTTACACTCATCCTCCTAACTTTTCATGAGTACTAATCTTATGCCTTAGCACTCGATCAACATCAAGTTACAATAGCTTATTATCCATTTAACTTTAATAATTTCATTTAGAAATTATAAAGTTGGATTTCAATTATGTTTGACTATAATTAATTGGTCTAAGACACATACCCTTGGCAATATTACTTATTAAACTTGTTGAGAGTCTCTTAGTGAATAGATAAGCCAAGTTATCATTTGTCCAAACGTATATTAGTGAAATAACTTCATTAGTGATTAATTATCAAACGTATTCATGTTGTAAACTAATATGTCTAGATTTTTGATTGTATATTTTATTGTGTACTTTAGACATAGTTTTCTCACTATCACAATGTTAAGATATGATTGCCATCGATTGTGGGCACAACTCTATATCCAATAGCAAATTCAATAGCCATTCGACCGTTTTACTAGTCGCCAATAGTGATATAAATTAAGATTCCATTGTTAAACGGGCTACACATGTTTATTGATAAAAGTATAATGCAAGTGTTAAAATTTAGCACGGGGAACACGTAAATTATAAAAATTACAAAATGTACACTTAAAGTGCTATTTTTTTTTTTTGAAAATTAAGGCATTTAAGTATCAAGTTTGACAAAAGGTGCCAAAAATTTAACATGGTTTAATTTAATAATATAACTCACCTATGTGGCTCCTCGAAAAAGCTTAGTTAGCAAAGATTCAATCAAAATGATGTTTGGCATTGATGTGGCTTTTAATATATATTAATTAAATAATAATAAAAAAAAAAAAAACGTAAAGGGTTGAGCAAAGGCTATGCAGCCCTTATTGCCTCACCATTGTTGGGAAGGGTCGGCGACAATAGGGCAAGGATCAACTAGGGTCACTAAATCCTAGCTAGTGGTTGGCGATCTTGGCCGACTAGTAGTTGACGACCTTGGTCGAATGGCGGTAAGGCCTACAAGCCCTCACCCTAGCCAATGACGGGTGGCCCTTGGCCCGATTGGGTAAGGGCCAATGACTCTTATTGGATTTGGGGGAGAGTTGTGACCCTCACCGCCAATCGACTAGGGTCGCCCACCCCAGCTAGGGCTCTAGTTGACCCTCCCCCACCATCACCGACTCTTCTCGACAATAGTAGGACAACGGCAAGAGCTTGCATAACCCTTGCTAAATTCTACAATTCCTTTTCTTTTCAAATACATAATTTAGTTTTTAAATAATTTAATTAATATTTATATTAAAATTCAAATTTGCAAAATGACATCGTTTTACACTTATCTTGCTAGAAAAATGTTACATCGGTATCTTAACAAAATTTCCCGTCGTTAACACTTAAGTGATTCATTTTTCTCTAATTTTGGCATTTAAGGTAGTGTTTATTAACATTTCTATTTCTTTGTTTTTCCATTCTTTTGTTTCCCGGAATAAATAAATAAAAAAGGACAAAGATTCATTTAGTAACATCTGCTAGTATTTCTCTTTCTCGAAATAAAAAGTTGTTCTAAGAAATAAATTTTGAAATAGAAATGAATAGTAGAAAAAAGTACACTTTTGTTTTTGGGAATAATTTCTAAAAATTATTTTTAGATCGCCACTACTAGTGACCGCCACCATTGCCATCGAGAAAAAAAAGGAATAATTTTTTTGAGTTGATATCAAACATATTTCTATTCTTTTCCTATTACAAGAATAACAAATTTATATAATTACTAAATGTGTTGTTTTATTCAGAAATTATTTTAGAGAGTGGAAATAGAAAATAACTCCTTTCAAAAAAAATTTTATTTTCAAGAACATGAATGTTATCAAATGCATCCTAAGTATACCTACCAAACTTTTGATATGTAAATGTCCTCCGTGTCAAGTGTCATTACTTGAGGAGTCCGTGCCTCCATTCCCAAGGGAACTCAAATTTGGGCATTCTTATAGGTTTTTACCTGATTCCAGTCATGTAAAGCCAAACCCAACCATGACTTACTGCTGCTAGATTCCAATAGTCCTAAGTTTTAGAAACTTCCCACTGTTTTTGGATAATTCGAGCAATTTTTTAATTCAAAACATCGATAGATTAGATTGGACATAGACATAGAATTGCTGCTGAACTGAATTTGTCGAATTTCAACTGGTGTACACGCAAAACTCGAAACCAAAAATATCTAGTAAATAGAACCAGGCCACACCTATGAGACCATATAGCATGCCAATGCTGCAAGCCACCTTGCGATATGAAATTGCGCAAAGCAATTTTCAATCCATCATTGAGCATTGTTGAACGGGAGTGAATATGTCAGATGGCTGAGATCTCCTTGCCCAATAATCTCTCCTTCACTGAATTGTGCTTTTGAATATTCAAAATCAAGTTGCCCCAGACAAGGCTCTCCCTGTGCTTGGACCCTTTGGATTCCCAAAATTCAAAAGCACGATCAGCTGAAGGAGAGATTATTGGGGAAGGAGAGCTCCGCCATCTTGCAAATTTACAATCAGCAGAAGAGAAAAAATCTCCAAATTGGAAGCTCTGTTTCAGCAACGTTCAATGGTGGATTGGGAAAATCAGTGTGTCCAATTGTCTATGTACTTAATTTCACTCAGACAAGCTTTCTTCAACCAAAGACTGCAAGGCCAGCTCAACATCAGAAAACGGCTGTCCGGCATAAAGCTTAAGCTGCCCCTTCCTTACAACCAACATTTTCATGGTCTTTTCTCTCATGGCCTCTTGAAGTTCCTGCAGATGTTCAAAATTCCAATTCTCAAGTTTACAAAATCAATTTTAATACTCAACACAACCTAGAAAGGTAGCATTGACCTTTTGTCATTCAGAAGGATAGCTAGCTCAGTTCAACGATACCAACATAAGAGAATTTATATGATATGAGAGGGGATTCAATCTCCCACAAACTTATTCTGAACCTCACATAGTTGTATTAAAGCTAGAAATTCTTGCCAATCATGTATAAAAGCATCAGTACTTTTCTGGAAAGTTGGGATTCTTACTTTTCTCAATAGAGGTACAATGTCGACACTGAAATCACCCAGCTCCTCAAAGAAGGACTCCAGCAAAAAGCAGAAATTGTTGGCATCAACACGTTCCTCGAAAGCAACTGTGTAGGAAGAAGCATCACTGTCCTCTGAATCAGTCTTTAAGGAAAAGAATCCACCTGGTTCTTCAAAATCAGAGCCTCTACGCATAAGAATAGCCTGAAAATATACATGCATTAGTCAGGAGTACTAGAAGTTACAATGCCAAAAAAAAAATGCTGTCAAGTTCTTGAAAAAAGGAAACCATATCAAGGCCAGCATATAAATGACATATAAAGAACACCTGTACTAGAAGGAATGTTCTGAAATGTAAATTTACCTTCAATCTATAAAGCCATTATTTTTGAAATGTCAATTCATTCATGATTAAAAATACTCTGAGAAAAGTATGTTTCAAGTCCTAAACGAATATTCTTCAACACCACATTTTAAATGAATAAATTGCACGTCAGGAGAGCAAAAATAAAACCTAACAAAATTTTTGGTATGGACAGCATTAAATCGTAATAAAAGCTAAGTACCTGACAATTAAGATGATGTTGGGAGGGGAAAGTAATGTATATCCATGTCTATATTTTTTTAGAGGCAGTAAACAAGTCAAGACCACATAGCCCAACATAATAAAGAATGACTGAAAATGGCAACATTCTCATATCAATTTTCACATAGCAGATGTCATTCAGAAGAAGTGTCATTAAAAAGAGCTGAAGGTATAATAAAACTTAACAGTATTTCACATTATAGAAAATCTTCATTCAAATATCTATAGTGCTGTGCAAGCTAAAAGGTAGGTCAATCTGTTCAAGAGAGTGAGAAAATCAGTGGTGAGTGCAAAAGAGTATGGAATGATGGTAAGATTAAGGAATAACAGGAAGCAAAGTAGTATAGTCAGCAACTCTTTGATATGCTATGACTGCAAGAATAGCAAGCAATCCCTAGCTAGCAAGTCACTAAGTGGCCACTACAATATCTATGTCAATGACAATTGTGGGCGAATGATAAGAACGTACGAATACACAAGGAAGCTTCAACCACCAAAACTCTTGAATTTGATCTGATTCCTTATCCTTCACTCTCTTGCTCATTGATGTGGCTTTAATTTCTTCACGCTTCAACATGCCATTGACACTTCTTACATCTTGGCCAGCAGATCTTTCTGTAGCCTCCAGCTTTTCATCCCCAAAGCTTCGCGAACTCTGCAAACTGGAATTTCCAGTTGTTCTCAAGTTTGCTCTTCCAACTGAATTCGTTTTCCCACTAGCCTTGTCTACATTGCCTAAAATTGCATAAATAACTTTTAGTTATATGGAACAGACTGGTGTATTACGTTGATCATTCAAACTTGATTAAGAAAGTCAGGATTCCTACGTGATTAAGGCAAACTATCTGATATAGCAAATGGCTTCCATGTCAAGCAAGCATCTTGAACACAAATCTTATAAAAACCAAAAACAGTTACCTTACCAGTTCTGCCTCGAGTATGTCCAACTTCTTCATCCTCTCGAGGAACATATTGCCTTTCACCTACCCCATCATTCTGCAAATTTTCCTGCATCTCTGGGAAAACCATGGCTTCATCACCTTCTTGGTTAATATCGTCAGAAAGACGGGCATGTCCCTTACCATCAACCAATTCCTCCCGCTTTTCTCCATTTGACAATTCTGTAACGCCATGATTAAGACCTCCATTTTGCCCATCCCCATTGACCTCACTACTGCTTTTCGTCTTTGTTTTACCATTGTCGTGTAGCCGCTGAAAGCCCTTGGGAGCAGTACTGTGTTTCTCCACCAAAGGGCTTCTAAACTTTAACTTTTTCTTGAACATCAAACCACTAGCTCCCTTGAGCGGCATATTCTTACTTAGACCCGGCGATTTCCGAACAGGTCTCAATTTCTTTTGCAGCTTATCCAACCGAGAACCAATCTCCTTCTCAATAGCTGCCCTGCTCTCGGGAATTGCTTCGCCACCGTCATCATCATCATCACCATCATCGCTTTCGCCATCCCCTGCATCATCCCTCTTCGGTCCCCTTTTCTCGCTCCTCCGCGCCTCCCTAGCCATCGACCTTATCTCCTCAATCCTCTTGTCCAAGTCAGACTCATCCAAGTAAACCACATTCCTCGTTCTCGACGAGAACTTTTTTCCTGACACCGCCCTCCCCTCCCCATTCGCCAAAGTCCTCTCCTTGCTTTCACCAGCCGAATCGGAGCCATTGCTGCCAAAACCCAAACAGCACAGATCGTCTGGAACAAGAAAACCACGGCCAAATAAGCGCCGAACTTTATCACGGACCTGGCCGATAATTTCCCGGCCACGCCGCCGTGCTCGGGGCCAACGGCTACGCCCTCCGAGACCTGGGGAGCCTCTTCTCCCGGAGGCTCCGCTTCGAAGAGGTCGCTTAGGGTTTCGAGGGAAGGGACCGGGACGGCGGAGTCCGGTGGCGGTTCCTCGGGAGCTTGGACGGGGGCGTAGGGTTTAGCGAGGGTCTTGAGGATTTTGGGGCGGAGGTGGTTCCTTCGCCTCCCGAGCCTCGAGGGTTTGCGAGCGCCGGCGCCGGCGGCGGAGACGGCGAGAGGAGGTAGCGGCAATGGCTGCGACGGAGACGCCGCGCCCGTCGCAGGGCGAGGAGGGGCAGAGAAGACGGTGCAGCGGATGAGAGCGCCCGCCATCAGCGACGGAGGGAATTCTCTCAGCCGCGAGCGGAGGTTTTGGGTTATTTGCAGCTGTGAAAAAAGGACGAAAGATTGCAGGTGGAGAAGAGGAACCGAGCCCAATGGGCTTTTCCTGTTGGGCCTCTGGCCCAAATTTTGTGGGCTAAGGAAAAAGGTTGGGCCCAATGGGCTTTTTAAAGTCAGCCCGCGGCACAATACTAAAATAATTTATGAGTCCTACGTGTCAACCTTAACATATCATGAAAGATAGAGAAAATATTTAGCGGTTTGCAAGCGTCACGTCATCTGCTGATGTGGTGCGCATTTATCAATCAGGTGTTGACACGCGTCCTGTGTGGAACCTATTGGAAATTAGAAGAGTGGTTCCCAGCTGGCTCGGCGCGGCTCAGCTTAGTTGGTAGAGAATGACGAGTAATAAATGCGCCCCTCCCGCTCAAAAAATTTCTCTCATTGCTTGAATTTTTGGGGCTTTTTGTTTTTCACTCTCTTTCGTGGAAGAACGACCCAGATCGAGGATGAGACACTTCCTCTGTTTCTCTCCGTGCGTCCCAACCTCTCCACCTCCACGCCTACACCTCCCCAAAGCGTTGTCGACCTATCATCTGTCTCTGGCACGTCGCCTTCTCCAAGAGCCCCACTAGTGGCAGCTGGGTCTCGAGCCCCCCTCCGCCTTCGACTGTTTCCATCACGGAGATCGAGCACAAGGTTTGTGGTCATGTCGCTTTCTCTTCTCTGACAAAGGAAAGAGAAGCAAATCCCCCCTTGCGAATACAAACCGCCATTTCTTTCTCTTGGATGAAGGTTTTGAAATTTTGAATCCCAAGTTGTCTCTTTCCGCACTCATTGCTGCTCCGCCCTTTCCCTGCCGTCGTTGATGATGCACATTAAAGGCCGTAATAAATGTGCTTCGTCGATGGACCAAGGTGGGAGGGATGTCCATTTCTTCTTGAGGCGAAGGGACGGGGCAGAGATCTAGCCGTGGTGGGGCGGAAGTGGAGCTTGAGGCACATGTCCATGCTACGGAGCCAGCCGGCGGTTGGGCTCGATGATTGTGCTATGGTCTTGAGCCTCAAGTCTCGATCGAAGGGAGGTCGTTGATCGGTTGAACTCCATCATTCAAGGTGCGTATGGGGCTTTCTCTTCTTCCCCTGTCTTCGTCGCTATATTCAATAGGAAGAAGATACGGTTTTTGAAGGCTTTGCCTCTCGATGCTTTTATTTAAAATATCTCATCCATTTCCTTTTGTGGAACAAGGTTCCATTTTTTCTCTGGCATCCATTCTCCAAATCTAATCGCTGTTGCCCCCTTGAGATCCTTGAGGAGAGGATGAGAAGGATAGGGGAGGTGGCGAGCACGCTGGACATAAGAGTGGGGCAGGTGCCCAAGGCATTGAGGCACGAGGAGGCGATTCGTTGTATGTGGAGGAGGTGGACGTTGGCAAGGCTGAACCTAGAATCATCTGCAGTGGCCTTGTCAAGTACGTCCCTCTCCAAGAGCTTCAGGTACTCCTCTTGTTTGTGTATTGCAGCAGCTTGGTGCTATACTTGAAGGTTGAGGATAAAGTAGATGGCCCGCGCGCATGTTTGTACACTCAACTTCATTAGATTGCCTTTTTGAATGATTGATTGATGGATCTACATAGGCCCTCTGTTTTGAGGTCTTGAGTAATTTATGGCTAGGAGTAAGCAACATTACTGCTCTCGAAGAGCATTGAATTGATTTGCTACTCTTTGAGCAGAACGATGTGGAAAGAAGAGAAGGGATGAGAGTAGTCAACACCTGAAAGAAGATTGGAGAGAGCAAAGTTGGACTAACAATTTCTGTTGCTTGAATAAGGAGGGACGGAAATGAATGTAGCTGAAGAAGAATCATCAGAATTAGTAAACTCTTCTTTGACCATCCTATTTTCGAGAAGACGGATATGGAATCAGCTCATGAGGGAGAACAGATATCCCTCTGAACCTCTTCTGCTCCTTGCATGTGAATTAACCAGACAAGTGATTATCGCAGGCGCTCCTTCAAATCCATTCTCCTCTCTTCGGATCTATCCAACCGAACACAGTACTTGGTTTCCCTAGGAACATCATGAAGTGATGTAGTTTAGCTTATAAAATGAAAAAATATAAAAATATTCTGATAAAAATTGAATTCAAAATTAAATAATCTTTTAGGGTTTTAATATATAGATTTTTTTAATGCTATTTTCTTTTCAAGACGATGCTAGATTGCAAAAAATTAGCAGCTTCGGTCTTCTCCCCCTTAAGATTCTATTGGAGACATCATTTAAGATTATCAACAATTCTATTTTAATAGAAAATTAGATAGCTCTAGACAAATTTTTTGCATTATCATATGTCTTGTGTTCAAAGCAATTGAATACGCATGTACTTAATGGATTTCCAATGTCATTTATTTGAAGGTTCGATAAGTTTGTTCAAATGAGCGCACCAAAGGTTGCCTCCATCCTCAATTGTTTTGCCATTGTCCATTATATCTAGCAATGTTTGCTCTTCCTCTTACGGTTAAAGAAACTCAAATTGTCTATACACATACTTATTATAATGCTCAAAGAATTGCCTATCAACCTCCTCATATTGTAAGTTATAAACTAGGAGAACTTTCTACTGTAATTCTAGCCATCCATTTTTTATTTACTATTAGGTTGAATTTTCGGAAACTATCTTAGAATATCTTGATATATTAAATCCTTACAAAAGTCTAATCTTATTCAAATAATGGAATTTTTAGATTTCCATTCACATTTTTATAATTAAATGAAAAAAATAAGAATAGAAATTTGTAGGATCGTATTAAACACATTCTTATTTTTTCTATTCCGAAATAGAAATGACATGGAATTACCAAATGTGTATTCTGTTCAAAAAATATTCAAGGAATAAAAAAAAAAAATATTTATAAAAAAAATGATTCCCGAAAATTAAAATATTATCAAATGTAACGTTAATAAGTAATCAGCTAAGAGGCGGGCCCTGAATAAAAAAAAAAAAAAAACCAACCTCGGAAATTGTCGAGTCCGACACGAGACAGGCACCCGCCGTTGGAAAGACGAACGTGAAAGGCATCGAGCAAACCTACTCCGTAGATTCTACCAAGAACAAGAAACCCCACAACGACTCTCCTCTGTTTTCTTCTCTTCTACACTAAACACAAGCGCCGTGGATTCTACCAAGATCAGACAAGAACACCCAACAACTCTCTGTCTTCTTCTCTTCTAAAGCCATGCGTCTTTGAGCGTCGCTGTTGGAAAGAAAGGAAGAACCGGAAGCAATGGACGCCAAGAATGTCCTTCCTTCCGCAGCACGAAGCGCCTCCTTTCCCGCCTCGTCTTCCGCAGGTTCGCTTCTCATACGAGCTCCTCCTACCCTCGACGACGACGACGACGACGACGAGGATGAGGATTCTGATTTCGAGCCGAAACCTCCGCGAGTCGACATTCAGGGCATCAGTTGCAGCGACGAAAGCAGCGACAGAGGAGGCTCTGACTGTGAGCGCTTTCTCGCTAGCGGGGGGGATGACTTCGAAACGGCGTCGGGGAGGCCGTTCGTTGCGGACCCAGATGAGGAAACGTCGGAAGAAGGTGGGGAAATTGCGAAAGATCGGAACTTCAGGGCCTTCGTCGCGTACCCAGGTGCGAACATATCGGAAAATATCTTTAGGGAGGAGATGTGTAGTGATGTTGATGAGTACTCTTCTGAGGCAGAGACCGTGGCAGTGTATGACCATGGCCCCGTTGTTGACCAGGTTATGCCTATTGCAAGGTTGTCCATAGATTTTGAGGATGAGGAGGGGTAGATGGCCACTGAAGAAAGTGGGGATGAGGAGATCGTGAGAGCTGTGAGAGTTCCGCGTTTCGACATGTCTGAGATGGTGGGGAATGCACCTAGGATTAGGGTGGTGGTGGATGAAGAGGAGAGATATGAGGGTGAGACAAGTTTGATCGCTGGGGATGGGATTGAGTTGCATAGTACTTCTGGTGAGTATATAAGTGAGAATGGTGGCCTTGCTTCTATGGCTCATGCAGGAGTTATGCCTTTGCAGGGTGAGGAAAGAAGTTTCATGGAGCAGAATTCCCGAATACTAGCGAATTTTGAATATCTAAGTAGCCAAGGTGGAAGAATGGAGGGTGCGGATAGCCATCAATCAAATGATGAGAGGTTTTGGGGCTGAAGAATGGAAAGTCGAGTGATGCTGATTTTGCCAAAAAATGTGAAGCAACTATGGTTTCCGAAGCAATGCAACTGAATTTCGAGGAATTAGATTTCATTTGGAGCAAGATTGTGAAGCCAAGCTTCAATTGTACAGTTGAAGAAGCTGTGGT
Source organism: Corymbia maculata (assembly GCA_014182735.1). NCBI lineage: Eukaryota > Viridiplantae > Streptophyta > Magnoliopsida > Myrtales > Myrtaceae > Corymbia > Corymbia maculata. Next base: position 13,336,329 of record CM024683.1, on the reverse strand, counting down.
GGGGAAAGATGCTATGTATGGTGCAGGTCTCACTCTTGAAGACCACTTGAACAATGAGACACCTCATTTGCAAAAAATTTCAGAGGGCCCTGAAGTTGCAGGGGAAGTTAAGCACTCGGATGATACTTATTACAAAAATGGTACCAATGCAAGTCAGGAGGCTAGTACAAAGAATATAGAGGTTGCTGAAGCTAATGATGAAATGGGTTCATCGGATCAGGCATTGCACAATCCTTGTAGTTTCCTTAACTCTGTGTTTACAGTTTCCCCTTCAGATCATGAACCAGAATTAGAAGGAACAGATGCAGAAATTGAAGCATTAAATAAAACAAGAGGAGGTGAAAAGAGCTTGCTTGACGATGGAGAGATTGACAGTTTGATATTTGGTAGCTCTGAAATCACTCAGCTGGTAGTGAGTGATCTAGAAGACAAATTTGCTTCCTGTATTCTCTTGAATCCAGTGAATTCTCAAGTTTATCCAGCAATGCATGATGGTCATATTGTCTCTGAATCAAGCAAAGAACAGGGTTCCTATGTTTATGGGGGACAGAATCTGTTAGTTGACTTGGACATCTTGGGAGATCTTCTAAAAGCATCTTCTTGTACTGAATCAGTGCAGAATCTTAGCAAAGAGGAAAATAAGCGCCTTGAGGATGTGCATCTGTTAAAGGTAAAACTCTTAAGACTTGTCCACAGACTAGGCTATATTCCTGAAAATTCCATAGCTACACAGGCATTGTACCGTCTTGCCCTAACCATAGGCAACCATTCTAGTCAAGCATTTTGCCTCGAATCAGCCAAAAAGTTGGCAACACAGCTTGAAGCTGAGGGTGGTAGTATAGACTTGTCATTGAATATCCTGGTCATCGGAAAAACAGGCGTTGGAAAGAGTGCAACCATCAATTCCGTTTTGGGAGAAAAGAAAACCATGGTCAATGCATTTGAGCCCACGACTGTCACAGTGCAAGAGGTTCTCGGAAATAAGGATGGTGTGAAATACAGGTTTATCGATACACCAGGTCTTAGATCTTCTGGTACTGAGCAATCTCTCAACCAGAGAATACTATTATCTATAAAGAAGTTCACCAAAAGCTTTCCACCTGATGTTGTTATGTATGTCGACCGTCTGGACTGCCCAACGAGTGATCTAACTGATCTGCCACTTCTGCGAACTATCACCAGTTTGCTTGGTTCAACAATATGGCATAATGCCATTATCGTGCTCACCCATGCCTCATCTACTCCACCGGATGGACCTACTGGATTACCTTTCAGCTATGAAGACCTTGCAGCTCAGCAATCCCATGTTATTCGGCAATGCATCAGCTTTGCAATTGGTGATATGCATGCAATTAATCCAAGTCTTAGGTCTCCGGTGTTTCTAATTGAGAACAATTTTTCTGAAAAGAATGAGCCAGGATGTGCAGTTCTTCCCAATGGACAATGTTGGAGAACGCAGTTGTTGATCTTATGCTTTTCGTTGAAAATTTTGAGCGACACTTTGTCTCTGTCAAAACCTCAAGAGTCATTGGATCTCCGTAAAATTTATGGCTTTTGTGTCCAGTCATTTGCCTTACTTGTTGTCTTCTCTATTGCAACCTCACATTCACCCAAGACATTCCACTGGTCAGGGTGGAAATGACATGAACGTTGAGCTCGACCATTTGTCCTATTTGGATGAAGGCAACAGATGACTACGATTGATCGAAGCCCTGCGGGAGGTCTAAGATGGCAGCACTTGCAAAAGAATAGATGGACATTTAGTTTGTGGAGTACATCTTCGTTTGCCGTTCAGAATATTTCCTTCGATTCCTCCGTTGTTCAGAGAGCAGTGAGAAAATGGACAAGCATGCATGAGCTCACGTGCGAACACCGGGAAACTGCATCATCTGAAGTTGTCGAGGTAGAGAACAAAGTGAAAAGGTTGGAGAATTACAGAACAGTTGCGGGATGTCCACAACTCTTTATCAGACCAAATGTAGTTCCTGGTCTCTATTTTGACGATCAGATCGGATACACAGAAGCTCCTTTGATTTTATCAGGAGTGTAGGACCGTTTGTTCTCATGACAAGATGGCTTGTGGGAGAGTGTGGTTCTCTTTGGAGACCTGGAATGAATTGCAAAGGCCATCTCTTGTTTCTCTCTTGGCCAATTTTTAGTAGCAATTCTCCATGCATAGGAGTTCCAAGCTGCCTACATATGTAGTTGCAACTTCTGTTGCATCTTGTTCGACTGATGAAGGGAAGAGCAGCAAAGCTGGCGCGGCCACATTTAGTACGTTCATTTTAGCGGACGTGTCCAGTTTTCGTTCGGTCTGGTAGGCCTGTTCCCATGTATCTGGTGATTACGATCTAAGAGACTTCTGAGTGGCGGTACTTCTTTTGTTTCTACAATAAATACTTCGAGTAACTCAAAAACTCTAGTTACCTTTAAGTTAAATAAACAAAACAAAACAAAAAGTTCAATTATTGTCTTTAAAATGACAAAACTCATAGGATAAGAAGGTAGTGAAATAAAAAATCACCTCGTTAGGTTTTTTTGTTTTTTAAGCTTGAAGACTTTCGAGGATCCAATTATACGATCAAGGCAAATGAACTTAGAATAATACTTAAAAGAGTTATAAAGAGGATAGATAATTAACCGAGTTTAAAAACATGATGACTTGAACTAGGTGGAAAGTTGCGTTTAAGTTAGTGGCAAATGGCATGTCAAGGGAAATGAATCAAGAGATGAGATTGGATGACTAAGATCAAAAGTAATTATGACATTGGGTTAAAAGCCTTAGATGTAAAGAGGAGAATGGTGCTTTTATCCAAAGAACACGGGTGACCTTACAATTTGCCTAACATGAGTATCCAAATGAGACATATTTTGAAAGAAAACTCCTTGGCCAAGTCAAATGAGTGAGTCAACAAGAGCATTAAGGTCGCGTTTGATAACATTTTTATTTTCGAGAACAACTTCTTTTCAAAATAATTTTTTCTATTTCTATTCCCTAAAATAGTATCTGAGCAAAAGAACGCGTTTGGTAACATCACACAATTTTTATTCTCGAAATAGAAAAAAACATAAATGCAATTGGTACTACCCATAAATTTGTTTGTGATGTAGAATTTCTTTCAATTTTTTATAATTTTTGCAATTATTTTTTTTTTATTTTCCTCTCTTATTCCTCCTTCTTTAGACGGTCATGGTTGGTGGCAACCAGTGATGGCGGCGATCGATTAGAAGAGGAAGAAGAAGAAAAGAAAAAAAAGAAAAGAAAAGAAAAAAGTGACTTATTTCAAAAATTTCTTGGGAACAAAGAGCAACTTTCTTCTGCTTCTTGTTTTTGTTCCAAATTTATGTTTTAGTCACTTTTCTATTTGGTAGAATAGAAAATTTAATTGACGTTACCTAATGGATTTCTTCTTTTTATTTTTAATTTCGGGGAAAAATAAAAATTTTGAGAAAAAGAAACTTTAACAAATAGACTCTAATTGGTAAAATTAAAATAGATGATGTCATCACTAGACTAAGTTCAATTCACAACTTAAGCGGCTTAAAATATTTGGTGCAAAATTAAAGAAAGATGTGTGCACAAGTTAGAGAATGACCAACGGCTTAGTTGTAGGATTTTCAAAGTAGATATTTGTTAAGTTACCACATTATCTAATAAATCAGTATGTAAATAAAGAAACCAATGTCAATTCCAAGCATTGATCAATTAGAAAAAAATAACTTAAATTCACTAAAATTATCAGTGAAAAATATTGGATGCTGGGAAAATCTCAGTTTAATAAATATAAAATTGAAAATCATCATATATATAATTTGAAGCATATCAATCTCTTTCTACCACTAATATATCAGAAAATCAATTACCATCATTCCAAGTAATTGACCAAAGATCGAATATTCATCAATTTAACCCTAATGAAATCACTTTATGAAAACTGTGGACATAAAAGTATAACTCGAACCTTCTTGTACTACGGTGTTAATAATCTAACTATAATTTCCATTTGTGACATTTATCGCCTTCAAATTCCTACATATTAATCATTGAAGTGGAAATTTCGCGGATGTCACTTATACTATACTCGTTCTCATTAGCTAAGATTTTGTAATATCCTAAAAATGTATAAACGATCTATACAATGTCAAGGGAGTGTCACTTTTTTTGTTTGGAAGCTAAAATTGGATACCATCATGCTACACCGGAGCTTCACTTCATCAAATTTTTTCAAAGTTTTTTGGTGAATACTTGGTACGATATTTTTTTTTATAAGATACTCTTTACGTGATTAGCTTTATCATGGTTTTTAGACATTCTTTTCCTGGATTTGATAATTTGTCTTATATGATGAGGCTTGTAAGAGTCTTTCATTCGTTATTATGATGTGCAACTATTTCAAAACTACAGTAAGTTAACGACCAATACACGAAATTTCTAATTATTCATTCATCGAAGATGTTTATTGCCGAATCATGCAAATGAACAATAATAGGGGAGACATTACCTTTTGGTGTCAACCACTACTTTTTATTTATTTTTATTTATCTGGATAAAATAAAATAAAAACCCAACAAAATTTAAAAAATCTCCACTATCTTACTGTGTAACTTATGCCTTCCACCACACCCTGCTCCTTAGATTTATCTCTGTAATTGATAATTGTAAGAAAGTGTCATTCCTTTTGACGATCCTTCATATTTCATGCCATATACCGAAATTAGCAAATTTGATTGTTACTTCCATGAATTCAGTATGTTCTCTCCCGCTGTCGCATGCAAGTTGAGTTTTTCCTTCTTCTTTTCCGCCCTTTTCCTTCGTGCTTTTCTTCATATGACGCCATCTTCAGATTTCTGCCTCGTTTCTCTTCCCGTATTCTTATTTTATCTAAATTTGCTTCCTATGTTTTTTTGTTCGAAAATTCCTGATCTGGGAAGCATCCGACCAGCTGCTTGCCGGATAAAGTTCCGGGTCTTCTGTTATCTCGGTTGGCATTTAAGGAAGCACTAGCGACTTGTTGTGTCTCGTCTCGCGGAGATGGAGGCATTTGCTGATGGCTTGATTGACTGAGCTTGATTCCGATGGCTGAGGCGGCTTGCACCGTGGCAATTTTCCGTGTCCTCAACTTGCCGTATCAGGCTAGGGCAAGATTTTGCGGAGGGGGCGAATAAAGTCTTGGGACAGTACAGTCAGTAGTTGCGGAGGAGTGCATCGTCCGCGCAGATTCGAGTTACACTTCGACTAGGGTATCACATGCTAGTCTTGGATCGATGGCTTGATTCAGTTTGCATCGTCGAACCAAGTTAAGGTACTGGATCTGGGTTTCGGGCCGGCAATATGTCTTGACCGCACTCCACCCCATTGCCCTAGTCTGCGATACATACTCCAGACTCACCATAAACTCGGAACTATCTTGGATCGAACCAAGTTTATCATCAATTGACGTGGTGAACCTACATAGCACAGGCGCCCAAAGCAGAAAGGATCGAAAAAAATTTACATGGAATTGGGGTATAATCGCATGGATATATAATCAGGGGCAGAGAGAATGTGGACCAGATTCAAAGTCTGCGGAGATATGAACCACTGAATGAAGGAATATAGAAATAGGGGCAGGGTCTGGCAACGTCACGACACCATTGATTAAACAGGAAAGTAGAAAATTTTTGCGTGTAAAATTGCATGAAAACTTGGTTCTTACCGCAGCAATTTGCAAGGGCCTTTCAGAACAGAGATTGCGACCTCACGTTCTTTGAATGATGAAACCAAGCCAATATGACCAGCTAACTAACAGGATACGTATTAGATCTTGCAAAATTACGTGAGCAACAGGCCATATGGAAAATGTAAGAATGTTTCTATAAATGGCCGAGCAAGACCAAGAGCAATAGCCGAGCTGTCGCTTGACTTAAAATATACTTGAAAGAATTAAAGGCAGATGGACATGTCACCTGAATGAAGCAACAATCTGCAAAATAGCTCAATAGAATGTTCGCAGCCAGCGCAATTTAAACCCATGAAACAAAGTCAACTCGCAATCAATTTGAACCATTTCAAGCCGAACCGAACCAAACCAGGTTTATTATCAATTGGCTAAGTGAATCACCATTGAAGTTGCGCACGTTTACATAGCACAACCACACGGGCAGTGAAATGAATTGCACAAGATTTTACAAGGATTTGGCACATGACATGGCTGAGGAGGGAATGCAAATGAACTGGGAGGGGAAGGACTGGCAAAGGCAGCCATGGGGCTATTCGGTAATGCAGAGAACAGGCGCTTAATGCCCTGCTAGCATATTGTAAGTTACCGATAGTGCCCCACTTAGCCACATGCTGTGCAATTCATCACCTAGAAAACAAGTGCTCCTGTTAACCGAAATGAGCACCCGAATTTTGTGCTGGTTGCTCCAATAGATCAGCTTCTTCTATGTCCTGTGTTTGGACATTTAATTCCTATTCAAGCAAAACCACATCATTCTGTTTAACTAACAATTGAAATGATCACTTGACATGCTCAATATAGCATCTAAAGAGTACTTAGTATATAATAAGGGCTGAGAGAGAACCTGTGATTGAAGCAGCTGATGTGGTTGCTGATCTTGTGCTACTGTGTAAGATTGGGGCTGAGACATTCTATAGTATGGCTCCTTTAAATCAAGTTTGCCAGATGACGTTTGAAGTATTCCACCTTGTTCAGCCCCTGGGCCCCACATCTTGGCTGGTGGCAGATTTGAAAAAGTTCATTAGCAAACACAAGTAACTATCATCATTCATTACTACAAATAGAAGAGATTAATGAGGGACTTACTTTGCAACGTCAAATATATGGTGTAACTCTGGGATTTGTGTGCAACCAAGTGAAGTCGACCAGTGATCTCTTGTCCAGCCATGACATAAAGGGGTTGAGAAAGAACACAGCGCAGTTGGTACCAATGAGTTGTTGGAGATCCGGGAGCAGTTGTCAACCACCTTGGCACAGTACTGTGGATCAAAAGAGTTAACTAGTTATGACAATAAGCAAGATTGAGGTGAAATTTAGAATACAAGTCATATGGTGCAGTGAAAAGCTTGGCTGGGGGAGGAAAGATGGGAGATTTACCTCCCATCAAATAGCACGTCAAACCAGCAGGCCAACCCATGCACTCTGGTACCAACGGCTGCTGTAAATCTCAACGGAACATCAATCTCATACAAATCTTCTTCCTATCAAAAGCAACCATTATGAAACCACAATAAGTCACAAATTCCTTTTTCAATGATGTTATGAGACATTAGCTGGGAAATATTTCAATTAAAGGAGCACTACCCCAAATGCCATAGGTAGGAATGAAGGTTGGAATTTGAAAAAACTTTTCCAGTGTAGTGAAAGATTACTAATAGCAACCTTAAAAACTTATAAAGTACAAGTTATCATCAGGTATAGGATTACGGAAGGCAACAAGAGCAAACTACTCATACTGTTGGACTATAGATGGGCATGATGAATCAATAAAATGTGTGGTTTTGCTGTGGCAAGAATTGCATTTCCAATTGCATGCACCAGAAAAGTAACAAAAGCTTGTCTTGATAATCAAGTGAACTGGGTCGGTACCTTCACTTTCGTAAAGTCTATCACATGAAATATTGGGGGAGCCACCAACAACCTTGGATCAAAGGCATCTACAACAGGCTGCATGCAGAAGAAATGACCACATTAAGATAGTTTAGTTGCCAAGATGACACCCTAAACAAATAATACTAGACAAGCTAGCGGAGCATAGCAAGCCAAAAAACATTAACAGTGAAAAAACAGAGCTTAGCAAGCAAGGAGGCAGATGGGTGATGAGAGATGAAGAAACTCTGTTTCCACTTGCCATGGTCAAGCACCAACAGCAATAAGTTGCAAATCTCAACTGTATAACCATTTGGCAAAAGAGTGATGGCCAGAATTGTGCAAACTTAGACTAGACACAGTTAGAGACCCAAAAAAAAAAGGTGTCAGAAAAAACAAGATTTTCAAGGCATCAAATTTATATTATCTTCCCTTTGTAAGAGTAGAAATTAAAAGGTTCCTCTATTGTGACCAGGGTCAGGTTCAACCATGGAAACTCTCCAGGAAACCAGGGATAAAGCTGCATAGATCAACCTGCGCTAAACCCCACTTGGATTTCCTTTTAAGAGTCATTCGTTGCATTGCAATGCAAGACCAAGAAAGCTGGTGGTTCTTGTAGTTAACTTCTCTCATTAGTATTGGAATCAAACTAGAAACATCTCAAATTCATCCTACCACCCTCGTATACCAACAAATCAAATATTGTGGCCAGAAAAACTTATCATATTATGAATGTTCTTAACAAATTACATAATATAAGACAAAGTATCTAATATGAAGTATAATGTTCATTCTTCAGTTCTGCATAAGATTTTCAATATAAAACACATACAAGCAGAGGGGAAAGCCCAACACAAAATCCATCCACAACTGCCATTTATTCTTGAAAAAGAAAGTTCGGATAACAATAAAATGGGGCATCCAACCATGACCATGTGATTATCGTGCACAAAACACAGATAACTTAAAAAGGCAGCAAAGCCACAAAAGAAACTCAGGGTCTCTGATGCAACTGATGCTAAAAAATCATCAATAATATGATCCAAACAAAACACAGATAACTTAAAAAGGCAGCAAAGCCACAAAAGAAACTCAGGGTCTCTGATGCAACTGATGCTAAAAAATCATCAATAATATGATCCATCAGTGCTACTACATCATTCAAGCACAAGCTAAAGTTGATCCAGTCAAGATAGTATATGTCCAAAAACCAGGAACCCGCCCAATTCTTAACTGAGATTAGATCCAACACATCAGACACCAAATCTTATCCCACAACCCCAAGACTAGCTGCAGTGCCTAAAACTCATCAATAACTGCTGATTCCAAGTGTCGTGCAAGTTAACTCTTTAACTACATACTTTAGGCAGTTACTTGGTCTCTACACCAAGCATTAGCCTGGGGAGGAAACGAGTCCATGACTTCAAACAAGCAGCAAGCCCTTCAGTAGGAAAATACATGAAAAAGTTTGAAACCCTAACTTGCCTTGCATATCCTCATGAACATTCCCCAAATTAACACTTAACTTCAAGTCGAAGAAAGTAATCAATAATCGACCGGACATGCTTAAAATGCATATGAACAGTAGAAAAATGCATGCAAACTCAACATCAGGTGCTAAATTCGCCATGGCATTTTTAGAAAGAAATACAGCATCCACTATTTCCAAAAATATGTAGAGACTAGAAACCTGAGAGAAGTAGCCTTGAAACGCAGTTCCATACAAGGGCGTCAAGTTGACATCATAATAGCTCTGTTGTTGCCAAAAGAGAGCCTACATTAAAACATAAAGGTCAATACAAAAAGTTAATCAAACAGAAATGGCAAGAAAAATGGAAAAGAAAACTGAAAACTAATAGAAACTTCAAGTAACAAACAAAATGAACATCACAAAAACAGCACAATGAGGCATTACAGCATCCAGAAACAACCAGAAGAGATTACTGTGAAAGACCAAAAATGAGAATAAAATCAAGGTCCTTGGTACAGCAGCTCAGTAACTCGAGAAAATTCATGGTCAACAGTGAATATCACCCAGAGCCAGAAAACAATCCTTTCACGGTGAATTCATTGCTTCACAATGGATAATGCCAACGTAACAGCAATTTTTCTTGGTATGAGAAGTGTAAGTGAAAATGCTAAACTGCTATCTACATTCCAGATAGTGCAATTTAAGGGGAAAACACCATTTCAACATTATTGCAAGTAAATCTTATGTGAAAGTTGGAGGAAGCTAATCCAAAAAAAAAAATAAAAAAATTAAGCAACACTGCTAACAGATTTCTCCGATGTCTTATCAATGGTTTCTTCATATTTAAACAAGTTCAGTTTGTAATTACAACAATCTTATAGTAATTATGCAAAGCTGACCACAAAATAAACAATTTCATCTATACCATGAGTAAGTACCTTATTTGCAATTTCAACAAATAAATACTCATCACTGAAAGGGGCCATGTGTATCCTGCAGGAGCAATAATCAGGAACATCAGAGGGGCATAGTTGATATACATATCCGAGCTACATAAAAATCATGCATAGCATCTCAAAGACATTACCAGAAGAGAGATGAAAAGTCCTGAATTTAATTGCAGAAATGAGGAAGCACCAAGCAGGAAAAAATAATAGCACATAACTTCTTCTAGTGAAGAGGGTGGCACAAGCTAAAGAATAAAGAACAAATGCCCAACAACTCCAAATGATGATATCTTGATATAGCTAATCATTTTATCAACAATAGTAGGATCATTGAGAAAAACAAATTATAAAACAATATCTGCTTTAATCCAAGTCAGGACCTGAAAGAGCCCTTAGAAGTTCACAACTACAGAGAGAGGGAAAAACATTGCCCATTTTACCATCTCTTGCCATCTCTATGCACAGGGCCTGTTTGTTCTTTTTTAAGTAAAAAGTTATTCCTGTTAAAACTTCAAAATTTTTAAAAATTTAAAAAGTTGTTAAAGATCACACATTATTCTACACGTCAATAGTTGCCATTCTGAAAGGTTTTAGGTGTCTTGTGTCAAACACAAATCAAAGTTGCACGATTTGGAGAAAGGAAAAAATGTAAATATTGCTCCAAACATGAATTCAAAGGAACTACATAAAGCAAATTTTATTGATGGAGCAACAAAATCAAAACTCCACTAAACACTGCCCTGAAATATCTTTCCAGATGGAGATTCTCAACTTGTTCCCCATAGCTTTAAATTCAAAGAAAAAGTAACATGAAGGGAGGAATATACCATCCTCATCATATAAAAAATTGCAAGTTAAAAACATGAAAAACCACAAATAGAAGAGGGAAAGAGCCAATCACCTTCCAACAGTAGGAAACATCTTTCCATCTGGAGCTAGAAATCGGTCTCTGGCAATTACGTAAGACTCCAGCATCCTTTCATTTACCAACAAAGTGCCTAGGGCAGAAACAATTGTAAGCACTTTGAGCACTTCACAAATGTCACTGTACTAGTATCCATAGGCTTCAATATACAAAACCAACTCAACATCAAACTAAAAAAAAAAAATTGAGGAGGTGGGAGGAAAGGTCAAAATACTGTAACCTATTAATGAAGATGAGTTACTCAACTAAAGAAGCAAGGTTCAACCGATGAATACACACGCCATACCATTAAATCTCACTAGAGAAGCCTTAAAAATTAGAGCATACTTTATTACACCTTTTTGCTTAAAGCAGTTAGTAAACTTAAAGTTTCTCAAGGGCTTACTAGGAAAATGACTCTGAAAATCAGCAATTTTAACAGAGACAGAAGTAAAGATAAATACCCATTGGCTCAGAAATCAGAATGTCAGCTTTCTCTGGCAATTCAACTTCTTCAACTTTGCCTTTAATTACCTGCATTTTTTTTATTTTTTTTGAGATACATGAATGACTCTCGAGAACAATGAGATAAAGACCCTCGGATATCAGACTGAACTAATGAAACCTCACCGTAATTCGCTGGCTGAGTGATGGGTTTCCAGCAATAAGCTTGCGAGCATATTCAGCCATTTCAGATGCTTCCACAGCATAAACATGTTTTGCCCCAGCCTAAGGGTTTGAAAACAACACAACAATAAATAGACTGCTAATGCATGCAACAGATGAAAAGAAGGCATCAATCATTGTCTAGAAAAAAAGAAATGCTAAGAGAACATTTTGTACCTGAGCAGCAAATAATGACAAGATACCACTGCCAGCACCGACATCAACAACCACTCGACCAGTGAAATCTGCACGGTTCTCAATGACAGCAGCATAATAGGTTCCTGGACGAGAAATAAATCATAATAAGATAACCATGTGCATGTCTGGTGGCATAATTGAAGATTAAAAAGTGTTCACGAGGAATAAATAAAAGGAAAAAAAGTTTTTAATTGTTCTTAAAAACAAAGAACTGACAATTGGTTCCTGACAAAAGGAATATTTAATAGTAAAATGCTTAGGTGCCTGTAGTGCTGTCCTTTAAAATTAATCTTAGTAAACTTTATTTTGAAATTGGTGGCAAAACAACTCCGTGCTGTTTTTATCTTGAAAGACGAGTCTGACAAGTTTTGCACTGCAGAAAAAACTAATTTCCCTTTCATACAGTCTGAATTGAAAAGTGATATACATAGTTAGAAATTTGACATCTAATTCCTCCAATATTTCATTGGCCTGCTTCCATCTATTAGTAGTTATGCTAGTGAGAGAAAGAAGACAGCCCAAATTCAAGCATGCCTCTGGCCCGTGAATTCGTCCTACCAGGCTGGACTTAAATTGCATATTTATTCCTCAATATAGAACATACTTTTTCTTATTGACCACGTCACAAAAGCCTTGGTCAAAACTGCCAAAATATTTATTAGGGCGACCTATTCATTTCTCTCCTAACACATGGTAAGGGACTGAGAAACATAAACATGAACAAGCACCAATATAGAAGGGATACATGTCTCCAATTTTTCCTGACCCTCTAAACTACCCTTGCTGTGACAATTGGAAAGTGATTTGTTTGTATGCCAATATATCCAGTATCAATAGAAGGAATAATTTCTTTCGCTTTCTGCTGAACAACTTATAGATATCCATCAGAACTGTTGCATTCACATAGTACATCTCGTTCCTTGTTAAATTGACTATATATTTTTCAACTGAAATACTGCATGTTTTACATGTTAGCATTCTCATTTCCAAAAACAAAGGAAATTTTGTCATACATAACAGAAAGGCAAAACAGGAAAGCTCAGAAGTAGAACCTGTCCTCACATAATCCTGTAGCATATTTTGCTGATGCAGAAGTTGTCCATAGTAATGAAAATACATTTTGGCAGAAGATGCCTCTATCTTCTCATCAAATTTGCTTTTAGAAGTTGAAAGAACTCCATTTGGTAATTGTGTCCCTATATGTAGTAACAAAAGGATGAATTAGAAAGAATGACAAGCAAAAGCTGCACACCCCACAGTCAAAAAGCTAGAATAACAACAGACAAAGGTATAACAAGAAAAAAAACACCAAGAAACTTCTTACAATAACAGAAGTTAACAAAGATATTAGATTGCAGGGCATACAGTGTAACTAAGGTTCCCCTTGTTGGCATATGACTAATGCAAACAACTTCCAAGGGTAAGTCCTGTGTTTGCTTTTAATGAGCATCAGTTCTTTTTTCTCTCTTTCTTAGGGATGCATAGATATCACAATTTTCATGAACACCTGAAGGATGACGAAGGCTGGTTCCTATCAATCCTAAAAATGGCTTAGACAAAAGATAAATTGCATGATAATGAAGAAGTCAATGCAAGAGTTAAAAAGAAGGCTTCTGCCTGTCTTAATAAATAAAGCTGCTCAAGAAAAACTTAACTTAGAAGAAAATTCAAGCCGAACTTTTACACTTAAGCAAATCTGCATCAAAGATTGATGATCTAACTCCTTGTATGCAGGGATATTTAGCATTAAAGGGCATGGGTGCAAGGCACTGCAGACCCAGGTCTCATAACTAATGCTTGGAGAGTAGCAGATTTAACAACTTTAGACTTCCCCTGAACTCAAATGCACACTAAACAGGGCCACTCCATTGCATAATGCTAACCATTGATGCCAATGAGTAATCTTACTTGACGGACGACGCCCTTCTTGGTCTAGGAAGGCAAGGAAACTAAAATCTGCTATTGCACGAAGAACAAAGCAAGCCTTGTGTCTAAGTTGGCAGGGTCCACAGCCAAGCCGTACAAAACCACAAATTAGTTTATTACCCTATGGACCTCCAAATACAAGTTTCATAATGCACTTAAATACATCTAATTGCAATTAAAGCTACAACCATCAAAACAATAAGCTCAGAAGCATTGTTTCAGGGTATAATGGAACATAAGCTAGATATGTAAGAAGAAAGGAGAATAAAATAAGTCAATCTCCATGACATATCAGAAGACGCAATTATCACATCAAAAAGCGGCACCTTTAATACTGCCTTCCTTCTTCAATTGCTCAAACGTACAATGGAAGGCCTCGCTCTCCTCTTCCGTTTTAAAATGAATATTAAACCCTTTTGAATATGACTTCTGGAACAAAGTCATAGTATTAGAAGATGCCAGCATCAGCCAGTACTTCACAACAATTAAACCACTTTGTACAGTAGAGTAATATTCAAAATGAACCAGAAGGAAAACTATGAAGAATAGGCATGCAAAAACACTGAGAAACCTTCCCACCCAAGAGTTCAGCACAATTTTCACAGTACATAAAGACAAAAGCATTTCAGATGATTCTCGTTTCACATACCTCTTTATCGGTTTCAGAGCCTTCGGACATGCAAATTGACTGAATTGGGCCTAGCTTGAAAATCTGGGAACACACAACACAAAATAAGCAATGATATAAGCATATTCAGGCTCAAATTTATCTAGCACTTCAGATTTTACCAAAATCTAAATAACCACTTGCAAAGCCACTCCATTTCAAAATTAATGCTAGATTAGTTGTCACTAGCAATCCTCATCGTTATGTTTAGGCTGGCCAATGAGAACATTCCAGCACGGAGATTGACGAAAAAAAAGAAATTGCAGAAAATACTTCTACAAACAGCTACAGAGAACCCAAAAGGTCATGATCCGTTCAAAACAGAGTGCAAACACAATGAGGCGCGACAATTCACAATTTGCTCCTCATTGCCAAACAGCCGCTCCGCAAGCAGGCACCGACAAGACAATAAACAACGAAACCAAACGAGAACCGAAATAAATAAAAAAAGAAGAAACAGCAATAAAACAGGCGAACCTGAGCGTTGGCGAGCTCGACGCCGACAGCATCGCCCGCTCCATTGTCCCGGTAAAACCGAAGCTCAGCGGCGCCGGAATCCCCGTCGGCGAACCGAGCCACGACAGCCGCCGACGCCGCCACCGCCGTACCGTCGGCGGGAGCAGCAGAGGAAGGAAGAGAGAGGTCGGAGACGGAAAGCAGGGCGAACTCGAGGCGCCCCAGACTCTGACCCGACGGAGCCTCCATCGCCGAGCCGGGGTGCGAGCTCAGGCGTGCGGGCGGGCGGCCGGCGCGTACGGCGGAGAGCAGTCGTCGTCGCCGGCGGCGCACGGGATCGAGCGAGAAGACGGTGCTGCTGCCACTGTGCGGAGAGAAGAAGAAAGAGAGGGTACGTGAAAAAGGAGGAATTAGGGTTTTATGGTCAAGAGGAGAGAGAAAGAAGAGAGAGAAAGCGAAGGAGCTTCCAAGCTGCGAGCGACGTTAACCTTCCACAGAGAGAGAGAGAGAGAGGAGGACAGCTGACGGCACGGCAGGAGGTCAGAACACGAGCTCTTTTATATGGGCGCGTGTACCCCACGCGCGGGGCGCGTGCGTGGGGACGCGAATTGGGAGGGGAACACGAGTTTTCAACACGCGTTTCGCTTTCCCTTTCTTTCTTTTTTAATTTCCCTCTTTTTCTTTTTCGGGCTTCGGTCTTTCGGTGGGGCCCGCCGGGATGACGTGGCGAGATGCGGGCGCTGCATGGGCCTGGCCCTGATGCGATGTGGTCCGTCCATCTCGACCGAGATTGGTTTCGAACCCCCCCTCCCCGAATGTGGTGACCTTGACGTGATTGCGCCGCTATGATTCCCGCTCAATTAGCGGTTCTTCTTAGCAGCATACTTCCAAATTTTCTGTGCCCTAAAAGGGGAAAAAGAATTATCGTTTCCAATAACAACAAAAACAGAAGGTAATATTTTACTTTCTCACCCTAATTTAAAATATTAAGTATAGCTGAAAAATTAATGAATATATATGTACATGTACGTTATCGATACTGTCGCGTTTTTATCAAAATTTTAACCATTTCCAATGTAAGAGAAAAGATAACAATCATGAACTCTCAATCTTCTGATTTTGATTTTTTTTTTTTTCTGAATAACATATTAGCCCATGCTAACAGACACTAAATAAAGGGGTTAACATTACCAAAATTTCAAATTAATACATATGTGATAAATTTATTCAAAACTAATTTTTTTATTATCAAAAACCCCAAATTACCCCAAACTGATACATTTATGATAAATTTACATTTTATTAATTTTCATTAAATTTTATTATTAAATTACTAAATTGAATGACATGTTATAGTTAACTAGTATACAAATGTGAGATTTCAATATTTGTTTATTACGGTTATACTAATTTTGTGATTTTTTAACATAAAGTATATTTTTTATAAATGTACCGATTTCGGATTTTTTTATAGTTATCTAAGGCAAATTTATTACTTGTGTATCAATTTGAGGTTTTTCGCAATATAAACCCTAAACAAAATAATCTACCGAGTGGGTTTAATAGATAACGGATTTCTTAAGATCATATCAATTATAGATTGTGTGAATAACTAGTGTATATACAACAATATATATTTTTCTTTTTCCATGCATCATAAATTTTTCTAGCTTGTCGTTGAACACGTGTTCTTTTTAAACTATAATTTTTAAAATAACTATTTGATATTCATTTGAACATAGTTCTTTATTATCTCGATTCATATTAAATAGTTTTTAAATAGTTTTGATAACTTTATTTAGTGCTTGGAAAGAGCAGATGTTTGGGCAGTCGAGAGAAAATTGGAAGCGAAGAAAGAGGGAAGGGGGAAAGACAAAAAGTCTTCATGTGAAAAGAGGGAGTAATAGAGTAATGATGAGGAAAGGGGTAAGAAAGTGGGCGGCCCATATTCGAAAAGGAAGGATTAGGGAGAAGGTTGTCTGGGATGGATTTACCATAATGTCCTCGCCTATCTAGGCTTTTCCCAGTTATGGCTCGAGGGCTAAACGTGGGATGAAAATGGAATTTCACGTTCTCCTTCCCAAACGGGGCGCGGAGATTGAAAGCGGCGGTGGGCCCCGGCCCAAATCATTTGTTTTCCTCCTCCGGAATGGCGCTCCGGTCCAAATTAAGGAGGAAAACGTGTTTTGGTCTGAAGAGGTAAAAACCTAATGACGCCCCGGGACGGGCGGTGCCCTCTTGGAAACTGGGGTGGTTAGGGTTTCGACCTTTGTCTAACTCGAGCTTGTGGAGCATCGCGCGGAAGGTGGCACTGTTTTGATCTTTTTTTTTTTTTTTTTTTTGTGTCGAGTTTGAATCCATCATTATGTACGGTTCTTCAGACTTATTCAAATGCATTGGGACTTGTGTTGAGTTTGAATCCATCATTGCATGCACACTTTAGATTTACCCGGGTGCCGTAGGGAGTCCTATATCACCTTCTCGAGGAGTTTGCTTGCCACAATGAGATCAAATCAGGATGACGTGAGTTCTTCCAATGGTCACAAGAAAAAAAATGAACTAGTAATACTTCAGATAGAAGTGTAATTGTACATGAGAAAAACATATTGAGATAAATTATCTAATTTTGGGTTAATATTGCCTAGAGGTGTGCAATTGCACCATTTCTACCTAGGAACTGGACCAAACCATCCAAAAAATAGGTGGAGGAATAGGTTCTAAATCTTTGGAATTGATTGAAACTGGTCTAGAAATAGGTTCCAAGTAAATACCCACTTAAGAACTAGATTGAACCACTTTGTTTTGAAACTAATTTCGGAATCAATTTTATAATCTAAAATGCTAAAACCCTAATTTCTTTTTCTCCTAAATTATAATCTCAGCAATCCTTTATATTTTCTTCTTCCTTGGAACTCCTAGCCGGTCTTTCCTCTTCCTCTAATTTTTTATAGATGAATAAAAAATGAAGTTCTATAATTTATATTTTATATTATGTATTTAAATTTTTATTATTTATAATTGTACGAAACTACGTGTTCATCTTATAAATTGTCATTTTTTGGCGGATAAAGATTTTTGTTGCTAATCTTTTACTTTGAATCTTTTTTTTTGTCACTCATGACCTCATATAATTTTGCTATAAAAAAATGAAAAAAAAGATTCTTGGGAAGACCTTGAAACCAAATCGGAAAAATAAAGTAAGTTATAGAGCTAGTTTCAAGTAAATCGGGTAGGTTCGAAGGTCTAAACACTGGGAACCAATTATAATAAAATGTTCCAGCCCTGAAGACGATCACTCCTAATATTGCCTATTTCACTATTTTTATGGAGAAAAGAAGAAGCAAGGACCAAAATGAGGTTTCACTTACGCTTCTTTTCTAATCAACTTTTTGACTTTAAATTTATTTGATCAAGTCTTTGAAATTGTTTTTTTTTTCCGATCAATCCCTCGAGCATATATCGGATCAAATCCAGCTAATTTGATCATCAAACCTAGCCACTATAACTTTTGCCATTGTACATGCATCCCCCCTTCTCTTAGTCCACTCAATTCCAGCTAATTTGACCGTTCAACCTAGCCGGTGCATGGTGTGGATAAACTTCTGCCAATGTGAATGCTACCTTGTTGGATGCATCGGCAGAAATGTTCGATCCCGGCCAAGTGGGGCTTGCTGGGTTCAAGGCGGAGCAGCTGCTGACAAAAGGAAATGATGATGAGGCTGCTTCAGGATCCATCCCAACTAAAAGCAGAGAAAGAGAACAAAACTCGGCATCATCCATGTGCAAGCAACGAAAGGGACTGATGAATTGGATTCCCCCTTGTCGAGCCCATATGCTTTTGCACTTTTTTCTTGTCGACCGACACTGCCCTAGCAAAACACCAGGCGCAGGGGATCGCGAATGGCCTCGACATTCATACCCTTTCCTCCATTTTGTGGTTACCAAAATAAGTGCAACTTCAATGTTCTCGTGCAAACAAAGATATCGAGATTTCAATGGAAGATTATCGTGCTTCATTGATAGGGAGGATGGAGCAAAAATTGCGACTTCCCTCTTTCTTTTTTATTTGGATGAAGTAAATGTTTATGTGAATCACGACTTAGCGACATTTGCGATGCCTATCTCTCATGATATGATCAAATCGGAGAAGTTAATATTAAGAAAAATCCTAAATTGATAAACTTACATATTTACTCAAAATGATTTTTTAATTGTAAAAAACTTTAAATTGATATATTTGTGACAAATGTACCATATGTTAGTTTATGTTAAATTGGACTATTATCGAAAAAAATAAAAACCGATACACTTGTGACCAGTGGAGGGTAAAACCTTGAACTAGTATACCCGTCAACTGTCACTTATCATCTAACTCAGTAATTTGACAATAAAATTTATCAAAAACTAATAGGGGTAAATTTGTCACATGTGTATTAGTTTAGTAGTCGAATAATTAGTTTGGGGAAATTTGTCATAGGTGTATCAATTTAAAGTTTTCTGTAGTATTAACCCTTTGAAAAAAGGCAAAACAAAGTTAAAAAGGGTCTAATTATTTGAAAGAAAACTGTTTCTAGAAAATTGTTTTCAACTTTTTGGTGCTTGAATAACAAAAAACTACTCAATGTACGGAAGTATTTTCCCTGAACCGAGAACAAGTCTAACTAGGAGAAATGACTCCGCCCCTCAAGTAAGAAGGAAAATGCTTCTCCCAAACCACCAAATAAATGAAAATTAACCATTTTCAATGGAAATGATTTTCGTGGAAAATATTTTCCTTTATTATGAAGTTTTCAATGAACTAAACACAACTTTAGTGTTTGGAAAAATGTTTGGCATATAATAAGAAATGGAAGTGATGAAACAGAAGGGGGCAACAGCAAGGTCTCTATATGGAAAGATTGAATGATGACTAGAGAAGGTGAGGAGAGAAGGCTCTGGTTACGATTCCGTCTTTCGGTGCCGAATTTGGATCCGTTCTTGCACGCACACACTTTCAGACTTATTTGGAAAATGTTAATATGCTGCAATCTACACAAACAAGAATGGTGCAAGTTCTCTCCAAATAGGGAAATTAACTTTAAATAAGGAAAAAATAAATAAAGATAGATATCATCTAACTTTGGGATGATATTGCCTATCTTGAAATAATTTAAATTTTTTTAATCAGCCAAATATTTGGAACAATCTTGTACTAGGAAAGTGGACTTGAACAGGTCCTTAAAAGGCTCAAATAAGAAGAAATAGAGGAAGAACTCCTGAGGGTTGGTTCTCTCCAATGTCACCTTGGTATTCCCATTTGGCAGGGAAGAAAAATTTGAGCTGGGAATGGGGATGTGAGGTATTATGATTTCTTGAAATATTTTACTTATGGTTGATGGACTTTCGCATCTTTTCTGACTGAATATTTAAACTTGTGAATGTGTAATCAAGTCCTTGGAAAAAAAGTTTACCCAAAAAAAGGGTCGTTGAAATTTGTTCATATTATGACCAAGCATTGAATTAATGGACTTTTCTGATTCCCTCTTCCTTGTCAAATTCTTCCACCGGGATCTCTTCGGCTCGTCGACAACGTAATATCGATTTTCTTGGCTCAACCTATGGTTGCAACTCCTGCATCTTCATTTTCCACTGCAATCTTTTTCTCTGATTTCTCATCATGCCCCCTGGTTTCTCTCCAGTAGCAAACCATTGCCCCTCTGCCAAGCTATGTGGATCTTTCAATGTGCATCCATAAGAATATTTTGGCAAATGTCAGGGCGAAATGTCATCGTCATCAAACTCTTCACCCCATCCCATGAGCACATGTGCACGATATCCTCGAGATTTATTCCTGAACTAGTTGACTTTGAATACTTTACAAAGTAATCAAATTTACCACTTGGTTTTCCAAGCGTACGAATTTCAGGATCTCCCTCTTCGAATAGTTTTTTAAATGACTTCTTCTTTGTTGGTTTCTTATCCGGGATATCAATCCTCTCATACACAATTGGTCGAGGAACCCGGAGCATCGGCTGCAGTACACAACTTGCATGCTTCTCCAATTATGGGACTCGAACCACTTGAGATGGCATGTCATTCTGTCTCGTGTGCATAGGTTGCCACTCAACTTTCGTTTTCCCCTTGTTGGTATCGGGAGTATACCGCTGCCTTATCTCCTAACGGCATCGTTGACAAAGGTTCCTTTGTGGCAGCTTTCCTTTGTAATTCGTTGATACCATGCCGACCATCCGAGGGAATGGATCAGAGTATGGGCCTCCATATTTCCTTTCTTTTTCTCATTAGCAAACTTGATCTTTCCGTGTTGAATTGCCTCTTTTATAATTCGCCTAAAAACAATACAATCAACTATATTATGACTCAATGAGTGATGCTCATTACAATATCTTTTATTGGCCAAACTATCTGACAGGAAATAGGAATGAAAATGTAATTTCATATATTCTGTCACTCTGTATCGATATACAAGTATATGTCTACTTATATAATACAAGAAATGTAAAATAAGGAAATTGTACGCAATATTAATATTCCTAAATTATTCTAAATCTACGATCCCCGGTATCAATCAATGAAATTGGAATCGCTAGGGAATCAATCAAAGATCATCACAAATCCTTTCTCCAACACTCCCCCTCAAGGCGGCGGCTTATAAATGTCAAAGACGCCTAGCTTGCTTAACAAATATGTGTGTTGCCTTTGACATAAAGGTTTGGTGAAGATATCTGCGCAGTCGCTGCAGCCCAATCCCTCGAGTGGTGATAATCCCTTTTGAATCTTCTCTCGTGTAAAATGGCAATCAACTTCAATGTGCTTCGTTCTTTCGTGAAAAACTGGATTCGCCGCTAACTTGAGAGCTGCATCGTTATCCTGAGAACAATTCACTTGCGCCATCAACTTGCACACCAAGGTCTGAGAGTAGTCCTCGTAACCAAACTACCTCACAAACAGTTTTTGCCATAGCTCGATATTCCGATTCAACTGATGATAATGAAACTGTTGACTGCTTTTTCGTCTTCCATGAAATTAGGGATTTTCCTAATTTGATGCAAAAACCAGTGATGGATCTTCTCGTCATGGGACATGTAGCGTAATCTCGTATCACAATAGGCCATCATCTTCATGTTGCGCCTTGTGATAGCAAAGTATTCCAAGTCCCGGCATCCCTTTAAATATTTCACCACTTTTAGTGCTTTGCACTCATATGTGATTGCTTCGGATTGTGCATGAACTGGCTAAGTATTTGTCTTGCATAACAAATATCGAGGCCTAGTCATGGTGAGGTAAATCAATTTTCCAACAAGTCGCTGATATACCGATGGATCCTTAAGAAGTGAATCTTCATTCGGGGAAAATCTTGCGTCATAGTCATATGTCGTCAATTTGGCATTCTCGCTCAATAGGTATGGCGTGGTTTGCATCCCGCCATTCCTCTTCTATTATGATTTCCAAACAAACTTTCGTTGACGAGGCAAATTCCTTTACTTGATCGAGCTATTTCAATACCAAGAAAATATTTGGGTGGTCCCAAATCTTTAATATGAAAGGTTAAATGCGAGATATTCCTTAAAACTCTGAATCGCAATATCATCATTTCCCATGATAAGTATATCATCGACATAAATTAGCAAGTAGATTGATGAGATACCATTGGTCCATGTGAATAGTGCATAATCATGCTTGGAATGTCGAAAACCTGCATTTGTAAGTGCCGTGGTGAATTTTGCATACCACTGTCGAGAAGCTTGTTTGAGCCCATACGGGGATTTGCGGAGACGACATACACGTGACTCCCCATGCACGTAATCCCCGTGGAAGTTCCATATAAATTTCTTCATCGAGATCACCATGAAGAAAAGCATTATTGACGTCCATCGATGTAGATCCCAATTTCTAATAGCGGCGACGAGATAAAAAGGAGCGAACGAACTTCCTTAGCAACAGGGGAGAAGGTTTCATGATAATCAAAACCTTCACGCTGCGTAAAACCTTTGGCGACAAGTCGAGCTTTATACCTTTCAATTGAGCCATCCGCCTTATATTTGATCTTGTACACCCATTTGCATCCAATAGGTCTTCTGTGTGGAGGCAATGGAACAATATCCCAGGTATTATTCTCTGTAAGAGCAGTCAATTCTTCTTTCATGGCCTTTTGCCATCGTATATCACGTGCTGCTCCCTCATAAGAAGAAGGTTCTGTTCTTCGAAAATTCGACTAATACAACACATGTGTTCTTGCGATAGTCGATTGAAGGATACATAGGAAGAGACTGGGTATTGTGTACCTTTAGTTTTCAAAGAAGAACATACATAGTCCTTGGTCCATGTGGGAGGGCGCACTATTCGTCCCGAGCGTCGAGGTTGAACCATCGGAATTGGTGATATGGATCCATGTGGTGCTGAGGAAGAGCCACCGTGTTTTGTGGTGACATTTGGGTAGAAGCCTCAGAATTCTCTTCTAATATGATTTGGGATGCGGGACATACTTTTCTTTGGACACATGTCGGAATGTGGATCGGGTACAACTAATACGTGTTGCGGAGCCATAGAGAAATAATCTTCGATAAAATTTGTCGTTGATTCGACGTTGGCATCGTGGAATCTTCGAAGACGCCATATTCTTGAACGGGAATACATCTTCTTGGAAAACAACATCTCGGCTAACGAAGAACCGTCCTGAGGATATCTCCATAACCCGATAACCCTTTTGTAAAGTAGGGTATCCCATGAAAATACATTGAAGAGCACGGGGATCCATTTTATATTTATGTCTTACGTTTGTCACGTAGCATAAACAGCCGAATACTCTAAGATGACCAATGTCTGGTCTTTTTCGAATAGCATTTCAAATGGTGTGCGCCCTTCTAATATTCTAGTTGGCATGCGATTTATTAAATAGGCCGCCGTGACCACACAATCACCCCAAAAGGACTCAGGAATAGCAGCTTGGTATTTGAGTGCGCGAGCAACTTCTAGAAGGTGCCTATGTTTACGTTCAACAATTCCATTTTGTTGAGGAGTGTAGGCACAAGAACTCTCATGAAGTATACCTTGAGATGATAGGAAAGATTGACACTCATTTGAAAAAAAATTCACTCCCATTGTCGGTGCGAATTCTTTGGACGGTTTTCTCAAATTGATTTTTGATCATGGACAAGAACTTTGATAGATATGAAAAGGTTTGACTTTTAGATTGCATGAGAAATATCCAAGTGGCACGAGAATAGTCATCTACAATCGTAAGGAAGAAACGAGATCCATCACGATGTGATGTATGATATGGACCCCAAATGTCCATATGAATCAATGAGAATATACTAGTGGCTCGAGATCCACTAGTAGGAAATGATGATCGTGACTGTTTTGCCGAGAGGGCATATTTCACAATCGGGACAAGGAAAAGTGGCGCTGTGGCCTAGACGCTTATGAGAAAGGGAGTTTTTATTTCTTGCAACAGCATTACATTGTATGCTTTTATTTAAAGAAGACAAATCTAAATCACTGGAAGTGCGATCCAAAAATATAATCCTTGTTCCATCCTACCCAAGCCCATCGGTTTCCCGGTCGAAAGGTCCCGAAAGGAACAATTTTCAGAATTGAAGTTGGCTCGACAAGAATTGTCCTCACGACTTTGGAAACGAGATATAAGGTTGAACTCAAATTCAGGGATATAGAGGACATTTTTAAGGACAATGCTTGGGCTAAGGTAGACAGTACCAATCTTTCGCACACTAGTAATATTTCCATTTGGAAGACGAACAGATGTATATGGATTGGGTGTGCTACTGATTTTTGAAAATAAGTGTTTATTGCAAACTATGTGGTCACCGGCGCCCGAGTCAATAATCCATGCATCAACTATAGTATTAGTATTTTTGCACAATGAAGTACCTGAAAAATTTGCAGCTTTGTCAATCGTCCTCGCTTGATTGAGTGCCTTCATTATTTCTTGATACGATTCGATTAATTGGCTGATGGATGTTGTCATTCCCTTGTGCGACACCCGATAAGCGAAAATTCTTTCCCTTTCTTTTCTTTGTCATTTGGCTTCCCATGCAATTTCCAACATGTGTCTATAGTATGATGTGGACGATGGCAATATTCACAATACTTACCCTTAAATTTATAATTTTGGCCTCCCCCTTTCAGTGATGACGTGGCATTATATGGGCCGTTGGATTCAGGGTTTGAAGGGATTAAATACTGGCCATCCGATCCTCTCCCTCGCCGCTGATCTATGCCGTCGGATCGGGGAGTCACGTGACCGTCGGATCTGCGCCAACTGATCTGATCTCCACCGTTGGATCGGAAGGAATAAGGGCCGTCAGATCCGCGCTCATATTTAAGATCTCCACCGTTGGATCTCGGCTGATTTGAGCCATTGGATTCTCCTTTTTGATCTGGACCGTTGATTTGGTCCCTTCTAGAGGAATCGACATCGTCTTCCTCACTTCCTCTAGGGTTTCGTCCGAAACCTCTCCCCCTTTGCGGCGGTTGTCGTCCGCCATGGAACCGGCCGCGATCCGAGCAGCAAGAGCCATGGCTTCGGTTCCTTTCCCTTCTCCGACTGCCGCAAGTTGCTGGTTTTCTTCTTGGACGGCCAGCTGAAAAATCCTCCCGAGCGTCGGAGCCGGATCCATGGCGAGGATTTGTGACCGAAAAGGTATGAAATTATCGTTTAGGGTTAAGAGAAATCGAGTGGTTTTCTCCCTTTCTTTGATTTCTCGATATTGTTTGAGGGTAGTCTCCGGTCCCTCGAGGCGTTCTTCCGCCGCTTCTAATTCGTTCCAAAGAGCCGACAATCGGTTGAAGCAAGCGGTAACCGAGAGGTTCCCTTGCTTCAATTCCGAGAGGGCTTGCGTGAGAGAGAAAAATTTTACTCGATCGAGTTTTCCATACATCTCTTTAATGTCTTCCCATATTTTCTGTGCATCTTCGATCGGAGGAAGCCCGGCTGCGACTTCCCGGCGCAACGCAATTTCCGATCCAAGTCCGGACTAGTTGGTTGCACCGGCGCCGGTGGCGTTGCATGCGGTCGTCGGTCGGAAGGAGACGGATCCATCGAGAAATCCGTCCTTGTCCTTTGTAACGAGGGCTCGCCGGAACTCTCTCGCCCACGTTGAATAGTGGTCGATCCGGCGAGTTGAAGACCCGATCGATCGCAGCTCCGGTCCATCCGCCGGTGACGTGTACAAGGGGTCGCCGGGTTCGAGGCGTCCGGCGGCGGTCGGAAACGGCGGCACTATCCCGGGTGGTAGATTCGGGTAGGGATTCATTCCCGACCCGCCCGACCCGCCCGGATTCGATTCGGGTCCGTGACCAAAAAACGGGCTGGATCTTCGCAGTGGGCTGTGGGCCCTGGTTTGCCCATTGTTGACTGGATCCGGGAATCCAATGATTGGGCCCAGGGGCCCATGGCCCTTGGACAGGCATCCATGGCATATACGGCCATTGAATATGAGCGGGTTGAACTGAAGGAGCCGGAGGATTATGTGCACCGCTGCACTTCCTCTCGTGGCTTGAATGGATGAATTTTCCGGTGTGGAGTGTCCACTTTCATGACCATCTGGATTCTCCATTTTGGATAAAAAAAATTTTTGAATTCCAATCCAATGTGCTAATTTGTTTTGCAGGAATGGGAATTGCAACAACAAACTAGAGAAAACAATCGGAGGCAATTCAGAAGAAAAATATACGCGGAAGCTGGGTTAGAGGAACCCGCTCTGATACCATGACAGGAAATAGGAATGAAAATGTAATTTCATATATTCTGTCACTCTGTATCGATATACAAGTATATGTCTACTTATATAATACAAGAAATGTAAAATAAGGAAATTGTACGCAATATTAATATTCCTAAATTATTCTAAATCTACGATCCCCAGTATCAATCAATGAAATTGGAATCTGGCTAGGGAATCAATCAAAGATCATCACAAATCCTTTCTCCAACACTATCCTCTAAAAGTAAGTTGGACATTTCATTCAATTCTCAGTTGCATCAAATGAATATCTTTGGTTATCTTTTGCCTTGGTCATTACAATTTCCATGATGTGGGCAAACTTTATGATTTGACAAACATAAGGTTTGTGAGCGTTGTTTTAGCCATAGCTATTTCCAGAGTCTCGTCCTAGTTGAACTCATTCTCATAATCATCTTCACAATCAAGCTACATTGTCATTTTCTTTCAAAAGATTCTCATATTTTGCCGCCCTTATAGTCGATTGGAACAAGTCTCTAAAGTGTTAACCTTCAAGTAGCTCTCTCAAGACAAACTTTAACCCGTCAAAAGCAAACGCCATAAACCATTTTTCGTTGAGTAAGACCAAACATTGATTTCTCAATTTTTGTTATTGAGAGACATATTTTGCCATAGATTCATTGTTGTACTACCTGAACTAGCCAAATTTGCTATGGTCACTATAGGGATTATTCTATAAAATTTGGGCAAGAAACGGGCTTTCCATCTTAACCCAAATTATGGATTGAGTTAGGACGCAAGTTAGAGGGATAACCTCAACTTCATAAAACCATAATGATTAGCATCACCACATTGGGCCAGAAACTTGCTAATGTGCTCTACAATTGATCGATTGTCTTCACCATGAACACATTAAAGTCAGGTATCTTATAGCCTGTCGGGTAACGGACAGTGTCAACCAAGTCTGGGTATGGTTTTCGGTACATGGGCTAGATAACACCTCCATCTAGGTCCATAAGTTGCATCATCATACTGGCCATTTGCTCAATTATGCATTGATCCCTCTGAGCATCTTGGGCTTGCAAAGCCTACCCATCCTGCCCCCTAAGCGGGGAAGGTGGTCTTGCCTGATTATCCATCGACCATTGAGGCTTGTATGGTATGGTCCCATACTCTATGGAATTGCTACACCAACAAGCGGTAGAATTGCATGATCGAATGATTTTCAACATTCGGCAAACGCACCTTTTTTTTGAATGTTCTGTTTTGCCGAATTGTTGTTACTTCCACTAATGTCAGCCTCAACAAGGTTACTTTGATTTTTCCCATCAACAAGGCCAACTATATTGGAGTATTTGGCAGTTGGTGACCTCAGGCCTCTGCAAGATTCTCACTGTTGGTTGCAAAACTGTTTGACCTAAATTGCCATTGTTATTTAATTGGGTAGAAGAAGTTGAAGGAACAATACCCCATCGTCGCCCGGCTCCCCTGCATTGGAAACCAGTGACTTGATGGCCCTGGCCTTGAAGTTAATTCGTTCTTCGCATTAACAATCATAGGCCTAATCACTCCGGTACTGTGATTTACCACATGATTGGCTATCCCATCTCGTGGTTCCTTGAACAACCTCTTCATGGTAGTCACTAGCATCGAATTTGGTTCCAACTCACTCTTGTGCTCATCAAGGAGATTTCTTGAAATGTCAACAATATTCCCACCTTGACTTGCTCTGCCATTGTTTGAACGGCAAATGACTCTAGTTGAGCAAGCCTATCATTGCCTCATTACAGGGATTGATTATCATTACCAACAACATTTCTAGGCTCTTGACTCCCAGACCTTGCCATTGCACTACACAAATTGGACCATAATCGTCCTACCAGGCGTGCTAGAAAGACATTTTGCAGAAATTGTATCGTTGACAACATACATTTCACCAAAGGGTGAATTTCTAGTTTTTAAATGAATCAAATATTGTGACAATTCATATAGAAAACAATTTGTGTAACAAGGAACATTAACTGTAAATAAAGTAAATCTGAAGAACTGAGAATAAAATTGATAAGCGAATAAACTGAAATTGAGAAATTCTATGAGTGTTCATTGATAGTGGGTCCTTCTACAAATTTCAACTGTCCCTAAAATTCATGGCTGTCTTCAACGATACGTCCTTATTAATAAGTAGTTGTGATCCCTTGAACATCCTCCGGTTCAGCCATCAATCAAATATACTTATACGATCTTCACTTCACATATTAATGGTATAATTGACAAATCTGGGACTTAGCGACATTTTCAATGCCTATCTCCCATGACATGATCAATGCGGAGCAGTTGCTGACAAAAGGAAATGATGATGAGGCTGCTTCAGGATCCATCCCAACTAAAAGCAGAGAGAGAACAAAACTCGGCATCATCCATGTGCAAGCAACGAAAGGGACTGATGAATTGGATTCCCCTTTGTCGAGGCCATATGCTTTTGCACTTTTTTCTTGTCGACCGACACTGCCTCAGCAAAACACCAGGCGCAGGGGATCACGAATGGCCTTGACATTCATACCCTTTCCTCCATTTATTCCAAACTGATACATTTGTGATAAGTATATTTTTTTATTAATTTTTATTAAACTGGACTAATACCATGAAAAACTATAAACTGGCACACGTGCGATCAATGGAGGGTAAAATTCCAAACCAGTACACTCGTCAACTGTCACGTATCATCCAACTTGACAATTTGATAGTGGAATTTATTGAAAACTAGTAGAGAATAAATTTGTTATAAGTGTACTAGTTTATGATTTTTAAATGTCAAATGTAATTTGTTGCATGCGTATCAATTTAAGTTTTTTTGTGATATTAACCCTTTGGAAAAGGCACAAAAAATTTTAAAATGGGTTATTTGTTTGAAAGAAAACTGTTACTAGGAAATTGTTCTTCAACTTTCCAATGCTTGACTAATGGATAACTAATCAATGTATGAAAAATATTTTCCATGAACCGAGAACAAGTCTAGATAGGAGAAATGACTTGCCCCCTCTAGTAAGAAGGAAAACGCTTTTTCTAAATCACCAAACAAATTAAAATTAACTATTTTTCTTCAAAATGATTTTCGTGGAAAATATTTTCCTTCGTTATGAAATTTTCAATGAAATAAACGCAATTTTAGTATTTGGAAAGATGTTTGCCATATGATAAAAAAATGGAAGAGATGAAACAGAAGGGGCAGCAACAAGTTCTTTATATGGGAAGATTGAATGATGATTAAAGAAGGTGAGGAGAGATAGCTCTGGTTACGATTCCGTTTTTGGGTGTCGAATTTGGATTCATTCTTGCATGCACTACTAACTACTCATTTAGAAAAGGTTAATATGCCGCAATCTACGCAATCAAGAATGGTGCAAGTTCTCTACAAATAGAGAAATTAACTTTAAAGAAGAAAAAATAAGTCACATGGATATTGTATAATCTGGGATGATATTGCCTCGGAAAAATTCCAAATAAGGACATGAAGTGCCATCGTTTTCTCAAATAAAAGCTTAAAGTGAATCTTGTTTTAAATAAATACTTGAAGTGCCATTGTTTTCTTAAATAAGAGCATATAGTGGACTTTATTTCAAATAAAGACTTGAAATGCCATGTTAGTCTCAAATAAGGACGAGTGGTTCTAAGTTCTTTCCAAGTTTGGTTTGAAACCTAGATCCTACCATTGGGTACAGGTTCCTCAATTTTTTGGAACATGAAACTTATCCATCAAAACCTAGAACTTGAAACCGACCCAATTGTAGATTCCTGATTCCAATAGGTTTCGAGTTAAGAAAAACAAAAACAAATGCAATAATAAAAAACGAACAAGGATTTTATAATTGATTGTTTAAAAAAAAATATCTATATACACCTGTCGAATAGTATTAAGAAAATTTTATGATTTTCAATACATCGATTGTTTTTATATTATATAAAATTATTATCTTGAAAGACGCAATTACTCGAATATAACTGTATCAAATAAGCAATTAGAAAATAAAATTACTAGCCATAAAAATGAAACTTCAGACTAATGGCTTTAGATTATGCACTCATCATCAAATGCGGTGAAATATTTTAGGATTGCGTAAAGACATAAACTAAAAAAAACACAAAAACTAGTTTTAGGTTTTAGGTTCTAGGTCATAGGTTTCAGGTTCCAAGTTCTACCAATCTAGAACCTAGAACTTACTTGTCAAAATAGATTTTCCAAATTTTGAAACATAAAATCTACTTTACATACTTTGAAACCTATAACCCAAAGGTTTCCATTGGTGCAATTATCAAGTTTCAGGTTTTATTTTGGAACCATGCTCAACATTAGTCTCAAAAAAGGACATCACCTTATTAAATGATAGAGGGCATTTTTGCCATTAGGTTCTTTTTTATTTTCTTTCATTTTTCTTTATTTTTTCCTCTTTCTATTTTTTCCATAAAAAACTTAAAAAGGAAAAAAAATTAAAACCTAAAAGAAAACACAAATAATAATAAATAAGAAAATAGGCAGGAGGGTTAGGCCTTTATTATTATTATTATTATTATTATGATTATTATTATTATTATTATTATTATTATTATTATTATTTATTATTTGTTATTTTTTATTATTATTATGATTATTATTATTATTATTATTACTATTATTTTTTGTTTTTTAAGTTTCAAATTTTTTTCCTTTTTTTTTTTTTATGGAAAGAAAAAATTGAAAAAGGAAAAAGGAAAAAAATGAAAGAAAAATAAAAAAAATAAAATGGCAAAAATGCCCTCGACCACATGGTAAAATGAGGTATTTTTTTAAAGACTAACAAGTCATTCAAGCTCTTATTTGAAACAAGATTCACTTCAAGTCTTTATTTGAGAAAAAAGATAGTATTGTGGGCCCTTATTTTGAAATAAAGGTTCATTTCAAACATTTATTTGGAAAAGCGATAGCACTTTATATCCTTATTTGAAATTTTTCCTATTTAAAATAAGAAGAAGAAGAAAAAAAGTGCTTTGGACATTGTAGCATGGCATCGTGATTTTTTGGGGAAAATTTTACTTGTCGTTGATGGACTTTCGTGTCTTTTCTAATGAAATATTTAAACTTCTAGTTGTATAATCAAAACCTCAAAAAAAGGGGGTCTTTGAAATTTGTTCATATTTTATGATTAAGCACCAAGTTAAATTGAACTTTTGTAGATCCCACTCTTACACCGAATTCTTCGACCTGGACTTCCTCGGCTCATCAATAACATGAAATCGATTTGCTTAGCTCATCTTGTGGTTGCAACTCCTGCATCTTCATTTTCCTCCCTGATTTCTCATCATGCCCCCTGGTTTCTCTCCAACAGCAAACCATTGCCCCTCCGGCGGGTTGTGTGGATCCTTCAAAGTCCGTGGATAAGAATATTTTGGCAAATGTCAGGGCAAAATATCATCGTCATCAAACCCTTCACCCCATCTCGTGAACTCGATATGCTCAAAATTTATTCTTGAACCAGTTGACTTCGAATACTTCACATAGTAATCAACTATAACACTCTCAATTCCGACCCCATGAGGAATGACCATGAGGTCCCGAATGGATCGACCATGGGCCATTGGTCTTGATATCGATTGGTTCAATCAATAAGAAATCAATGATCGATCATGGTCCAACTGACCAACCGGTCATGAATTGGTTGAGGTGTCGACTGTGAATTGACCACCGACCATACAAGTGAAATCGAATCACTAGCTCATAAGATGACTTTTGGATAACGAGAATTGATTATAGGATGATCATGGATCGGTGAATGGTCATGGGTCAATCTTAATCGGTCATACCCAGCCGTGGGTAATTTCGCCCAGCTATACACAAATACACGGATGATTTGATTTGAACCAAATGTGATCGTTCTCCAACCAAAAATACATCCCTAGTTAATTCTTAATAATCATAAGGGAATCTTAAATTGATGATGTTTGATCATGGATCAATTGTGCATTGATCCTAAACCCCTATGGATGGATAGGGTGCCGATCGAAATGACCTCGGGATAGACCTGGCAATTCCATCATTAATTCTAAGGTTTATAAGTGCATTGGCTTAATATTAGGCCATGGATATCATTATGATTGTCCTTGAATCGACCGGTGAGCCAAGGATAAAAAATAAGAGAACGGTTATAGTAGGCCCGACAATAGGCCCAAGGGCCAGTCCTAGATTTGACCAAGGCAGACCATGCCAACCACAGGGCTATTGTTGTGCCGACTAGTGGACCGATTGCCCAAAGGATGGTTTGGGCGATCAAGGGGTAATGGCCAAACCTCGGGCATGCGTGATTCGATTTTTAAGAGTGCTCCAAGTACTATCTCTTTCGACCCCTGAATCAATTTAGATGTTGGATTTCTTCATACCGCCTTTTTAGGGAAGAAAAAGACAAGGCCAGGAACTCTCTCAAAACCCCTCATTTAATGAAGGAGGTGAGTGGTGCTTTGAATTGTCAAAGTCCAAGATTCGCAATGTTGGGTCAAAAATATCTTTGTTAGCCAAGAAAGGATGTGCCGCACAAATGGACCAATCGAGAATTAATACCCAAACCCTTCATCATGAACCTAGAGAGCTTAGGCGCCAAGTTGGCAAAATAGATGCCATCATCTTCAAGTTGCATTAATTGTTCATGAATGCGGAGGTATAAGTGGTCCAATGAGAGGATGAAAAGCAAGCCTTCATCGATGACAACTAGGACCTAGATTGCCAAGTAAAATCCAACAGATGTGCCAACTCATTCCTTAGGCATGATAATTGATTAAGTAGGTTTGCTACCAAAGAACCATAGGCAGGCCAATTTGAAACAAAGGGGTGGACCATTTGCCTCAGTAGTTATGGTGCCAAGGAGTATAAATAGGAGGAACCCTCCTTATTTCTCACCCTTTGCCATCCACTTCCTCCTCCCTCCTCTTGCCTCTCTCTCTTCTTCGGCCTCAAGCAAGCCACCCCTCCCTCTCTAGTATGTGTTCTTAGTTTCGAAGTTTATCTTGGTAAGTGAAGCTTCTTCCTTTTCTAGTATCATTCATAACATTTTTGACCCTAGGAAATTCTCTCTCAAACAAGCCGAGGGTAGGTTGATTGATGATTGTGCATGTTATGTATTCTATGATTTTATTCATGCACTTAAGTTCTTGCATGACTACAATGAGGCCACGATTCATTGCTTGTGTTCGATACAAGTTGAGGTTTGCCCATAGCCATAAGATGTGATTTGGTATTGAGGTATACCGAGTTCGTGTCTTGGATTGGTGTGGAGTTCCTTTATGCTTGCTTTTCGAGCCTCGGGCTTAGGCTCGTTCATGGAATCATTGATAAGGGAATTCATGATTTCATGGCACATGCATAATATTTAAGCATGGAATTCATGTTTCATGGCATGTGCATGATGCTTGGATATACCCTAAAAGGGGTTTGAGTATTGGCCTTCAACTGGAACAAGTCGCTTTGAATATTGGCCTTCAAGTCTCTCTCTCAAGGCAAACTTAACCCATTGAAAGCCAAGACGGTGAACCCTTTTTCATTGAGTGAGACCAAACATTGATTTCTCAAAATTTTCAATTGAGCGACATATCGGTCCATAGATTCATTGTTGCACTGCCTGAACTAGCCAAATATGCTATGGTCACTTTAGGGATTATTCTATAAAAATTTGGGCATGAAACAGGCTTTCCATCTTATCCATATTATTGATTAAGTTAGGAGGCAAGTTAGAGGGAATAACCTCAACTTCGTAAAACCATAATGATTAGCATCACCACATTGGGCCAGAAATTTGCTAATGTGCTCTACAATTGATCGATTGTCTTTGCCTGTAAACGCATTAAAATCAGGTATCTTATAGCCTCTTGGGTATTGGACAGTGTCAAACAAGTCTAGGTATGGTTTTTGGTACATGGGCCAGATAACACCTCCATCAAGGCCCATATGTTGCATTACCATACAGGCCATTTGCTCAATTATGCATTGATCCCTTAGAGGATCTCGGGCTTGCAAAGCCTAACCATCCTGCCCCCTAAGCGGAGAAGGTGATCTTGCCTGATTATCCATCGACAATTGAGGCCTTTATGGTATGGTCCCACATTTTATGGAATTGCTACACCACCAAGTGGTGGAATTGCATTATCAAATGTTCTCACACTGTCCCAGTTAGGTACCGGTTTGCCGAGAAAGGGATTTCCTTGACAAATATCTTTCATCGAAGGGGCAAAACTTTGGTATTATCATTTAAATTGGTTTTGTGTCACTTCAAAAGGAAGAGATTCATTTTATACTACAGGCAAAAAAATAAAGGATAAATAAGAGAAAAAAATAAATGTGCAATAAAATGTAAAGAGTGTGATAAAAGATAGCCAAAAGATAAGTGTTCTTTTGATTGTTTGATTGTTGAAAAAGGAGGTCCTCCTACAAGTGTGTGTCTTTAGCTTTTTATAGGAGATTCTTACAAATAACCGATTTTCAGCAGTTATCACTTCAATTTTAAATTGCTTAAGAAACTTTGATATTGTCTTATTCATGATATTGTCGGCACTGATTTTTTGGAACTATCTCCATGCTTATCATATCCTTCCCAAGTGGTTATCAATATGGGCTCCTCGATATCTCATTAGTTGTCTTCCTTTTGGCCCATTATCTGCCTGTTTCCTCATGAGCCGGGCCCAGTGGGTCTAGCTTTTGTTTGAAGTTCGATAAGCCAATTTTGGGGCCAACAATACCATTCCTACAAGCCTATGATTTTCAACATTCGGCAAAGGCACATTTTTTTGAATGTTCTGGCTTACCGAATTGTTGTTACTTCCACTTATGTTAGCCTGAACAAGGTTACTTAGATTTTTCCCATTAACAAAGCCAATTATATTGGGTATCTGGCCATTGGTGACCTTAGGCCTTTGCAAGATTCGCACCGTCGGTCGCAAGACTGTTTGACCTAAATTGCCATCAGTATTGAATTGGGCAGAAGAAGTTGAAGGGACATACCCAATCATCGCTTGACTCCCTTGCATTGGAAACAAGTGACTTGATGACCCTGGCCTTGGAGTTAATTCATTCTTCGCATTAAAAATCAGAGGCCTTATCACTCCGGTACGATGATTTTCGTAGCTCCTCGAGCGACCTCTTCATGGTAACCACTAGCGTTAAATTTGTTTCCAATTCATTCTTGTGTTCATCGGGGAGGTTTCTTGGAATGGAATGTCAACAATATTCCCACCTTGATTTTGCTCTGCCACTAGTTGAACGGCAAATGACTCTAGTTGAGCAAGCCTGTTATTGCCTCGTTACAGGGATTGATTATCGTCACCAACAACATTTATAGGTTCTTGACTCCTTGACCTTGCCATTTCACTTCCTCAAATCAAACCACACTGGTCTCACCAAGCGTGCTAAAAAGATGTTTCATTGAAATTGTATCGTCGACAAAATACATTTCACCAAAGGTTGGATTTCTAGTTTTTTAAATGAATCGAACACTGTGGCAATGCATATAGAAAACAATTTGCGTAACAACAATCACTGATTGTAAATAAAGTAAATCTAAAGAACTGAGAATAAAATTGATAAGCTGATAAACTGAAATTGAGAAATTCTATGAGTGTTCATTGATTGTGGGTCCTTTTACAAATTTCAACTGTTCCTAAAATTATTGGCTGTCTTCTACTATATGTCCTTATCCATAAGTAGTCGTGGTAACATAACACCGATCTTGCATTGATAGTTTTTAGATTTGCAACTGTACTTCTCGATTGCTTTATTGACAACTCAATTACCAACACCATATCAATCTATAAGACTTGAATTATTTTTAATTTTTGAGTGTCAACAACTTTGTCTGAAAATGCGAAACTTGCTTCCAGTAATGTTAAATGTTATAATTTGTTCTGGTCAAAGAGTACGGAGACCTTCATAAGAAAATATATTGATCGTGAAACTGAACCAGACATAGCATAATATATTTTAGTGCAACATATTTACGGACTCCTTTTTTTTTCATTTGAACTCCAGAAAAGGAAGGGGCCCTCAGGCTAGAGAAGAGCAATGATCAAATGTTAACACACAATTCAAATTGTAAACAGAGCAGATTCGCTAATATCTAATGCAATCTAAGACGGCTTGGCAATTAAACTCGTTCTTCCAAACCATCACATTGGCAACGGATTGACCAGCAGAGAAGTCACATGCTCTTTCAACTTGGTTCCAGCATGAGTGTAGTGATCTGTTTCACCATCATACATCATATGCATGGCTCGTGTATGATTGAGAATTTGCACAAGGAGAGGCATGGGAACGGCAGTCGGATGGCGCAACTCCTCATTAATATCCTTCCATGCATCGACCACTTGTTTACGGAGTTCCTCCTTAGCCTCTTCCTCGGTAACTCCATACTGTTTCATGAAACACTCCACTGCAGATGCCGCATGACCTCTCTTTTGCTCCAACTGCAGAGAAAATCTATTAGAAAATTTTTTGGATAGACTAATGTTGCGTGTTAGTATGGCTTTAACAGACCTTGTGTCCAGCAATGTCATTCATGAGCCGAGTGACTACTGACGAAGCCTTCCCCATCTTGGGGTCACTGAATAAAAGCCAGTCAAAAACATCTTTTGTTACGATATCTCCCATTCCCAGAAACGACCATACCACCATCAATCCAACACCAGAGGTTGTTAAGGCAATGGGCATGTACTCCTCCATCGTCGGTACGTGGTTTTGTTGGAACCATTTGGCTTCGTGAAATACGCTCTCGCTTGCTTTTTCATCTGAGAATTCATTCTCGAATGTAAGGCTATATCAATATTTGAATATTAGAGTGTTTGGTGGACTTAGATATATGACAATCTCTCATTGTTATCTAGAGCCCTGATATTTTGTTACAAGTGGACGAAGTAAAAATTGCATTTAATTGATGAAGTTTCGATTGGCTTACCACTTCTTTTGCATAAAAGAGGCGATACTGTTGTCCTTTTTGGGACAATTCGTAGCCAATTTCATTAAACAAATCAAGAACTATCTTGTAACACTCTTGCATGTACTCTGGCAATCCATCTTTGACATCAACATCCCACCTGAGTACAAGTTCAAAAAATATTGCACTTAACCGAAATTGACAATTGATTAAATTAGAATAATATTAGAATTAATAAATTGAGAAAAGCATCCGAATGGAAACTATACCTTTCAATTGCTTCCGTGAATAGTTCTAATTCTTCCAATGTGCTAAAAACGTCATAGATGTCATAGATAATGGAAATAATGGTCGTCAATTTGGTTAGTATTTCCCTTGCGGCTTCGTATTCCGGCTCATAATATTCTCCTAACCACCAGACATAGAGCTCCACAAGCCTATCTCTAGCAAATGGGAACTTCCGTTGTATATCTAAACCCTTCCACCACCTGCAGTGTGCCGACAAATCCTATTTAAGGCAAACACAGTATTGATAGAACTTTGGGTTTATCTGTAGAAAGTACTTTAGACTGATGATCCAAAGAGTTTAACACACCTTGTCACTTACAAATGATTTTTAGTTCATGACAAATTGAAATTGCACAAATCAGTTTATGGCGGGTTTTTGTTCTTAGCAGATCTAGCTACTTCAAACATGCTATCATGAAATTAACCTTGTAAGGTTGCCGAGTTCCTTTCGGTGTTGCTCTTGCACTAATTTGAAATTGAGCTTTGCCAAGGAGAGCAGAACATCATTATGCAAAGGCTCTTCTTGGTAGAGTGGAATGTAATGCCTTGCCTCTACCCTTGGCACTCCCTTGTAGATTGGCTGATTTAGGGCATGACTCACATGTTTTTTGAGATGAGGGCTCACTTTTCTTTTATCAATTGATCCAAGATGAGTTGTAGT
This sequence comes from Corymbia maculata, assembly GCA_014182735.1. Taxonomy (NCBI): domain Eukaryota; kingdom Viridiplantae; phylum Streptophyta; class Magnoliopsida; order Myrtales; family Myrtaceae; genus Corymbia; species Corymbia maculata. The sequence goes on along the minus strand of CM024683.1, from coordinate 13,297,914 downwards.
AAAAGCAAGTGCATCCTCCAAATTATCATCGCCATGATATCTCAAATGACAAGCTTCAAATAAACTTAGCAATCCATGTATGTTTGTGGTGAGAGATTTGTTGAAATCCCCATCACTGTCCTTGAACTTGCTAAAGATTTCTGTATGGCCAAATGAAGCATGAGAAAAGATGCTATCATGAAGTGCTATGGAAAACATTGTGTTCAATATCTAGATCAAATAGAAATCATGAAAATTTACATGTTAAACCAAATTAGAAGAAGGGAATATTCACCTTTCAAAATGAGAAAATTGAAGAACTCGGACATGAGAATCATATAGAGATAAAGGTTAACGAATGAACAAATCAAAATCAAAGTAAACTATAAATGCCATTGATATTTGTTTTCTAAATATGATCAATAAAATAAATTATCAAACTTTTGTCGACAATAGAATTTCACAAACTGATTAATCAATGAGAATTGGAACATCACATACCATTTGAAATATGGTGACCTTGTTGTCACAGCAATCAAAAGAGAAGAGCAACCGTGTGTAGCTCATTATCGTTATCATTGTAGTGATACTCAACATAGCCTCTGTGGATTTGTTCTAGCTGCTCCTCTATCTCAAGTTTAAAATGGTAAGCAATTCCTAAGCGTTGGATTTGATCAATCAGGTTCAACTTTTCCGTAGGCTTATACATAGCACCTGTCAACATCTTCCTAACTTCCCCTTTCAACCTTTCGATTTGTTCCTTTGCTATGCCATGATAACTCTACAGCAAACATAAAATTGGAAATTCGAAACAAAATTAGAGGAAAATGACTTAAATTTAGTTCAACGGGACTTCTTTTCTGTTCCGTTGTCAAATGGGGTAGGATGGAGCCTAAATAATTCAAGATAATTGCCCTCTATGCTCTCACTATTGGATGTATGCCCTAAAGCTACTATGTAATAGTTACATATTAGGGATTTCGGTTGTACTATCATTATTATTATTTAATTAATGGCAATGACGTATTCATTCATTTGTCCAATTATTTTATGAATGATTCCATAAGATCAGTTGTGACTAGACCCATTCTTGAGACGTCAAGAATATTGTGACGGGTTCATAGTTAGACTGAATCTTTAAACTGTTCCTGGTCAATGGATTATTGAGTGGATATTTATAATCCTGTTAAGACCGGTGTGTTCTTAACTTCACCATTAAGTATTTGATACTTAAGGGAATGATGAGTCGCAAGTCATTAGGTATTATGATACCTGAGTTAGAACACAGGTGTTTGTATTAGACAAATTCACTGAACGTGACGTATATAGAACAATTAGCAACATGGAAGCTTTTAGCGTGGTCAATGTCTAATTGTTCATGCTTTGGTCTTGTGTAAATAATCCTTAGACCTAAGGTACAGTATTAACTTGTGCATCGAACAACTATGGTTCACGGGTGCACATAATGCCGGGTCGTTGATCCGTCTTTATACCTGATGGTCATAGTTTGTTCATATACGAAGTTACACGTGTACGCAATATGAAATCTATCTCCTTGTTACATGCAAGGTATAATAATGATGTCCTATACAATCTGACTATGACAATGTATTAAAATCCTCGGCCGGGGTTGTAACCGAAAATAAATTGTTTATGTCTCAAATAAAATATATGTCAATTAGATTTGTGCATATGATCGAATAGGTAACTTGACAAATATTCCATGGTCTTTGTTCGATCGGGACATAGTAAGACAGAGGGATTAAATTACACTGTAGCCAAAACTGACAGGTTCATTATGTTCTTAAAGCATTTACACTATCTGGATAGCCATGACATATTGCTAGATGTCAATCATGGCTTGTAAGACCCAAAGATTAATCGGGACAATTAATTATTTTGGGAGTACTAATGTGTTAGTACAAGTCTTACTATCAGCTTAGTGATGAACCTAGGGATGTCACACACCATAACCAATTTAGATAACGTGGAACGAGAGAAATAATTTTGCAAATGTGTTTGCAAATTACTACAGTCGCATTGAGTCGACATGAAATTAAATTAAATGTGATTTAATTTAATTTGTATTATAGTCACAAGCCTACGTGCATATGATGCACACGCATGCCCAAATGGATACATGTTAATGTACCTTAAATGCGCACACACAGATTATGTCTTTTTATTTATTTTTGGAATTGATTAATTTATTAATCAATTAAATTATGCACTCGGTCAGCAACAATTGCTGACCGCGTGCATTGCACTCATGTGCACGTTTTAATTGTGGGGCATGATGGTCATCAAGCATGACCATCATGCATGATCTTCATGCATCCACAACCAGCGACGGTTGCTGGTCATGGGATCATGGGATGGTTTCCCACGATCAGCTGCCAATCGTAACCACACATGGAATAGTTCTTATAAAAGGCGTAAATGCGCGTTTTTATGCGCGTACGTACGCAAAAGCGAAAAGAAAAAGAGAAGAAAGGATTTTCTCTCATTTGGGCTGTGGCTGAAAATACTAAGGATATGAATGATCATCTCCACGAAGTTGCTAGCACAATCGTAGTGGTGATTATCCGCAAGTTCTCTCTTCGTTCGACGTCCATTGGTGGTGTGTCTGAACTAGAGGTCCGACATTTGTGGGGCTCGAACTGAAGAACATTTGAACCAGTTCGTTTAAAGCGCGCTTCGAGAGGTAATTTGTTTAACCCCCTTCTTATAATCAGATTTTTTGATTGAAACGCACGAACAACGCCTTTGGAGATTCATGTGTAGAAATATTTTATCTTGTTTCCGCTGCGTTTATATTAAATTGCCTATACATGATTCATGAAATACCAACACTCACTATTTAGAAAACATAATGATCGCAAAATTTTCAGAATATAAACCAAGGAAAAGAGTAATCTAAAATGCTACCATTGAGTTGGAGTCAGAAGCATATTTGAGAAAGTAATCTCCCCATATGCTCGGATGAAAATTTGCCGATCGGCGTCCAGCAACGCAGCTTGTTTCCTCAATAAGAGAAGAAGATGGGCTTGCTGAAAATCGAGCAGACATTTTACGTTTCGCTATCTTCTAAATGTAGGTGCCTGAAGGAATAGGGACGAAGAGTACGAGAGGACAGAGGCTTTTCTGGGAAGGTCGAAACCTTGTTGATGGTTTTTTATAGGCCATCCTACACCAGAAAGATTGAGAAACTTGGGAACGGGAAAGGCAAAAGTCCATTTGATGAAAGCAAGTTCTTCCCCGTTTTTCACGTGCGGTCCGCCAAGGTTGAAATACCTCGTACAGTCAGAGCTAATGCATGTGCGTAATTCTGTATGAATAGTGGGAAGCACTGGTTTAAAAAAAGAAGCACAAAACAAGTCAAGTTCAGTACGAAACTTGGTATTACTAGTGCCGCCTAAAAACATTTCTCAGGATTAAATTAGCTTCTTTATTTTTTATTGGCTTCTTCTAATTGGGTCTTACTTGGGTAGTAAATCATATGAGACTTGACTTGACTCTACTCGACTCGCCTCTAATTACAAATTGTTCAACATGCTTTGTCTTTTCTGTTTTGGTTAGGGTCATTATTTGTACCCACTGTTTTCGTGATTGTTTCACCAAAAAAATGTGAAGAACATTTCAGAATATGAGTTGCTCAACAAAAGATGTGAGTGATCCTTTGTTGGAAATGTACGGTGAATAAGGGAAAAGGCATTATTTTATTAAAGCACGTTCTTTTCCATTAACTTTTTTTTCACGTGTAGTCCACCAGGGTTGACTAGTTCGTGATTATGCACGAAAATGATGATGTTAGAAGGGAACTAAAGCATGAGGCCAGCACCGATTTGGAAAATAGCACAAAACAGTTGAAGTTCTGGATCATTTCGCACTAAAAAGATATTGGCACAGCCATATGTGTTCGGGAAAAAAAGAGGACAAAACTTAGTAATGCTAGTGCCGCCTATGTTAGCTCAGTATTTTTAAAACATTTCCAAAGATTGAGTTAGCTATTTTCTTTTTCCTTTTTCTAATTGTGACTTACTTGGGCAGTAAATCATATATAACTCAGCTTAACTCGACTTGGCTCTAATTGCTTGTTGGTTTGACATGTTTTGCCTTTTCTTTGTTTTGGTTAGGGCTAATATCTATATTAATTGCTTATGTGATAGTTTAGACAAAAAAAATATGTCCGCAAAGCACCTGTCAAACTATGGATCAATGAACCAATCAAGAAAGGATTTGCAAAATTGGAACACCTCACCCTTCAACACTGTCATAGGGACGTCGAAGGAGGCTTTGCTCATCAGAGTAGGGGAAATTGGCATCGAAATGGCGTTGGTTTAAGGCTTGGATAGCACCGGTCCAAGTCGGATCGGCCTTCAACGACCTTCAAAGAAAAGGCCACTGGAGGAGCTCTGGTAAATCTCTGACCAAATCCTGACCACCAGGAGGTTGAGAACACATTAAAGCATGGATCAAAAACAGTTCCGTCACCAATGGAGGCGCCGGACCGCCGGTTTGGGTGAGAAAGGCCATTGATTTGCAATATTGGCTCAAAAGCCGGTCTTCAATGCCGACCGGTGAAGGCAGCTGGATGGGACAAACAAGGGATCGCTAGTAGGGGTGAGCATGATTCCAGGATAGAACCTGGAACCTGAGAACCGCACCGATGGAAACCTGTAGGTTCCAGGTTCTAAGGTATACATGGTAAGTTCTAGGTTCCAAAATTTGGAGAACCTGTACCTGAGGGTAGGTTCTAGGTTCTCGATTGATGGAACCTGGAATCTATAACTTGTAACTTAAAATCTAAAACCTAGTACAAGTTTTTATGTTTTTCTAAATTTATGTCTTCACGCGATTCTGAAATATTCCATGGTGTTTGATGATAAGTGTATAATCCGAAACCACTAGCCTAAACTTCTATTTTATGATTGAGAATTTCATTTTCATAAACTATCAGATTAGTGGAAACTTCAATTGCTTCTTTTAAGATAATGATTATATATAATACAAGAGTAACCAGTGTATTAAAATCCCAAAATTTCCTTAATACTATTTGATAGGTGCATATAGACACTCGTTCTCAAGCAATCGATAATAAAATCCTTATTCATTTTTATTGTTATGTTATTTTCATGTTGCTTAACTAAAGATGAAAAAAAGAACCTGTTGGAACTTGGAACTGACCGTGGAACTTGTAACAGGTAGGTTCTAGGTTCCATGTTCCATGGGTAGGTTCTAGGTTCCAAAAAATGAGAAACCTGTACTCGATGATAGGTTCTAGGCTCTAGGCAGAACCTGTAAGGAACTTGGAACCGCTCACCCCTAATCGCCAGAGCGAGTTGCAACCACTAGCTCGTCAGGGAGGAGGTGACGATCGTCAGGGGACTAGGTGGTGGTGAAGATGCCACCATTGTGAGGTCATTTGCAACTAGAAGGCCCCCATTAGAGCAGTTAGGGCCGGTGGTTAGGGGAGAGAGAGAATGGGTGAGAAAGAGCAAAAATAGAGAGAGAAAAGAGAGATTTTAGAGAAGAGAGAGAGAGCCGCTATAAAAAATGGCCTCTCCCTTGAAAAATAGAGGAAAATAACTATATATAGTCTCATTTAATCTCAAATCCTAACCATCGAATTAATCCTATGACTAAGGATTAATTTCTTTAATCTAACAAACTCCTTAGCTTTTAAGCATATCTAACATGTGCTTATTTTAATGGCTATGATTTCACAAAATTGACAATCCAAATGATTTCTACAATTAAGGATCTAATTAGGGGCAATTTTGTAATTTCATGTTGCATTATTTTCCATGTTATTTAGCTAATTAAACCATATAAATGCATCTCGGTGATTTTTAATTACCTAAATAACATGGTAAATAATGGAACAATGCCGTGGGTGCACCTAATTGGACTTTTTAGGCTTTAAATTGGGTAATTTCACTTAATTTTTGGTCGGGAATCGCAAATTAATGAAAATCAAGACACCTATTAGTTTAATTGCCCATGCTTAGGAGGACCTATTGCATTCAAATTGATCTTTAATTGATGGCATGACATTCTCGCTAAAATTAAATTGAAGGCTAATGTCGAAATTGAATCTCAATTTATCAAGTTAAACCTTAGTCATTAATGGGTCAACTCGAATTTCTTGAATCGAAGCTCAACAACCCTATTTCCTTAAGGCCAAGTAAGCTAAATCTCCCAAATCAATAATTTAGCAAGTGAATTTGTTAAAAATCAATATGAATTTAGATTTAACTCACAAAATTGAGTGAAATAGAAGTGTTCATTCACAAATCATGTAAAATGGGTTCGGACCCCTAATTAAGGGCAAAAATGTCAATTCATATTTCGCTTTGCTCAATCTTAAAATTGATTAAACAAATGAATGGGTAATTTTGTTTAGATTAAACGTCATAAAAGGAACTAAGGGTGCGTTTAGTTCAACATTTGCAAGGGGCTTTAAGGGTGCGTTTGGTACAGTATTTGCAAGAGGCTTTCAGTTCAATGCAAATGCTGAAAGCCCAAAGCTACTTGGGGAAATGCAATTGTGTTTGGTAAAATTTTTTTATAAATGGACTTTGAGTTGAATGCGCGTTTGGTAAAAAAAACTTTCACAATGGGCTTTGATGGGTATAATGGGTATAATATATTTTATTTTTTATTTTTTTTTTTTTTTAAATGACCTAAACCCTTCGCCGGTCCGGCGAAGGGCTACGGCCGCCGGCGAGGGTCGCGCGACCCAGCCAAGGCCGCCGGAGGTCGCCGACCTCGGCAACCCTTGGCGAGGGTCGCGCGACCTAGTCGAGGGCCGCGGAGGTCGCCCAACCTCGGGCGACCCGGCGACTACCGCCCGGGTCTCGCGGCCGCAGCGGCCCTCGCCCGGGTCTCGCGAGGGTCGCTCGACGGCGGCCGGTGGTCAAGCGACCTCCGGCGAGGGTCACGCGGCCCCGCCGAGGGCCGCCGGAGGTCGCCCGACCTCCTCGAGCCTCGAGGGTCACGACCCCTCGGCAAGGTCGCCCGACCTCGGCGACCCTCGCAATCCCGGGTCTCGTGGCGCGGCGGCCCTCTCCTGGGTCTTGCGAGGGTTGCGCGACGATGGCCGGTGATCGTGCGACCCTCGCGAGACCCAGGCGAGGGCCGCTTGTGGCCGCGAGACCCAGGCGACGGTTGCCTGGGTCATGGCTCACCTAGGTCGAGCAACCCTCGCCAAGGGTCGCCCGAGGTTAGGCGACCTCTGGTGGCCCTCGGCTGGGTCGCGTGACCCTCGTTGGAGGTTGCCGGAGGTTGGGCGACCTTCGCCGACGGCCGCCGGCGCCAAATCTGGCTCGCCGGCGGCTGAAGCCCTTCATCGGACTGGCAAAGGGCTGCCCTTTCTCAATTAAAAAAAAAAAAAAAAAAAAAAATCAAGGGCAAAATCTGGAAATATGAAAAACTAATAAGGGTAGTTTTGGAAGGAAAATAATAGTTTCAGTATTCTGCTGAAAGCTCAAAGTTTAGTCCCTACTAGCTTTGGGCTTTCAGCATTTTGAATGCCACTTGAAAGCTGAAAGCTACTTAAAAAATTGAACCAAACGGTTTAGCATTTCCCCAAGAGGCTTTCAAGCCTGAAAGCCCATTGGAAATGCTGAACCAAACGCACCCTAAGCCTAATTATAATTAGAACAAAAAATAATTTTATTTTTAGTCGATTTCGAACCTAAAACTGGAAAATGAGGTTCTTAATCAATTTTTGCAAAATTCTTGATGCTAAAGTCAAATTGAAACAAAAATGAAGCAATTTGCCGATTTCTGTATTTTTCAATTTTTTTGATCAAAGGTTTGACTAAAAGTCAAACCCTACTCGAATTTTCATTAAGAGTTTGATTTTATGGCCAAATCTTTAAATTTTTCCAAAATTTTCACTTCTAAAGTGAAATTAGACTTGAAAGGAACATTTTGGTAGAAAAAGCCTAAATTTGACTCGGGGTTGACATTTGATCAAATTTTTGACCAAAAAGTTAATCCAAAAGTCACGCATTTGAATTTTTGAGTTTTTTTATATGAAATGGATAAGAAATTAATTTTTAAGGGTAGGACGACAAATGGAATTAAAAAATAACACTTTTTGTTTGAAAAAATGGCTCTGTCATGATTAGAAACCCCTAATTTGATTTTTCTACCTTTGTTGATGCATCAATTATAAATCAGGTGTCAACAGTTTTAAAATCGATTATAGGCAAACAAAGTAGGTTTCAAAGTCCAAAAAATAGGTACCAGTTATAATGAGATAGGTTCTAGATTCCAACTCTAAAACCTATCCACCTTGAAATGATCACCCTTAATATTGCCTATTTTACCATTTTTTGAGGAAAAAAAGAAGCAAGGACGAAAAGGGGGAAAAGTGTTAAAAAAAGTCATAAACCTATTGCATTTATACCAATTTAATTATATACATTTTATGGTGCTAATTGAGTCATAAACCTTTTGATTTTATGCCAACTCAGTCATTTTGGTTAATTTTGACGCCGGTCAACTTCTGTGGTATCCCGACACTAACATGGATAACTTTTAATAATATTTTTATATATTTTTTGAAATTTTTTTATTTCATGGAGGAAGAAGAAAGGGAATGGGAAAAAAAAGGAAAAAATATTAAATAATAAATAAAAAAAATTAAAATATTATTAAAAGTTGTTCACATTAACGCCGACCGTGCCACGTGAGCCAACTAGCGTCTATGTCAGCAAAATTCAACCAAAATTAGCTAGAAAGACTGAATCAGTATCGGGTTAAAAGATTTATGACTGAATTGACACAAATAAAATGTTTAGGATTAAATTAGTACCAATTTGAAATTGTTTATCTTTTTGACCAATCCCTCAAGTATATATCCAGTCAAATTTACCTAATTTCATGTCGAACCTAGCCAGCATAACTTGTGCCATTGTGGATGCATAACAACACCCCACACCCCCCCCAAAAAAAAAAAAAACCCTTGTGGAAGCAATGCCTTTGCACTTTTTCAATGGAAGAATTGCATGCAGCATTGATGGGGAGGTGGAGCAAAACTTGCCACTTCCCTCTTTCTTGTTTTTTGGATGAAGTAAAAGTTTCTGTGACGCACGACTTGGCAACATTCTTGATGCCTATCTCACGTATCAATTTGGAGAAGGTTAATATCAAGAATAATCCTAAATTGATATATTTATGATAAATTTATGATAAATTGTTTTGACTGCCAAAAATTTTAAATCGATATATTTATGACAAATATACTCTTTGTTATTTTTTTTGTTAAATTGGACCAATATCATGAAAAACCATAAATCAATACATTTGTGATCAATGGAGGGTAAAACTTCAAACTAGTATACCCATCAACTACCATGTGTCATCCAGCTCAATAATTTAACGATAAATTTATCAAAAACTAATAAAGAGTAAATTTGTCACGAATATATCAATTTGAGATTTTTTATAATCAAATAATTAGTTTGAGGTAATTTGTAGCATATGTACCCATTTGAGGTTTTCTATGGTTTTAATCATTCAGAAAAAGGCACAAGAGAGTTAAAAAATGGTCATTTGTTTGAAAGAAAACTATTTTTAGGAAATTCTTTTTCAACTTTCCGGTGCTTGAATAATGGAAAAACTAATCGATATACAGAAAATATTTTTCATGAACCGAGAACAAGTCTAGATACGAAAAATGACTTCCCCCCTCTAGTAAGAATGAAAACGCTTCTCCTAAATCACCAAACAAATGAAAATTAACCATTTTCTTGGAAATTTTTTTGGGTTGTGATAAGAAATGGAAGTGAAGAAATAGAAGGTCTCTATGTGAAAAGATTGAATGATGATTAAAGAAGGCGAGGAGAGATGGCTCAGGTTACGATTCCACTTTTGGGTGTCGAATTTGGATCCGTTCTTGCATGCACTTTCAGACTTATTTAGAAAAGGTTAATATGCCGCAATCTACGCAAACAAGAATGGCGCAAGTTCTCTCCAAAGAAGGAAATTAACTTTAAATAAGGAAAAATGAATCAAGATAGATATTGTCTAACTTTGGGATGATATTGCCTATCTTGAAATAATAATAAAAAATCTAATCGGCCAAATATTTGAAACAATCTTCTACTATGAAAGATTCACCATATAATTAAAAAGAAAGTGGACTTGAGTTGGTTCTTAAAAAGGTTCAAGGGAGAAAAAATAAAGAGAATAACCCCGAGGGGTGGTTCTCTCTAGTGTTACCACCCATCTTCCCACTTAGCAAAGAAGAAAAATATGAGCTAGGAATTAGGGGGAAGGTATCATGATTTTTCTTGAAATATTTCGCTTCTTGTTGATGGACTTTTGTGTCTTTTTCAATGAAATATTTAAACTTCTAATTGTGTGATCAAGTCCTTGGAAACAAATTTTAGCAAAAAAAGGGTCTTTGAAATTTGTTCATATTTTATGATCAAGCGTTGAATTAATGGACTTTTCTGATTCCCTCTTCCATGCCAAATTCTTCGACCTGGATTTCTTCGGCTTATCAACAACGTGAAATCGATTTGCTTGGCTCAACCTGTGGCTGCAACTCCTGCATCTTCATTTTCCTCTAAAATCTTTGTTCTCTGATTTCTCATCATGCCCCCTAGTTTCTCTCCAATAGCAAACCATATCCTCGGGTTGTGTGGATCTTTCAATGTGCGTCGATCAGAATATTTCGGCAAATGTCAGGGCGAAATGTCATCGTCATCGTCATCAAACTCTTCAAGCCATTCTGTGAGCACGATATCCTTGAGCAGGTTCTCTTATATGGGACATCAACCCTCTCATACACCGAAAAAATGGGGTTGCTAAAATAAGAGAAGAAGATGGGGTTGCTGAAAATCGAACAGACATTTTATGTTTCGCTAATTTCTACGTGTAGGTGCCTGATGGAATATGGACGAAGAGCATGAGAGGAAAAAGTCTTTTGGCTCCCTTCTTCGGTAGTGGATAAGATTGAACAAACATATAGACAATTCCTCTGGAAAGGCCCAACCATGGGTCCGGGAGGTGCAAAGGTGGCTTGGGATGATGTGTGTCTCCCATTTCAAGAAGGAGGCCTTGGTATAAGAAGAATCAGGGACAGCAACAAAGCAGCCATGGCTAAACATATCTGGTTGCTCTTTACTAATAAAGAATCATTATGGTGCAAATGGATACATGCTACTTATCTTAAAAGAGAGAACTTTTGGATCTCTTCAACTCCTACCCATTGTTCTTGGGCTTGGCGGAAGATTCTTGCATTGAGGGTTGAATTTCAACCCCATTTCAGATGGAAACTAGGAGATGGGGAATCTATATCGCTTTGGTTTGATCCATGGCTAGAATTGGGTCCCCTTAACTCAGTATTTTCAAACAGCGACATATACCAATCAGACTTACTTAGACAAGTAAAGGCCAAGGAATTATATTCTCCTGAAGGGTGTCAGCTACTCCAAGTGCTGCTATCGTGGCAAATACCAATCCCCCATCTCTCAACTAGCTAGGACATCTTCACATGGGTGGAGAACACCGGAGGAAACTTTTCAATGGCGTCGGCCTGGGCCACAGTCCGACATAAATCAAACTTGGTTCATTGGTCCGCGTTTATTTTGGACAAGACCTTGGCACCTAGACATCAATTTCTTCTCTGGCTTATTACTAAGAATCAACTTCCTACCCAGGCTTTCCTTATGTCTATTGGTAGGATTCCTAATTCGGTCTGTGCTCTCTGCAACAGTAGGCCTGATTCAATCAATCACCTCTTTTTTTACTATTGTATATCCCACTCCCTGGCTAAGTTTTGGGCTACGAAGTGTAATCTCCCTTGGAGCAATTCTGTGTGGTCGGATAATCTCCTCTGGGCTATTAATCATATGTATGGAAAAGGATTCTACCGAGAGATAGCACGGTTTTCCTTTGGTACTCTATGCTATATTATTTGGAAGACTAGGAATGATATGCTCTTCCGTAGGCACAACCTCTATGCACCTTCTATGAAGCGTTACCTTTATAAGGCGGTTAAAGACAAAGGCCTTACTTTCAAATCGGTGGAAGACACTCCTAGAAATAGAAGGATGCGGCGGAGTTGGGGGATAGACCCCCGGATTTTTGGAGTAGAGCCGACCCCGGCATAACTTAGGATGATATGGGTCTCCGGGCCTATATCCCTAGCTTGTAATCTTCCCTTCCTTTTGGGGGACTGTGGTACTCTTATAATCCACTGACATATCGTCCAGTTGAGTGTTTGCTGGTACCATGCATTTCCCCCCTCTGTTGTACATTTCTATGGTCGATTTAATACAAACTTACCTTACCAAAAAAAAAAACCCTGTCGATGGGAAATTATAGGCCATCCTACACCGAAAAAATTGATAGACTAGGGTATGGGAAAGGCCAAAGTCAATTTTGTGAAAGCAACTTCTTCCCCGTTAATTTTCATGTCCAATCCGCTCAGGTTGAAATACCGCCTACTATCAGACCTAGCGTTGGTTTCAAAAGAGGACAAAACAAGTTCAGTATGAAAGTTGGTATTACTAGTGCCGCCTAAATTAGAACAATATACTTAAAATATTTCCCAAGATTGAATTGTTGGAAATTTCCTATAATGAACTTATATTAATTAATTAATTTTTATTTTAAATAATCAGTTAATGGATATTCCAATATATTTCTAACCCTCAAGTGATCTTATTGAATTGAGTTTTGGCATCTATTAATAACGGGTCTAATTAAGCAACAAAATGTAAGCAATTATGTTTAACTGAAGCCTATAATGGGAGAAGCTCAGTTGACACGCTATTAATTATGGTTTGCTAGGTCCCCTCTTTAGCCTATAAAAGAGTAAGTTTACATATTAGTCGTTAAATCCCATTAAAGCTGCTATATCGAAATAGGTTATAGAGATGAAGATCCGGCATTCCAATAGATCACTGATTATATCAGTTTGATCTGTTTTTCATCAAGTGAGATTATGGCTCAAACAGATACGTTTTAATTCTGCTGTACATATAGGTTTTGGTGTTTTACATTCATATATGGATCTGATTGTTTTTTTGATTAATTAGTTATTTTCTACATGTGGTACCAGAGCAAGTCATATATGATTGTAGAACCCAAAGATATATATATTTTTTTAAATAAATTCGAAATTCTTCTCTTGAACCGAATATTGTCGTTATTTTTTCATGTGGATTTTTTGATCTAATAATTCTAAAACCTTAGGTTCTTGTTCTACATGTCGAGATTTTTCCAACCATATATTATTTGTATAATATCACTGAGTATCAAGTGAGAATTTTGAAAATTCCAGAATTCATAATTGGAAAGGATTCCAACAGTTTCGAATTTCCTTCGATTGAATGATGAATGTTAAAAATTGCTATATGGGTATAGTAATACATGAGTGATTTATGCAATGTTGACTGACAAATTGCACGATTGGAGTTTCTACACGATGAGATCGGGGGTTTCGTGCGTGCTCAGAAAGCATTCTGTCTTTCTTCTTTTTTACTTGATGGGCTCCCGAGTTTTTGGTCAGTAAAATGATAGCAGTTGCTCCAATTGAACTGATGTTGTGTTGGCTCTTTTTATCCCATCCAGCCATCGATAGCACCTTAAAAAGGTTGTGATTTTTGGTAGGTGGGATGCAGTGATCGATTAATATGAACCTACCGCTTTGGATTAATGCTTAAACTGGCACTTTACGCCAGTTTCTATATCCTAACTTCATTAGAATAGCGATCGGTGGCGTTGACATTGTTTGGAACTGATTTTAGGGAGATTCTTTTAGGCCACACGTGTCATCTCCATTGAATGCTTTGGTTAATGAGGCATTTAAATTGTATCGGAAGATTTGACAGAGGTCGCACAGAGAGAGAATGTCCTCTACTTTTGTGTGATTTGTTCTCGCTTTACGTGAGGCCTGTAACAGAAAACTGTGCATACTAACTAAAGTATTTTAGGAGGTTGGACCTTAGGAATTGGCTTAAGAGCCCTTTTGATATCGGATTAAATGACGTAGGTTGACCATTCTTGTTTTGTTATTGATCTGATCCCTTCAGGCTAATCACCCTTATATTGCCAGTAATTGTTCTATTCTGTCTTCTATCAATTGTGATGTTTTGCATAGTAAAATGAGTCAAAAAGCATCAGTAATCCCTGTTCTTCTATTGCTGGGAGCAAATTGATTGCTCATATTGTGCTAGATGGCCTTCTGCTCATTGGGTTAAGTAGGCATGAGAAAGAAAAGGTTGTACGGCTTCTTTTGTAGGCTAGAACTTCATTATAGGAACTTTTTAGCAGGCATTTGTAAGTGAGTATTGCTCATCAGGCATGTGATGTGAATGTTGCATATCAGCTAATCATGCTTTGAAGGATGTTTTCTACTTCTTGTATAATTAGACCATTAAGCACTTGTTTGGTATCTAATATGTTCTCTCAAAAACAATTAGTAATTTTAGGTTGATATTGATTCTGCTTGGTGCTCGGCTCTGCAACAAGCTTCAATTTGTATATGTGTTAATTGTATCATTGTTTTCAAGTTGTGAAAGAACCCACCAATTGCTTAGTTCTTTCATAGAAAGGATAATTTTTATCTGGAATAATTGCTCCCATTGTTGACCTTGGTTGACTGCTATTGTCAATGCTAGTTGCTTGTTTAATGAGTAGATTATTTCGGAGAGTTGCTATTGGCTAACTCTTTTTTTTTTACGATGGAGAGATTCATACAGTGGTTATACTTTGGAAGGTTATTGAAGCCTTTATCTGGCAAATGTATTTGGAGGATCTAATTATACCTATTGTTATAGTTACAATCATGACTCTAGCATGTGCCTAATATATTAAATGATGGATTGCTTTCTCTGATTTTCTTTTTGTTTGCAAAAAATAACTTATTTTTAGGAATTTCACGGTCTAGATGCGATGGCTACTGCTATATTTTCCTACTTTGTGGTTGCTGTGATTAAGATATAAACTATTTAATAAAAAGGATAATCTTCATCAAGGATTAGTAACATTGTTGCTATTTGAACATATATTGACTTCATTAATTTCTTGGGTTGCATCAGTGGGGAGGGCTTACTTTTCATTTGGCTTTTGTCTATGCCTAATATAAAGCCATGTATGAGAAGTGGTCAATTGCCCACTACTTCTTGAAACATTAGTATAACATAATACCGTAGAGAGAAACCGGTATTATGTAGTACTAATAAGTGTTATATCAATAAATTTATTCATGTGCATTGACGAGCTATTTTTATCTTCCATTGTTATCATCATCTCTCCGTCAGGCTATCAAATTAGTTTGGTTTCGAGTCTCTCTATTGATTGGTGTTGATGAGATTTAGCTAATTTGAACAAGCACTTAAGATAACAGATTTCGAGTTGTCCTCACTTCTCCTTTTGGACACTGTAAATTTTAGTTGTCATGCTCATGTGCCTATAGCTAGTGTAAGATTCTGTTCCTCCATGTGTTTGCCTCCATCATTTGCGAAGTGTAAGGTCTTAAATGAATTATAATGTTCTCCAGTAGTTTGCCTTGATATTAGCAAAGTTTATTGATATAATGCAGCCAAGCTGTTAGATCCATGTGCACAGAATGGTGCATGAGGAAGTGTAGGGTCCTCCATGGCCTATCTTGTTCCAATTTTTTTTTAATATGCCTAATTTTTAATTTATGTTTTTTTTTTTTTTTTGGTATGGTATATTTTAATTTTGACATATTTAAATATTTATTTGGAATTATTTATTGTTATCCATATTTAATTCCATAAAAAAAATATTGTGCCTATTTTTCAATTTTTAATTTATGGAAAATTGTTATAGTATATGAGGGATAGAATATCGGTATTCACTTTCCGTAATTTAGCATATATTATCTATACTTTCTTGCTTGAGTTTAACTAGATAATCTTAGATGCTTAATTGTAGAAATAGGCACATAAAATTGTGGCAAAAATTGTTTGATAAATGCAATATGATCTTAGGAGACACGTGTCGTAAAGTGCTTCATATTGTTTGATGAATTTTTGGGCATTGATTAAATGGAACATTATTTACAAATTGTTAAAGTTTGTAAATTATTAAAGTTCTTTATTGATAAAAAATTAGTATATACAATCGCCTATCCAAAGGGGGTTATTGTGTATATTAATTTGAAAATTGTATGAAGATAAATTCCAAAATTAAAAGATGGGGATGTATGACTCAAAAAGATTTATCTGTCTAAAGGAGATAATTTTTTTAAAGTTATATGTAATACCCCTCTATATTGATATATTAGAGATAATTGATGGAATGTGCGATTCAAAAGGTTTATCTATCCAAAGGGGATAAATTTTGAGAGTTATATATGATTTCCCTTTGTGTTAAGATAATGGCAATGTATAATTTAAATGATTTGTCTGCCCAAAGGGGATAGATCTTTGAAGATTATATGTAATTCTCCTTATCTATCTCTATATATTGATATCATGAAGATGTATAATTTAAATGATTTGTCTGCCCAAAAGAGATGGATCATTAACAATTATATGTAATTCTCCTTGTTGTTGTTTTACAAACTTCATGCTGTGGAAAATAATAGTGCATTATACGCTCCGCCCAAATAGGAGTTTATAATGTACTAATTATTTTGTGGAATTACTTATTGCCCATAATTGATCATATTGCATTATATGTGTCAAACAGTTACTTTTGTTATGAACAACAACAATACCATGGTTGAGATATTAACTGGATCAAATATTATACCGTTAAGGACTTAGTCAAAAAGGGAGACATTGTGATTGAGAATATTAGAAGTGAGTCCATATTGACCGATCCTATAACAAAAGGTTTATGACCCATTTTGTTTAAAGAACATGTAAAAAATATGGGTGTTTTAGAGTCTTTTGATTTCTTTTGTTAGTGGGAGCTATATAGTTTGTATTTCTAGATATTATAATTATATGCAAACTAATAATGCTTTTATAATGTCTATTAAAGCATTTACTTTTTTATGATCATAACTGTTGATTTTATTGTTATCTATTCTCCCGTCGACTGAAAAATGGAAATATGAAATAGTATCTTTAAACAAATTTTAATTTAAAGACGACTGAATGTTACTAATTATGAGATCTCATATTAGATTGTGACATAATTGTGCAATTTCATGTTGTTTAGAAATTGCACTAAGGCAATTTCATATTATTTAAAAATTGCGTTAATGCAGTTTCATGTCGTTGAGAAATTGCATTGAGGGCCGATAAGAAATAGTGTATATTTTTTTATCACATATTGATATTATTTCTTACTACACTACTAGGCTCATGATCCATGAAAATATAATGCTTATTATATGTGATTATGGAAGGTCGTGTATTATGGTATTTTCTTAACACGTTGATCGCCATAGTCCTATAATGAGATTATATAAGATTGGATTGGTTTTGAGATGCCGTTATTAGAATATGATTTTTTTTCAAAATTGTAGCTACATAAAATAAATTTTCAGTTATTAACCTGAGAGTGTCGTTTTCAAAATAAAATTAATTAATTAATGTAGCCTAAGTGGGAGAATGTTGGAAATTTCCTATAATGGGCTTACATTAATTAATCAATTTTTTTATTTTAAATAATCTGGTTAATGGATATTTCAATATATTTTAAACCTCAAATGATTTTATTGAATTGGGTTTTGACATCTATTAATAACGGGCCTAGTTGAAGAGCAAAGTGTAGGCAATTGTATTTAACTGAAGCTCGTAATGGGAGAGGCCCAGTCGACACGCTATTTATTAGGATTTGCTAGGTCCCCTCTCTAGCTTATAAAAGGGTAGGTTTACCTATCAGTCGCTGAATCCCATTAAAGCTGCTATACCGAAATAGGTCATAGAGAGAAAAATCTGGCATTTTAATAGATCACTGATTACATCAATTTGATCTGTTTTTCATCAAATGAGACTATGGCTCAAACAGGTACGTTTTAATTCCGTTGTACATATAGGTTTTGGTGTTTTACATTCATATATGGATTTGGTTGTTTTTTTGATTGATTAGTTATTTATGTAGAGAAATTTTCTACATGAATTAGCTAATCTCTTTTTTGTTCTAATTGTGCCTTACTTGGATAGGAAATCATATATAACTCAACTTGCTTTTAATTATAAGTTAGTTCGACATACTTTGCTTTTTCTTCTGTTTTGGCTAGGATGTAGTATTTGTACCCACGGTTTTCATGATTGTTTCACCAAAAAAAAAAATGTGAAGAGGGTACCTTTCAAAATATGACCCACTCAACAAATGACGTGAATGATCCTTTATTGGAAATGTACGGAGGATAAGGGAAAAGGCTTTATTTTATTAAAGCACGTTCTTCTCCATTAATTTTTTTTCACGTGTGGTCCACCGAAGTTGACTAGTTCGTGATCATGCACGAGAATGAAGGTGGAAGGGAACTAAAGAATGAGGCCTAGCACCGATTTGGAAAATAGCGTAAAACAATTGAAGTTCTGGATCATTTCGCATTAAAAAAGATATTGGCATAGCCATATGTGTTCGGAAAAAAGAGAGGATAAAACAGCGATGCTTGTGCCGCCTATGTTAGCTCAGTATTTTTAAAACATTTCCAAAGATTGAATTAGCTATTTTCTTTTTCCTTGTTTTAATTGTGATTTACTTGGGCAGTAAATCATATATAACTCAACTCAACTCCACTTGGCTCTAATTACTTGTTGGTTTGACATGTTTTGGTTTGACCTATAATCATTTATTGGTCAAAATCAGCTAATTTGGCCGTCCAACCGAGCCAGGGCAAGTTTTGCCGTTGTGGATGCTACCATGGACAAATTGGACAAATACACCCGAGAAAATATTGGCTGCCAATTGTGCCCCAGCGTGGCAAACGGGAAGAGCCTTCACTGATCGACACGTGTCCCACGGGGCCCACTCTGAATTGGGTCCATGAATCTAAGAAATAGCGAGAATTCTTGATCTCTCTCAATATCTCTCTCAATTCGAAAATCCAGGATTTGAATTGATGTCCTTTCATTGATTTCTCCTAAATTGCATTGATTTCTCCTAAAGATTTCATTTCAATTGGAATTTGGTTATTCACCATGTACGAGGATCCCCGCTAAGCATCCATGGCTGAATGGTTAAAGCGCCCAACTCATAATTGGCGAATTCGTAGGTTCAATTCCTACTGGATGCACGCGCCAAAAAACATTCAAACCCCGCGCCTACGCTCCATCTTCTCCTTGTTTGAGTCTAGACTGACAACAAAAAGTGACATTGTTTGAGTCTTGCCAGTCTTCTCTTCTCCTTCTCTCTTCAATTGTTCAAAATTCTCTCTCCTCTCTCTCTTTCTACATGTTCCAAAGAAAAAAGAAGCCTGTGCTCTTTTTTTCAAAATACTCTCCCTCTCTCTTGCGCCCAAGCACCCCACCGCCGCCAGTCAGCCCCCAAGCTCCAAAGCCCCGCCTCCGACACGTTGCCTCTACCTCTGCTATCGCCTTCAGGAGTCACTTCCACTCTGTCGCTCCCAAAAGCCCCCATCGATGGCATTCCGAGCTCAGATCTGACGCCTCCATTATGCCACCAGCACGTTGCCTCTACCTCCGCTATCACCTTCAGGAGTCACTTCCACTCTGTCGCTCCCAAAAGCCCCCACCGATGGCATTCCGAGCTCAGATCCGACGCCTCCATTATGCCACCAGCATGACACCTCCGTTGTTGCCTTTAGGAACCACTCCCTCTCTCTTGCCCCTAGAAGCCCCCACAGGTCACATCTGGAGCTCATATCCACCTTTGGCACATTGCCTCCTCCTCCACCCTCCTTCTTAGCGTTCTTTTTGCCTTGCTCTTCGAGTTTGGGGGCAAAGCGCGAAGGAAAATGTCCAAAACACGCAAGGCGCCGGCAAGAGGCAAAATAAAAGTCACCTTCTCGCTCCCCCAACCTAACACCGACATGAATCGGAAACACATGGACTTTTTGTCTCATTTTGGAAGAAAACAATGTATCATTAGTTCTGCTTGGATTTACGAGGGTGGTATTTGTAACCTACATCTGTTGGGTGTGTTGGTGTTGCGGTGTATAACTAGTTCTCCTTCAATTTTTTGTTTTTTGTTTTTTTTTATCGAAGTTTTTTAGTTTAGGTAGGCTGTACTTTGTTTTTCTTGTAATCAGGCATCATCACTATTATTCTTGTGTTTGTTTGTTTTGCTTTGCTTCATGCTCTCGTTTGTCTTGAACAAGTAACACCTCTCGCTTGGACCCGATCATTACATTGGCTATGAACCTCATGATACGTGTAAATATCCCTAGATTTATCAAACTGAATGGCCCAAGTCACTCAGCTCATTATGGATTTAAACCAACAAATCTCTAGCAATCTGAAACAAATCTAAGCAAATTCCTTCAAGTTCAAACTGTACTTTTAATTCAAGAAATCCACCAGTAGAAATACAATATCACTATTCAATACCCCCAAAAAAAAAAGGAAAATCCTCCCGAACTCCCGAGACAAGATTTAGCTATAGACATTTGTACAAGCAGAAACAAAGAAAACAATAAGTCCCATCTAAAGCTAAAAACCATTCATGGCAGGGAACTACTCCAAGGGAGCAACATACGGTGCTTCTACAGAGGAAGAATAAACACCAAGACAAAGAGAAACAAGCCCCCTTCCTCCACTCGTCCTCTCCTCCTTCTCGTGATCCCCCAAGACCTAGTTGATAAACCCTCACGCTTGACATTTGCGTGTTCTGGACATTTTCCTTCGCGCTTTGCCCCCAAACTCGAAGAGCAAGGCAAAAAGAATGAGGAGGGTAGAGGAGGAGGCAACGTGCCAAAGGTGGATATGAGCTCCGGATGTGACCTATGGAAGCTTATAGGGGCAAGAGAGAGGGAGTGGTTCCTAAAGGCAATAGCGGAGGTGTCGTGCCGATGGCATGATGGAGGCGTCGGATCTGAGCTCGGAATGCCATCGGTGGGGGCTTTTGGGAGCGATAGAGTGGAAGTGACTCCTGAAGGCGATAGCGGAGGCGGAGGCAACGTGCCAGAGGCAGCGCTTTGGAGCTCGGGAGCTGACCGACGGCGGTGGGGTGCTTGGGCTCGAGAGAGAGGGAGAGTATTGAAAGAATATAAGGAGAATGCAATGAAGACAAGGAAGAACAGCACGAGAAAGAAATTGTAGAAGGATTTTCTGTATTTCTTCTATATATTGAACCATGTACAGATGTTACAATATATAGTGAAAGCAAAAGACAATAAGAAGGAAAGATTATATACTCTAATCTATGTATATCAAATCTAATCCTAACTTGACTTAATTACAATTAGTATATTCTGAAGATATCCTCAGACATATCTTCCAACACTCCCCCTCAAGCTCGTGGCTTGTATATGTCCAAGACACCAAGCTTGCTCAGAAGATATGTATGCTGTCTTTGACATAAGGGTTTGGTGAACATATCCGCTGGCTGCTCAGTGGTTCTGATTCCTTTTGTTTCAATTATTCCTTCTTGGATCTTCTCTCTGGTGAAATGGCAATCAACTTCTATGTGCTTCGTTCTTTCATGTAACACAGGATTTGCTGCAAGCTTGAGCGCAGAATCGTTGTCACAAAACAATAAGGTTGATCCCTTAATTTGTATTCCAAGGTCCGAGAGTAATCCTCGTAGCCAAATTACTTCACAAACAGTTTTGGCCATGGATCGATATTCAGCTTCAGCAGATGATAAAGACATAGTGGACTGTTTCTTCGTTTTCCATGAAAGTAATGAATCTCCAAGTTTAATACAAAAACCGGAGATAGATCTTCGACTCATGGGGCAAGTCGCATAATCTGAGTCGCAATAAGCTGTCATTTCCATATTGCATTTACGAGAAAGTAGAATTCCCAGTCCTGGACATTTCTTCAAATACTTCACAACCTTCAAAGCTACATTCATATGAGACTGTTTGGGATTGTGCATGAATTGACTCGATGTCTCGAACTGCATAACAAATGTCTGGGTCTGGTCATAGTGAGGTAAATGAGCTTGCCAACTAATCGCTGATAAATTAATGGGTCCTTGAGCAACGGATCATCAATCTCGGATTTGAGCCCCTCATCATATTCAGCGGTAGTCAACGTCACATTTTGTTCAATGGGAATAACTGCTGGCTTACACCCTGATAGACCTGCTTCTGATATGATTTCCAGTACATATTTTCGCTGGCTAAGAGATATCCCTTGATCTGAGCGTGCTATCTCAATTCCAAGAAAATATTTTGGTGACCCTAAGTCCTTAATGTGGAAAGTAGAATGCAAATATTCCTTGAGTTTTCTCACAAAGGGTTCATCATTTCCCATAATGAGTATGTCATCAACATATATCATCAAGTAAATAGATGACATACCTTTTGTCCATGTGAAGAGAGCATAATTGTGTTTGGACTGTTTGAATCCTGTAGCAATGAGTGCATTGGTGAACTTGGCGTACCATTGACGTGACGCCTGTTTGAAACCATATAGGGATTTACGGAGGCGACATACCTTAGACTCCCCCTGTCTCCGTAAACCCGGTGGAAGCTCCATATAGATTTCTTCATCTAAGTCACCATGTAAAAAGGCATTGTTGACATCCATCTGGTGTAGGGGCAAGTCACGACATGCTGCAATTGATAGAAAGGTGCGAACCGTGACATCCTTCGCGACTGGGGAAAATGTTTCATGATAATCGAAACCTTCTCGCTGAGTAAAACCTTTGGCCACTAATCGAGCTTTAAATCTCTCGATGGAACTATCTGCCTTATATTTAATTTTGTACACCCACTTGCAACCAATTGGTTTTCGATGAGAGGGTAATGGGACAATGTCCCATGTACGATTTTCCATCAGGGCATGAATTTCATCCTTCATAGCTTTCTGCCATCGCAGATCTTTTACTGCTTCATAATAATGGGATGGTTCCTACTCCTCAAATACTCGACTAATGCAGCACATGTGGTCCGGAGACAGCCGATGAAAAGATACATATGAAGAAATAGGATAACGAGTACTTGATGAGTTTGAGGAAGCACATACATAATCTCTCGTC
The DNA here is from genome assembly GCA_014182735.1 of Corymbia maculata. Classification (NCBI taxonomy): domain Eukaryota; kingdom Viridiplantae; phylum Streptophyta; class Magnoliopsida; order Myrtales; family Myrtaceae; genus Corymbia; species Corymbia maculata. The sequence goes on along the minus strand of CM024683.1, from coordinate 13,274,868 downwards.
CATGTAGGTGGACGGCTAACACGCCCGGATCGTCGAGGTGCATCCTGCTGTGGAATGATAATGGATTCTTCATTTCTGGATGTATCCTCTTGTGGTCGGAGGAACTGTCTCTGGAGAAAAATTGGAATTTTCCTCATTTATTGCAGATTCTGGCATATTTGATTCATCCATAGCTGTTGTTTGTGCAGAAGGCTTGTCAGATAATGATGTAACAGCTTCTTCTCGATGCTCGGTAGGTGCAATAATGTAGGATTGTCCAGGAGATAAGTCTTCTTTAGAAAGGAAATGATGATCATTTGTATTCTGATCCAATTTTTGAGAAGAGGATAGTTCTTCATGAAAGGGAAATACATCTTCATGAAAAATAACATCCCTGCTTATAAAAAAATCCCCAGTGGATGGTTCATAGATCCAATATCCTTTCTTCAGGTTTGGATACCCCATGAATATACATTTACGAGCTCGGGGACTCATTTTATCCCGAGGCCCCACTGTAGTCACGTAGCATAAACAACCGAAAACCCTCAAATTTTGAAGTTCGGGTTTCTTTCCATAGAGCATTTCAAAAGGTGTCTTCCCATCAAGAATACGACTTGGCATGCGATTGATTAGATAAGTAGCTGTGACCACACAATCTCCCCAAAAAATTTCAGGAATAGAAGCTTGAAATTTAAGAGCACGTGCTACTTCTAACAAATGACGGTGTTTGCGCTCTACAATTCCATTCTGTTGTGGGGTATAGACACATGAACTCTCATGTAGAATCCCATTGGAAGAAAATGAGGACATGCATTCACTACTGGAAAATTCTTTGCCATTATCAGTACGAATGCGTTGTATACTTTTTCCAAATTGATTTTTGGATAAAGTAATGAATGTTTTCAAATGGGATAGAACTTGACTTTTAGACTGCATGAGAAATACCCAAGTAGCACGTGAGAAGTCATCCACAATCGTGAGAAAAAAACGTGAACCATCACGATGTGGTGTGTGATATGGCCCCCAAACATCGACATGAATCAAGGAAAAAGAGCTCGTAGCGCGGGAAGTACTATTTGGAAAGGGCGCACGAGTTTGTTTCGCTAACGGACAGATAGGGCATTGAGGATAAGGAAAAGAAGCAGTATGACCCAATCTTTGATGATTAATGGAAAATTTATCATTGGCAGCAGTATTACACAATGATTTTTTATTCAATTTAGCAGAGAATAATCTGAAATCACTAGGAATATTGTTCCAGAAATATAGCCCTTGCGAGACACTACCCAAGCCCATCGGTTTCCCGATCGAAAGGGCCTCGAAAGAAGCAATTATCGAAATTAAACTGGATTTGACAGGAATTTTCCTCACAAGCTTGATAAATTGATATGAGATTGAATTGGAAATTTGGAACATAGAACACATTTCGAAGTGTAATGAGTGGACTAAGATCAACTGTGCTAGTCATCATGACATTTGCTGTGTTTCCATTTGGAAGTTGCACTGAAATTGGAAAGTGCAATTTTTCGATTTTTGAAAAGAAATTTTTGTTGCAAACTATGTGGTCACTAGCTCCGAATCTATTATCCATGCATCCTTAGAAATGGAATTCATCAAGCAATGTGAAATACCCGTAAAACTCCCGCTTTTATCGAGGTGTCCAACCTCTTTAGGGCCTTCGAAGTTCTTGATATTGGTCGTCATTAATTGTTGGACGTAATCTGTCCAGATTTTGACCTGTCACCTGCAAAACTGTCGAAAGATCCCTTTTTCCTTTTTCTCCGGGTTTGCCATGCAATTTCCAGCAATTATCGATCGTATGATGTGGACGGCGACAATAATCACAGTATAATTTTCTTTTTTCTTTAAAATTACCCCTTGATGACGTGGCAAAAGAGGGCCCATTGGATAATTTGAAGCCCGATCCCATCATGGCTCCATGCGGGCCGTCCGATCCGGCGCTTGATCGGACACTCCGAGCACCGTCCGATCCAGACGCCACGATCGCGTATGAGCCGTCTGATCCAGATCCAGGTGATGAATATGAGCCGTCCGATCCAGTTAGTGGGTGGTATTGTCGAGAGCCGTCGGATCTCTTCATCAGATCAGGGCCGTCCATCCTCCTTCTTCTCTCTTCGGCGGAGACAAACCCTAGGGTTTCGGTTTGTCTCTCTCCCCGCCCCTTTGTCGCTGCCCCTCGTTTCCGCCCGAGTAGGCGGAGGGCCATCCCTTCTCCGGCGTTCGGTTGGTCGGAGGTGGCGAGGCGCTGGTTCTCTTCCCCCGGACGGCGAGCTGGTAGATCCGTCCGAGTGGAGGCATGGGTTCCATCGTCGGGATCTCGTGACCGAAACCCTTGGTAAGATTCGTTCGCATCAAGAGAAATCGGGTCACCTTTTCTCGATCCTTTATGTTTCGATCTTGTTGTAAGGTTGATTCTGGCCATTCTAGCTTCTCTTCGACTGCTTCCAGTTCGTTCCATAGAGCCGAAAGCTTGTTGAATATTGCGGTTATGCTCATGTTCCCCTGTTTTAGATCTGAGAGTTGCTGGGTTAACGAAAAAATCTTGACCCGATCTAATTTACCGTACATTTCTTTGATGTTTTCCCACATTTTTTTCTAATCCTCCGTCGGGGGTAGCCCGGCCGCGACTTCGGAAGTGATGCAATTTCCGATCCACGTTCGAACGAGTTGGTTGCATTTTCTCCACAGTCATGCCGCTCTCTCGTCGGACGGAAGAGGGATTGTTCCGTCGATAAACCCCTCTTTGTCTTTGGTGACCAGCGCTCGCCGGATCTCCCACGACCAGTTTGAGTAGTTGTCGGCTCCGGTCAGTTGCTGCGCGATGATTCGCAGTTCTGATCCGTCGGCCGTCGACGTGTAGAGCGGGTCGCCGGGCTCCGGGCGGCCACTGGTTGCGGCAAACGGGTACGGGAAATATCCGGGTTGAGGAACCGGGTAGGGATTCAGACCCGGTGCAGAGTTACCCGAATCGCCCATGTGACATGCATATGAGAAACCCAGCCCGGTGGATGGGCTTGCCCCGCTTGCGACTGGTGGGCTTCCATCGGGCTGGACGTTATATCCTTGGACCCCTGGCAATGATGCATTTGGGCTTGGCCCAAAGAATAGTGGATATGGCATCCACTGGTAAGGTTGACCCGCCATGGGCTGGCCCGTAATGGGCTGGTCCATAGTGGGTTGCCCCATATTAGGCTGAGCCTGAGTAATCTACGATTGAGCATATTGGGCCGTATGTTAGGCCGTATTGGTTTGTTCCTGGGCCCGAACCTCTGAAGTCAGGTCCTGGATTTCTAGAGCTCTCATGTCTTGGTCACTGGATGCAGGAAGAAAACTCTGTTGATTCTGCTCCATGGTGAGAGGTTCCTTTCTTCAATTGATCTCCTTTTTATAGATCTGATTCCTGCACTAATAATAACCTTACTTTGCAGGTTAAATTCTCTTGTTGCGACAAGAATATAATGCAGGCAATCACAAGGCGGAAGCTGTATGGAGCTCTGATACCATGAAAGAATATAAGGAGAATGCAATGAAGACAAGGAAGAACAAAGACGAGAAAGAAATTGTAGAAGGATTTTCTGTATTTCTTCTATATATTGAACCATGTACGATGTTACAATATATAGTGAAAGCAAAAGACAATAAGAAGGAAAGATTATATACTCTAATCTATGTATATCAAATCTAATCCTAACTTGACTTAATTACAATTAGTATATTCTGAAGATATCCTCAGACATATCTTCCAACAAGTATTTTGAAGAAAAGAGCGCAGGCTTCTTTTTTGGAACATGTAGAAGAGAGAGAGGAGAGAGGAGAGAGAGTTTTGAATAATCGATGAGAGAAGGAGAAGAGGAGACCGGCGAGACTCAAACAATGTTGCTTTTTGTTGTCAGTCCAGACACAAGGAGAAGATGGAGCGTAGGTGCGGGGTTTGAATTTTTTTTGTTGGCCTGACAAGAGTAGGCCCCCGTGGGACACGTGTCGATCAGTGAAGGCTCTTCGCATTTGCCACGCTGGCACACGATTGGCAGCCAATATCCCCCCCCCCTTCTCTCTCTCACGCGTAAATCCGGTCAATTCCACCTGGTTCAACCGTCCAACCTGACAACGTGGATATACTTTTGCCAATGCGAATGCTATCGAGGACTCAAACTAGCAGAAAAGTTCGAACTCGGCCAAGTGGGTCTCGCCGGGCTCAAGGCTTAGCGGTCGCTGACAAAGGAGCTGATACGAGGCATATCTTTTGGATGAATGCGGAGTACTAAAGCAGTGAACAAACTTGGCACCATCCAATTGCAAGCAAGAAAGGAACTGATGAATTAGGACATGTTTGTTAATCAATTAAATAATATTTGATTTTGTTATTTTGTTTTCGATATTAGATTTGGCACAAAAATCTATTTGATAAAATTTTATTTTCAGGAATTGATTTTGAACAAAGTCAAGAATAATAAAAAGTTGCCTTTTGTTCTAGAAAACAATTCCAAAAATCCAATTTAAGTTCTTTCTTTCTTCTTTCTTTTTCTTCTTTTCTCTTCCTCTTTCCTTTTCTTCTTCTTCCTCCCAGCCTACTACCACCCCATCATTGCTTGCTAGCCATCGTTGCTAGCGCTAGCGGTGGCCGACGAGCGGCTGGGCAAGGTTTGGTGAGCTCACTTGGCAACCGGCAAGCCTCATCAGTGGTTGGACAAAGCTCTCCTTGCTTAGCCATCGTCATCGGCATTAGCGATGGCTGACGAGTGGCTGGACAAGGTCCAGCGAGCTTGCCTAGCTACCGGCAAACCTCACCGATGGCTAGACAAGGCTCTTCTCGCGCAACCATCAATGAGACTCAACCTCGCCAATCAACATGAGGCTAAGCCTTGCCAGGCTAGGGCGAGGCCAACCTCGCACTGCTTGGGCAAGATTGGCTAGGCAAGGCTCAACCTTACTAGCTAGTGAGAGGCTAGGCCTCGCCAAGCTAAGGCAGAGTCGATCTCACACCACTTGGGCGAGCAAGGCTCAACCTCACCCAACTACTTGCCAACCACCGCTAGTGACAGCAACCGACCACAAAAGGAGGAGGAAGAAGAGAAAAGAAAAAAAAATATATATAATAATAATAATTTAAAAAAATTTAGAGTTTTACCAAATGCCTTCAAATGCTCATAATATTTCGAGTAAAAAAAAAAAAAAAAAAAATTTCTAATCAAAAATTATTTTTACAAACAAAATGGTTACCATTAGCACCCTTAGATTCCCCTTATTGAAGCCATTGCTTTTGCACTTTCACTGTAGACTGACATTGCATTAGCTAAACATCAAATGCTTAGGATCATGAATGACCTTGACATCCATAAATCAATTTGGTGGCAGGTCAGCAGCTTCAGTGCCAACCTGAGCGCTTCTTAGCGCGACTCAGAAGAACTGCATCTTCACCGATCATCCAAAGACATCACATCCAGGCGCTCTGTACGCGCCAACTCCAGCAAGACACACAACCGGCAAACATTCGAGAGGTGAACTAGCTGAGGAGACACCGTAGAGATTTAACGGTGCTGTGATTGCTGCAGTGCCTTGTCTTCTCCAAGCTCCACTCATTCACATTGCATCACTATGCAGATATCTTGATCTAATGTCTTAGAAGTGAATTTTTCATGTTTTTACACCATACCCGCAAATTCGGCGGGCTTTGTCTCAGTTGAGACATTGGGATTCTTCCAATCCACTGAGAATTTCTTACCCATAAGGCAGACATCCTGTTTCTCATATACTAGTGTAGTGGTTTCATTCTTCCAGTAAACAGAGCATGCTCTCAGGAATCAATGAAAGATGAAATATAATTCCAACTTTTTATATATATCAATTCACTGAGAAGAACTACTATACTTCTTTTTACAACCAAGAGAATCACCATTCCCTCTTGAGAGGCTTTTCCCTGTTAATGTCCAAAGGGGCAAAAAGAACTGCTCCTATTAAAGGTAACCAAAATCATCGCAACTTCAATGTTCTCATGCAAACAAACAAAATTGCAACGAGAACTCCAGCATTGAGCGGCATATAACATTGATCTCTCAATAAACAAATCAAGATTTCAAAGGAAGACTTCCATGCTTCATTGAAAGGGTGCATTGAGCAAAACCTGCACCTTTCCTCTTTCTTTTTTGGATAAGTAAATGTTTCAGTGACGCTCAACTGGCAACATTCTTGATGCCTATCTCACATGATTTAGTCTACATGGAGCACTTTCTTGTGCGTTAATCCTCTCCATTACGGATAGCATCACCTTAAGCTACTACTGCCGACCATCTCAATACTTCAAAGGGGCTTCCCAACTTATTGTCAGCTCATTGACAAAACAAAAAGTTTATTCAAAGAGCACCAAAAGCATGTATAAGTTCAAATTAATTTACAATGTAAATCCACAAACTGATCATTGATACCAAAGCCTTTCTTACAATCAACAAACAGATGATCAAAACAAAGACCTTTCTTTCTTCAAGTTGAGACCACACGAATAGAAACCTACATATTGGCTCAAAAGCAGTCTCGTTCTTCTGGTACTGGGCTATTTCAGTATACATGAAAGTTCACATTTTGCAGGTGAGGAGTTGGAAACATAATCTATGAAGACTATATTCACTATGGAAGAATCAGTACAAGATCAAGTACAAGGAATACGATAGGTAGAGCTATCACGAGAGATTTATAACAACATACAACTTGACTCGTATAGTATCTTAGAACTCGAGCTGACAAAAAAGAACATCAACTGAATAACAAATGATGAAATCAATTAAATCTAAGCATCGCGTCCAGAAGCCATCAAGATGTAGAAGCCTTAACTGCTTTAAATGCAGGGTGAAGTAATCCAAGCTCATCTTTCACTTCAAGTGGATTGCCAGTGTCATTTCTAATCCTTTTAACTCTCCTGCTAGCAAGCGATTTATGCGTGAAACCATACATTTGCAAAATCTGGTTATCGCCAAAGTTAAATGCACGATCCATCTGCTTCAAGCACCTCTCAACCGGGTAGTCACCAAACTTACCACACGGCTTGCACCCGACAAAGTGAGTCACAAGGGGCCACCGATGATCGCCCAGGCCAGGATGATAGTTCTCAATCATCTCCTCATATCTATCCACCAAAATCCCCCAATAACCGTGCAAATAGTAAGCACTCTCCAAGTACACCTTTTCTCCCCACTTATCTCTCTGGGTTGCAAGTAAATACACCATTGCGGACTGATCGTCAGCTTCGAAAACCGGCCTATCCTTAAGTTCCCTAGTCAAAATCTTCCCTGCCTCTTCCCTAATCTTCCCCTTAGGGCCCATTGGGGACCAAGCATCAAGAATGTCCAGCGACCACTGACAATTCCTAAGCAAGAAGCTACCAGTATTCAACCCAATCCAGTTCTTCTGATCATACACCATCTCATTCCAACCATGCATCACAAAATTAGAGTCCTTGTACCTCTCCCATGGAACCTCGAACGCCATATCAGTGAACATAGCATCACTGTCCATCCACCACAAGAACTCAATCTCCGGATGCGACAACAGCAGCTTCCTAATCAAAGGCAATTTAGCCCAAAACCCAGCCATCTCAGCATCTAAGAGCGCCATATTATAAAGATCTCAATACCGTGCAACCTACAATAATCTATCTTATTCTTGATTGATTTCAGCAAGTAATGATCACCGACTGGGTTCTCGCACGGCTTCGGAGACGAACCTGTGACCAACAAAACCCTAGGCTTGTTCGGCCTAATGAAATTGGGGTAATCGGGATTGTTCTTCAGCCACTCGGCCCTCTGCTCGTCCCAATCTGATATCCTCGGCCCCAGAGTGTACGGCTTGCTCGGATCCCGCTTCTCCTCCTCGCCTTCGTCGACGAGGATCTTGGATATGTCGAACGTCTCGTAGCTATTCGAGGACGACGACGATCCGGACTGGGCCGACGACCCGGACTGAGCCGACGACGACCGGCCCGACTCGGTGGCGACCTCCTCGAGCACGCGGTGGGGCTCCACGCGCTTCCGCGAGTAGAAGTGGCCGCGGAGATCTTCGAAGTCCTGCTCGGGCGTGCCGAACTTGCCGGCGCCGATGGTGCCGCGCAGGACGATGACGGTCATCAGGAGGCAGAGGACGGTCACCTTGCCGTGCCGCATCGCCCGCCGGATCTGGTACCCCCGGCGAGCCCCCAACCACTTGTCCAGCATCCCTCACGCGCCCGAGATCCGCCGGATCGGAAGGACGGCGACCACCACCACCAGCAGCGACGCGGCGAGAGACGATGGAGGCGCTTCCGGATCTAGAGAACGGGAATGGCGGTCGCCGGGAGAGCGATCGGCCGCGGCGTCGAACCAGAAGAGAGAGAAAGCTAGTTAGAGAGAGAGAGAGAGAGAGAGTGAGGAGCTGAAGAAGAAATCGGAAATGGAGGATTTTACGTGGAAGGAGACAAGGGAAGAGGAATACAGAGGAGAGAGAAAGTTTAGAGAGAGAAAGTTAGAGCGTTGGCACCGACAGCGTTTTGTATTTATCGGATTTTTTTTTTTCCCTCTCTTTTCTTTCTTTTGTAAGGAAATGAAAAAGAAAATTATCGTTGTGACTTTCCATTTTTATTAGCCCTTATTCCCCTCGCTTTCCTTTATTTTTTCCCGAATTTTTATCTGTTTTTACGCGTGAATCGTATTTTTCGGGTCGGATTTATCCGGGAAATAGGAAAATTATATTTTTTTTTTTTTTTTTTTTTTTTTGAAACTGGATGCGGGCATAATTGAACGCATTGTCTGCGGTCTGAACTGGCACCAGTTCGATCTTTCGTAATCTAAGACAGAGACGACGGGGCGGTGCTCGGATCCGGGTCGATCCGGCCCGGGTAGATCCGGAATTATCGGGAGGCATGGTTTTTTGTTTTTTCGGAAGAATTTTCAAGAATTTGTTATGAGATGGCCGGCTGCATCTCGCCTGACCCTGTTGCTCTTTTCTTTTTTCCTTTTTTTTTTTGGTTAATTTTTATTTCCCGAGAAGGTCTCCAATACATTAAATCGAAAATCGGGCCCCCTAAACTAATCGAATATTTACTATCCCTCTTAAGTTTTTTTTTTTTTAACAAATATCTCATAATGCATACATGATAGACTGAGGACGAACATATCGGACCAACCCTACTTAGATCCATCGATTCTGAGTGGTTCCCGAGGACTTTAGTCCGATTTTCGATTCCATAAAAATGGAACTTATGATTTTCGATCTAGATCCTGTGTCTAGGAGAAACCGGACCAAAGTGAACTAACGAATCGAGTTGACTATATTTTTTTAAATGTTTATTTAAAAATAAGCAATAAATTCTAAAATAATAATAAGTCTACTATTTTATTTTAGGAGAGATTTACTTGGTCCATCATGTTCCATTTTGGGGAAAGATTTACCTTTAGAATATTGAAATTTGGAGGCGGAATTGCCCATCCTAGGTGGGACCAAATCGGATCGAGAACTGATTAATCCTATAATAGACGGCTTCAAATTTGCAAGAACTACCTTTTGTTTTATAGAAATTGTAGATCACAAGATAAATAATAAGAGGGATTTTTTATGTAATAATTCTAAAGTAAGAGCTAGGCTTGAAACTACGGTGATTCTTAAAAATGACTTATTTTGATTAAAAAAATTATAAAGAAAATATTGAGGAAAAAATTAAATGTAATATGAATAGATTGTTCAAGTGATAGGCAAGTAATCTTTATTAAAATAAGCGTTCATCTTTCTCGTTTTCACATCTACATTGGCTCTCATTAGTCAACAAAGTGGTGGAGCACCACCACCGCTGAGTGCTCGAATGCACTAGGTGCATCTCGAATTACTATTATTATTATTATTATTATTATTATTATTATTATTATTATTATTATTATTATTATTATATAAGAAAGTTGGTTTCAGTTTTATTATATATAAAAGAAAACACTCTTATTAAAACAAAAGGATGGCTAATGAAAAACCGTGAAATTGCACACGAATATGATTTAGCCTCCGTTTATTTCACAAAAAAATTATGATATAGAAAATATTTTTCTAAGAATAATCGCTTATATCGATTACAAAAATGAACGAACGTAAAATATTCTTATGGTTCATAAAATTGTTTAGACATAAATTATTGTTAGTAATAAAAATATTTTTTATCTTTATTTTAAGCAATATGAGTGATTATTATTATGAAGATATTTTTCAAAAATGATTCATTTTTCATGGGGCCTTATGTGGTTACTCTATTTCTCCCAACTCTATTAATAATATGGGGAAAGTAAACTACACAAGGGATGACACGGATGAATATATATCCATTATTTTGTAGAAATAAGTGAAAAGATCGAACAAAATCTCAAAATAAAGTTGTGAATTTCCATCAATGGTAGTAAAAGACAAATTAATGGAACATTTCCAGTGAGGCAAATTCACTTGTCGTAAATATTACAGTACACTTGTTTGGATAGTAAAGAGTACTCTTATACTTAACATTGGACAATAACTCAACATTGGGCGGATTTATCAATTTAGTCATAATCTACTATACATATATCAATTCAATCCTAAATTTTTTAATTTTGTCAATGTAATCTTAAACTTTTGCACGAAATTTCAAAGTAGTCTTTTCGTCCAATTTTTACTAAAAACTCCTGACATGGTGGTCCATAATTTGTCCACGCCAACATGTCACATAAGACAGCCAGTGATGATTGGATGCCACATCAAGCCGGAAGAATTATATTGAAATTTTCTGCAAAAGTATAGGGCTGCTTGAATATCTTTTGATTACCTGTGATTGTAATGCAATAATAGAATTTTTCCAATGTATTCTTCTGACTTGTGGGGAACAAACAAGAAAAAAAAATTGTAAAACGCCGAACAAATTAGATATGTTGTGGGGGCAATATGAAAAAAATTTGGAAAAATTGAGCTCAAGTAATATTATTTAGAAAAGACTCCCATACTATATAAATAAGAGAAGCTTCCATAACAAAAATCTGACCTTTAGTATATCAAGGAATATATTCTGTAAAAAAAAAAAGAGAGGAATATATTCTATAAAATAAACCGTATTTAATATTTGAAGTCATTTACTATATCATACTATCTAATGAAAAATCAAAAGAATAGTACATTTACTTGCGTGAATTCAATGTGACATTCTAATATTATATCAATGATTGGCATATAAGTTTATCAAAATCGAAGCTTTATCACGAGTATAATAAGACGTATGTTTTATATGCGTAGAGTTTGTTTTATCACATCTGCCGAACCAGTTTAAAATATTTGCATAATTATTTGCTTGTGCATTTTAGGTAATTGATTGTATTTAAATTGAATTTTAAAGTATTTAAACCATTCTAGTATGCATATGCTCAAGCTCATCCGTGCACATAGTATTGGATATGCATTACCAATACCCCAAATTTTAATAATTGATTAGCAAAAAAAATACTAAATTTATTATTAGTGTGTTAATTCAATCCTAAACATTTTAATTATACTAATTGAGTTCATTCGGTCAATTTTAATTAGAAATCTCTGACCTAGATGTTGGCTATTTTAAGTGGTACAACTATTGACGTGGACATTTTAATAATTTTTTTTTATTTTTTATTTTATATTTTATATTTTTACTTTTTCTTTTTCTTTTTCTTTTTTTTCTCAAAACGAAGGGTTGGGACGTCCTTGCCAACACTGGACAAGGGTGTTGTGGCCCTCGCTGGCTTTGGGCAAGGACCACAACGCCCTCATCGACCAAGTGAGAGTGCACAACCCCTTGCCTAGATTCGGCAAGGGTATTCTGCCCTAAGTCTACGGAAAAAAAAGAGTTAAGAAAACAAAGGAAAAAAATTTATTAAAAAAATTGATCAAATGAATTTAATTGGCAAATATTTAAAAAATCTAAAATTCAATTGGCACAATTGAAAAGTTTAAAATTGAATAATAGGTTTATAACTTTTTAGTAATTTTCCCGACAAGATGGACATGGTTTTGATAAATATAATATATTAGCCATCATTATTAGTGTTAAAATAGTCCACATCATTTATTCATAAGATTTATATATATTTTTATATACATGCGGTCTCCCTTCATTTATAAGTTTAAACTTTTGGATTGCATATTTTGCTATGGTATCATGCATTAGTCTACCAAGTTTATTTTATGCATGCTAGCCTCCCATCCATCAAATTTCACATGTCATTCTTCATATGACTTGTATTTGACATCACTTGTCCACATGTGGCCTCCTTTTACCCATTAAAATTTTAGGTTGAACCTTCTTTAATCGAAATAGGATAGTGGAACGATTTATCAATGCTTCGATCCTATACAATTGCGAGCAAAAGCACATGATGTGGTCGGCGCGTCATTATTAAATTAATGGATCCAGTCAGTCCAAGCACGTCTCTAGTAAAGAAAGGGCTTGTCCAGGCAGCTGGCGACCCGAATGAGCTCACGTTTTACTACTACCTCGTGGTCCTAGGTGAGACCCACGTCTAATGTTGGCAAATCACAATATTTTTATCATTAGTCAAAGCTTTGTATTAGTGGGAATTCTTTATAAATGAAGATGATTGAACCCGGGTATTGAATTAATGCTTAAGAAATGTTCATGTGCATAATAAAATTTAGACCACGAATATGTTCCATTCTTCATGTTGAGTACAGCTAATTTCGTGTTTGGGTTATCTTTATGAGCTTTAATCTGGTTCTAATGCAATTTATAATATTATCGAGGGTATTCCACAAGTTTGAAGTTTACTTATGCAAGATCGGTTTTGTCATAATGATAGATTGTATAAATTAGTGTAATGATAAAAGGGATAATGACATAAATTTGTCCCTGAATTTTAGTTCAATGTGTAATATGGTCTTTGAATTTTTATTTTTTTCAATGTAGTTTTGTGAACTTTATTTAATATGCAATATGATCCTTAAACTTTTAATTTGTTTAATGTGGTCTTTATACTTTTGGTGATTATTCAATTTAGTCCTTCAATTATATGAAAATGTTCAATGTTGTCTTTCCATAAATTCAAATTCAATAATGATATTGAATATTGTCATATAGTTTATGGACTAAATGAACATGTACAAAAAATTCAAAATTATATTAAACAATTTAAAAGTTTGGGGACGATATTATATATTGGGATAAATCTTAGGGATTACATTGAACAAATTAAAAATTCATGAACTATATTACACATTGAGTAAAAGTTCATAACCATTTATTTTATTTTCCATGACAAAAAGAAATCTAGTAAAGGAAGAAAAAGAGATTTCAGTTATTTTAGGAAATTGATCTAAATTCTTTCAAAATGACCTACGCTAATTTAAATTTATAGTAAATGAGAGATTCACGAGATAATTTGATTATGTTGATGACAATTTACATTTCAGTTCGCCAATAGTTTGGGAGTATCTGGTTATAATTAATCTTATAGTAAGTATGGGCAATGTTATTTTTGAGTTTGCATTATAATAGAGAGATATAGGAAACTATAAGTGCTGAATTTTGAGAAAATGTTTCTCATTTCTTGATGAAAAAGCTTGTAACGGATGAAATTTTTTCAGACAATTGTCAAGATTAATTTTCTGTCTATGAGCGGTTCCATGTTCAATAAAATGATATTGCGCTTCTGATTTATAGTGCCTTTCGTTGCGAATTTGATCCTACAAATTGTGATAATCCAATATATGACATTAACAACATGGGTATTACAAAAAAGACCTCAAGAAATATCCGAAAAAGCATCTAAAGATAAAGATAGGAGTCTTTTCAACAAAACAAAAGGGGTATTTTTGTAATATCCTTACGCCTAGTGACTCATGGAAGTCGGTCCGAGGTTTCGTGCGGTTGTGAGAAGAAGTGCACGAGCAAGTGATCAAATTAGATATGAATCAAAAGTTTGGTCACTCAGGACCTCAATAAAATTCATTAGGAAATTTTGCGAGTAACCTGACTATTTTAAGAAATTGCACTGAGGCCCAAAATACGAGAAATTGTTGCAATTGGACGAGTATAGAGGAAACATCGCATGTCATTGTATTCCCCAAAACAATAATTGTATGAACATTCACCGGATAACATGCAAAGTTGGAAATGCTGTCTCCCACCAATTTCCTGCGTATTCTTTAGTTTCGGTACCAGAGAAACGGAAAAAAAAATTAGAAACAAAGAAACAAAGCCAGAACAAATCTAATTAATTTGCCTCTAAGGTTGCGATGCGGCACGTTCCTAATTGACTTTCGAGGTTGGGAAATTTATTCCTGGTTTGGGGTGCTTTGGCCATGAAAACAAGAAAAAATAAATATTTGTGACATGATGGAGTGGTTCAAATGTGGGTCTTGAGATCACCGATCTTAGAGTGTATCAAATTGTGATCTAAATTTTGAAATTTACCCGATCAAAAAATCAATTTTAGATTTTTGGAATTGAAACCCGATCTATCCATCTTGGGACCAGTATGGAATCAAACCCTCCACATCCGCCCAAGAACCAGTTTCTCATTCTTTCTCTCTTCGATTTGGTATATTCAGATTCTTTCTTTACATTTTTTCATTTTGTGCAATCCCGATCTGTAGTCATGGAAATATAATATAGATAGAGAGAGGGATCCGACAGATTGACTGATCAAAAGAGAGCACCATCCATGAGGCAAGCCAGCAAATTGAACTAGTCGACAAAATTGGTCTAGGCTGGTTTGGTTAATAAGTTAAACCGTGCCCGATGCTCATCTCTAATTTCTGGAGAAAGGAAAGGGGCAAATTAAGCTCATATATTAGATGGTGAAGTTCAAGATTTTCCGGACTCAATTTGTGCTCTCGGGAGATTATAACTTGGGGTCGATCAACCCAATACGATTATCGCAGAGTGTCGGGTTTAGAGATTCATGGGCATCATAAGAGAGATTTCATCTGATTAACTAGCACTATGGACTCTAAAATCGAAACGTGAATGAGCTCGTCCATCCAAGTTGCACAAACAAGAACTCGAAGCACACGAGGAATTCATGCTAATTGAGTTGGGTAGAGATTCCAATTGATTGAAAGGAATACAAGAATAGGGTTCGCAGATTTGACATTATAGTGTAGAAAAACTATTCATATTTCTTGGTCGAAACATGTAAGCAGGATAGGCAACATGCCCTTCCTGCCTCATGTCTATTTTCTAGACACGTCATTTAGGAATGATTAGTTTCGGGATGGATTGGTAATTAGTTTGCGAAATTGGGAATTGGTCCACCTAGTCCTAAAATAGGACCGGACCGGTTTGACTCGGTTGCAAGGTCAGTGATGTCTTCTTCTATTTTTGGTTTCTTTATTCCCTATAAGTGGAATTTTCCCAACTTTAAAAGAAAAAAATAATTTACTAATTAGGATTTGTTTCATAATACAAAATAAAAATAAATTAAAAAACCTTGGCCAATTTGCCGATCCAATCCAGGCGGTTCGATTCCTTATGTGGAACTAGGAATGGGATCGATGCTCTCTAGAATCACTCAAAACTGACCAATTCGATCAAGTTCAATCCAATTTTCAGATTGAATTGAGATTGATGCAACATACCTAATATCAACCTTTACCCCGGTGAGGGAGCATGATAATTACATTGGACCTAACCATCTGATGTCAATCGGGCCCTAAAATACATGGGCCACACAAATGTGCCCCTAAATTTCTTACTTCTTTTTCCCCATTAGAACTAATTTTATCTATAATAAACGGGTCAAAGCATATAAGAGAGTCAAACCATCTTAAGAGAAAATTCTCAAATAAGAGTTCGATTAGATATTCTTAGTTTGGCTTGCACCTAGGAGTTGGGTATTAAAATATCATGCGTTGCTTGTTCGTGGAATTTGTATGCTTTTTATATAAGTGTAGTCTCTTTCTATTTATAATTTCAAGGTTTTGAGTTTGATATTTTAATATCCATTTGTTTCGCGAAAAATTTATGTCTAGAAAATTTTTTTTTTTAAACAATCTCTCATATCATTTACAAAAATAAATCAATGAAAAATATAGTCATTCACAAAAATATCTAATTAATTGCCATAGACAAAGAACACATCTTTAGTTGGTTAATTATTAAGTGATATAATCAATATTTTTAGGAATTTTTTATTAAATCTTTCGTTTTTAAGAAAGAAAGAAATAAATTCGAAATAAATTAGATAGATGCAGTGATGATTCGGCTCAATAATTCATTTCTAGTACTTCATGGCACGAGCAAAAGGACGTGAAGGGGTTGAAGGGGTGCTATCATTGCATCGATGAATCTGGGCATTCCATGTACGTCTCTAATAAAGAAAGTGCTAATCATGCACCTGGTGACCTGAATGAGCTCAGTCTGGGCACCTTATTTTCCTGGCTGAGACCCCACATATAATGTCTATTTTATCAAAACCTTGGGATTGTATTGATGCTGAAGATATGTACATGTGCGTCTAGATTAGACAAGCAAAACCAAGATTGTTCCTATAATATCCCAAAATTGAAATTTTACGCCTAGCGACTCCTCAACGGTAGTTCGAGGTGTGTACAAAGTATAAATTTAAAAATAGAAAAGAATAATTCAAAGGTATAAGTCTTAAAATAAAATTAAGTTTTTAAAGAAACTAGGAACATAAAATGTCCTCTCTAAATTGAAAACAAAGCCACTATTGAGAACAAACTACATGTCCCAATAGCTTCCATGTGCGAACATATTTTGTTTTCTGAATAGATGCTTTGTTCACTTCCCATTGACTTCTTGTGGTTTTAAAAATCCTACAAGGAATTGGAAATGTAAATTGTAGAATCTAAATCAATCCACAAAGTGTTGTGATTCATATCAACCATATAAGATTCATAACAAATACAAGAGATTGGATTACATTTCTCAAGTTAGGCCTTAAATTTGACATAATCATTCTTCATATGTCCCTTCTTTCTATAGAATAAATATTTGGATTCTTTCTTAAGGTCAACTTAATGAAGTATTTTACCTTTTCCCTTCTGCTTACCATAACTTTTATTTTTACCTTGTGTTGCTAAATGAGCATTTTCTCCCAACTCTATAATTATCATTTTTTTCCTCTTAAACACACATGGCCATGAGTTCATTAATTGACCATTTATTCTTATGTGTGTTAAAGGTGTACACATTGCTATGGGAGAGTGTTCAAAATGTAATACACAAAAAAGGATTCGAATATCTCAACTTCAAGGTTTTTTAGCTAAGCTTCAATATCCTTCATCTTCATGATGTGCTCACGCACACCTCTAATACTAATGAGCTTTAAAAATGAAAACTTCATAATCAAAGTCATGGCATGCACCTTTTCAGAACTCTCAAACTATGTATTTATGGCTTCCAATAAAGCCTTATCATTACTATGTTGAGTGACCAAACCACGGATACTAGAAGACAATTTTGTCCTTATAGACATCACACTAAGGCAATTAGATTGTTCTCACTATTCATAAAGGGCTATCTCAGCTGCAATGCTCGTAACAGTAAAAGCATATGGTTTGTCTTTCCCTATAGCATAGTCAATGTCCATGCACCCCAATTGAAAAAATATTAACTCACTCCAAACTTTATAGTTTTCACCATTCAACA
Organism: Corymbia maculata; assembly: GCA_014182735.1. NCBI lineage: Eukaryota > Viridiplantae > Streptophyta > Magnoliopsida > Myrtales > Myrtaceae > Corymbia > Corymbia maculata. The sequence continues at coordinate 13,257,239 of CM024683.1, read as the reverse complement.
TGGGAACATCACTCTTAAATTCAAAGAATTCATAGGTTGTCAAACTGCATATTAAATAATCATGTTTATGTCACAAAATATGAGGCAAAACTCCATAAATCATGTTTTACCAATGTAAAACATAGTACAAAATATGAATCACTAATATAAAAATTGTCCGTGGGCTAAGTTTTTAATTTAAATATATTCATAATAATTTCATGAAGAAACTATCATATTATATTCATTTTATTAATCCTTGTGGATAAATTAAGAAAAATAATACAACATTTCAACCTAATTAATCGTATTAATATAATGAAAATTCCCATGGGATAAAATTCATCATACTAATAGGATTAATTACAATCAATTTCCATTTCCAAATGTGATCCGGAAGCTCTTAATAAATAATTTAACTAATTAAAGATGTCCGTGGCTACTCTCTAATTAATTAAATATATAGATCACTAGACATTTTAATTTCATGTATAAAATACTCACAAAATGCATCAAGGGCAAAATAGTAATATAACACCACTAAGAGCAAAACAGTAAACACCTGGCTAATGACAAAACTGTAAATTAATGTACTAATGGCAAAACAGTAAATTATTCACAAAGGGGCAAAAGCGTAAATTCAAATGACAATGGGCAAATTGGTAAAATAATCGGGTTAGGGGCAAAATCGCGATATCAGCCAAAAAAAACTAAAGCAAAAAGGTAAAATGAAGGCGGGTAACGCTAATCCAGAGCACGTACAGCACACGCGCCTACCCTCCCCGTAGGCACGTGGCGCTCGCGCACCTTTTCACCGCACAGGCGATGGCATCCACGCCCTTGGCGGTCGCCACGCGCATGGCGTGTAGATTCCAAGCGCACGTGGACCCCACGCGCTTTCCTTCCTCCCGGGCGAACGACCGATTTTGGGTCGTTCTCGCTGCCTATTTCTTCCTTGGCATCCACTTTAGACCAAAATAATTCATGGATGTCGGATAACACCTCGACACGACCGCATTGACCCAAAAATCAGCAAAAATGGCCAAGAAATTAGTCTAAACCAAACAAACTCCCACTATGCAAACCATTTATCACCGCGACTTCCATCATCTAATTAGCCTCTGGCGATCACCAATATGCTGGACAAAATTACAGCTATTCTTCCCCATGGCAGTGCGATCGTATTGGTCCAAAGCCAGGCAATGAGTCATAGGAATTTTGCTGGAATTGGCGATTTCCCACTTGGCCCCAAGATGGCTGAATTACTTTTCACTTTAAAACTCCCAAAATACATCTGAAAATCAACAAAACAAGGAAGAGGATATTAACATGCTATGATACCGAATGATAGAAAATCTAACTAAGTATTCTACTCATGCTTAGAGGAACAAAATTCAAGCCCAATTGGAATCTTATGTGAAAAACAAGATCAAAAATAAATCTAACTTCCAACCATTATTCGAGTTAGCGTTCATTGAAAATCCATAGAAACTTGACGGCGATTTGACAACATTATAGGTGCACTCTACTAACCCAATCCCCTCGCATACTAATAATATATTTCGGAATGAGAGGGTTGGTATTAGATCTTGTAATTGCCCTTACGCAATGAATGTTCATCATTAAAAATTGTCCTCCATCAAAGCAGTTATTAAATGGATGGTTGTCACGAAAATGTACAAAACATGAAAAAACCATACATGAAATAACTATTCATCAAAAGTTGAAATATGGGTTAATATCAACAGTAAAATTTATTTAAAATTATACCATAAAATGTGGGATCACATTAAATATATAGCAGGAAAAATATATGTTTTGGCGTGGGGTGCTTTGGCTAAGAAAAAAAAAGCAAATTAATCTATGACATGATGAAATGGTTGGATGTGCATAGGTGGTTGATTTCAGGTGGGTCTACTCGTGACCTAGAATATGAGAATATCCAGTCTTTTTTTTTTCTTTTCTTTTTTTCTTTTTCGATTTGGTCTATTCAGTTTTTTTTTCTTCATTTTGTGCAATCACGACAAGTTGGGAAAGACTGACAATATAAGTACAGAGAGGGATCCAACAGATAGACCGAGATCACGAGAACAAGAGAGAGAAAGAGAGCTCGCTGTAGCATACGTGACTAATGAAGAAGAGAAAAGGCCGAAAAAGTCTAATCTAGTAGTTTTTTTTTTTTTTAATGTGTTCGGCAATTTTAGCTAAATGATTTGAAGAGATATATTGGAATTCATTTGTCTCACTACATTTTTAGAAAATACTTTTTAGGAAGTTATTTTTTAAAAAATGCAATCATTTTCTTGTGTTAGGCTTAAATATGAAAATGAAATGAATAATATTTTTAACTTTTGGGTAAGAAAAATCTTTTCCTTTAGACACATTTTTCAATAATTTTTATTATTTTCTTTTTTAAAATAGATTTTTAAAATTTTTTAAAACAATCGATTTTTAAATTATTTTTTCTTTTCTTTATTTTTATCTTCTTCTTCGGCTAGTGGCTAGCCAAGACGATTGGCCAAAAGGCAAAGCTTAAGCTTACCCAACACCGACAAGCTCTAGACTTGCTAGATCAACAAGTCAAAGGCTTGTGCTCATTAATCAAGTGAGCTCGCCGCTCACCTAGCTTGCCAATTTGGCAAGTGACAAGCTCAAGCTCGCCGTCACTCACCAAATTTGCGAGCCAAGCGAGCGGTGAGTTCGAACACTAGCTCACCACTAATTGGGTGAGCCTCAAGCTCGCTGATCTATTAAGCAATGAGATCGCCAAAGGTCGGCGAGCCTTGAGCTTGCTTGTGGCCAGTGAACTCCAGGCTCACCTCTTGCAAGTTGATGTGGCTAGCAATCGGCCAAGACAGAAGGAAAAAAAAAGGAGAGAAAAAGAAAAAAGAAAAAAAATTAAACATTGATTTTTTTTTAAATGGAAAAAAATAAAGAAGAAAAGAAAGATAAGGGAAGATGAGTGAGGAAATTTTTTTCATTTTCCCCTATTTAAAATTTTTTTTTTCCATTTATAGAAAATGTTTTGCATGGCCGGTTCTTTTTTCCGCGAAACGAATGCCGGAAAATATGAAAAATATTTTTTTGGAAGTTATTTTTACGAAACAAATAGAGCCTTAATCACATACAAAAAGTAGTGGAATCATCGGTTTTGCATAGAAAGTGGTTAATTCTGTAAGGATGCTCTAAGGATGCATTTAGGAAAGTATATAGGAAAAACTTTTGCATAAATGCAAAAGATTTTAAATTAAAGGGTTTTTGTGAAATACAAATAATGTTTGATAAAGCATAATTAAAAGTGTAATGAGAACCAATTTGATTTTAAATGTTGTTTGGAAATGAATAAAAATGAAGCTTAGTAATTGACACCACTCAAGTGAAAAGTTTAGGCAATTCTATTTAGACACATTGCCACTATGCCTAGACAAGGTCAAATCTGATTATCGACGAGCTAAATCTGATGTCGGTGAACCAAATTTGGCACTGGCCACCTAAGATTATGCAACCTTAATGAGGGTTGCGCTCAATTTAAGGCTACATGACCTTCAATGACTTCACCCTGAGGTTGCGCGAGTCTAGGCACCCTCACAGAAGCTACATTCAACTAGTGCTATATTTAGCTCATCAATGCTACATTTAGCTCACGGGTAGTCAGATTTAACCTCACCACCAATGTTGTGCGTTGCCAATCTTGGTGAGGATAAAATTGAAATTTCGAAATTCTTACGAGGATAAAGTTGGAAGAAAAAAATTTATTAGTATTCTAAAAATGGTCAAAGCTTTTAAGTCACGTAGAACTTGCACTAGGCTAAAGCACTTTCAAAATGTCAGCTTTGGCTTAAAGGCCTTTAAAATTTTCTTGCTAAACATCTTAACAAAGGCCTTTAGAGACCCAAAGCTCATTTCTAAAGCTACGCCAAATGCAATCTAACTCCCTTTGGCAACTTGGGCATGAATTTTCATGATTGCAAGTCAAAACTTTTCTCATAACAAAAAGTAGACCGGTTCAAGAGCCTGTTTGGTTCTTAGATAGAATCGAAGATTTAAACCCTTAAGTCGGAAATTGAACCAACCTCAGCTGGCTCCTGATAGTTATGCTAAAAAACATGCCAAATAGAATCTTGAATCATCAATAAAGTCAATTCAGGCTAGTGCAGTTCTTGAATAGAATTCGGACCGATGCTCATCTTTTTATTTTTATTTTTAAATAGAGGAAATAAACAAGTTAAAGCTCGCATCTTGAATGGTGAAGCTGAGATTTCTCTGGATTTGAGTCATGCTCTTAGTAGATTTAACTTAGGATTGGCCAAACCAATACATGTACCACAATTTGTTGGGGTTAAAGACTCATGGGCATCATAAGAGACACTTAATTTGATCAACTAGGACAGTGGGAACTAAATTTGAACGTGAATGAATATGATTTGCTATATAAAGTTCCGCCGCAGGAGCAGTCAAGGAGCTCATGCTAATTAATTGATACAGCATGTCCTTCCTGCGTCGTGTCCACTGTCTAGACATGTCAACCTCAGCCTCAGAGAGGGAGCATGAAAAATAATTATATCGGACCTACTCGCGTTACGTTCATTCATGGGTTCTCCAAAAAACATGGGCCGGACCAACTTGCCCGCTCATTTTCATTTTTTTGTTTTATTTCCACTCCTTAGAACTCATTTTATCTCTAACAAAAGGGTCCAAGCATATAAAAGAAAAGTTATACCGTCTTAAGATAAAATTCTGAATTAAGGAGTTAATATCACAAAAAAAAAAATCCAAACAAATACATTTGTGAAAGATTTACCCAAAGCTAATTTTTGACAACTGTAACCTCGATACATGTGTGATAAATTTTCCGTTTATTAATTTATATTAAATTAAATTAATATCAAGAAAAATACAAATTAGTAATTGATGATAAATTTGTCAAATGAGTACCGATTTGAGGATTTTAGTGGTCAAAATATTAATTTGGAGGGATTTTTCATGACATTAACCTTAATAGTTTGATTAGATATTCTAATTAGGTGTTTTTGTCATTTGATACAATCATTAGCAGGATGATGAGAATCAAACTCCATTGCCAATTGACGTCGAAAAATTTGAACACAACACAACTTTGTCATTGATTGATACCATCTAATTAACAACAAAGAAGATAAAGAATAGATGAGAAAGATATAGAGAAAGAAAAGCTAAAATTCTACATGGAAAACATCCCTAGTTAAACTAAAGCGCAACCTGAATTAAGAAATCGCAAGACTAAAAGTCAAAATGGCAAGAAATCCCACCCACGCAACGCAAGGCCTCACGATTTCTCCGGCGAGAGGATTCACCTTCCCGAACTCGCGCTCGCACGCCACAAGGGTCCCCAAATGCACCACGCAAAAGGCCAGCCCGACCCACGTCGCCCCCATCACGAGGACCAGCGGGTCCCACACGATGCCGAGCGACGTGGCGGAGAGGTAGAGGGGCAGCGCGTTGGATTGGGCGCCGAACCCGCCCTCGGCCCACACAAGCCAGCTCGCGAGGCCCATGAAGAAGGACGAGCCTAGCGAGGCTGCGTGCACAAGCCAGAGCGGGGGGATCCACAGAGGCTTGGCTCGCGCATTGTACCTCTTGCCCGACCCGAACAGAAGGATTATGGCCATGGTCAGGGTCACATTCATCCCGACGACGACGGAAAAGGTCTTTAGGGCGCGTTTCGCCTTGACCCTTTTCTTCTCTTGGCGGGCTTTTGACGAGGACGCTGCCACCGCCGGCACGGGGCGGTCGTTCTCGATTCCATTCCTGAAAGTTTGCGAAGGAGAAGAAGGAGGAGGAGGAGGAGGAGGAGAAGAAGGAAGAGGAGGCATGGCAAATTGGGAGATTTTGTTGGGAGAGTAATTGGAAGATGACAGTTTAGGGGATAAAATGTGACTAAGAGGAGTGCCAAACAGGCAATAAATTGAAGGGCAGGGAGCGAATTTAGGGACTTAACTAGTTTGGAATTGATTTTCTAGGGGAATTCAATCGATTGAATCATTCATGTGGCGACGCTCTTCATGTTTCCTTTCGTTTTCCGAATGCTTTATAATGGCACCATATCTTTACATCTTTGGTGGTGGACTGTTGAATTTCTCAAATAAACAAAATGGGATTTTAAGGAATGTTATTTACCTGGATATTTCAAAATATACTAAATATGCATTTGTTTTATGGAAAATGAATGATTTGGAAAATATTTTCTTAAAAGTGACCATATGTATCATCCGTAAAAATGAATGAATGAGAAATATTTTTGCTATTCATGAAAATAATTAGACATAAATTATTATCGATAATGAAAACATTTTTCATTGATTAATTATTTTTAGGCATATAAGTTATCACATTTTGTAAAATATTTTATAAATTATTCATTTTTGTGAAACAATGAAGCCTAAATTAGGGTAAGCATGCGCATTGCCACGAAAGACTAACTTTATAATGCGATTTTGACCATTAAAAGATATGATTTCTCAATAAATATAAGAACGTAGCCTTGTTATTGTCATCTTAATAAGATTTATGAGAAATTTTTTGTAAAAACTCATCTCACTATCATGGTGCACTTAACTATTTTACGAATGTTTTGAAGTGATACAAATATTTCATGTTATGGTATTGGGAAAATATCACTAAAAATCTCAAAATTATATCATTTGTGACAAATTTATCTTAAACTTTTTTTTGCAACACAAAAAATCTCAAATTATGCAACTTGTGATAAATTTACTCTAATTTTTTTTTTTTATAGTACTAAAAATCCCATACTTTGTCCAAATGGCATTGTTGTCTTTTTTTTTTATTTTTTATTTTTTTTTTTTCCTTCTTCTCTCTTCCCTCCACCATGGCCGGCAGAGTCATACAAGGGCAAGGGCCACCCTTGCCCTGACCTTGGCGACGGCGGCCCTCACCCTCACCCAACTCAGGCGAGGGTGGCCCTTGCATGACTCAAGCTCACTTGAGTTGGGTGAGGGCAGCCCTCGTTGGATCTAGTTAGGGCAACCCTCATCGGCTTCCCTCCACCAGCCATGGTGGAGGGAAGAGAGAAGAAGGAAAAAAAAAAAAACAAGAAAAGAAAAAGAAAAAATAAAAAAAAAAAGAAAGAAGATAAAAATGCCTTTTAGCCGAAGAATTTGGGAATAAATATATCACACAAGTATAAGTTCAGAGTTTTTGGTGTTACAAAAGAAAGTTTGGGATTAATGTGTCACAATGGGCATAGTTCGGGGTTTTTAGTGTAACAAAAAAGAAGTTCAAAATAAATCCGTCACAAGTGGTATAATTTATAGTTTTTGTATCGCAAAAAAAATTCAAAATAAACTTGTCATAAATGACATAGTTTGGGATTTATGATGGTATTTTTCCTATGATAATATACCCTAATCAATAGTAAATCAATTACACAAATTAACTGTAAAGAAGAAAATATTTTGTTATAGAATTTGATTGAAAGTGAACTTTTATTCGTCCTTTTAGTAAATTAACTTTTTCTTTCTACCAAAAATAGAATCAATTTTCTTTAGCCAAGGTATGTCATTGAAGAAATTTACTTTATTGAGGTTAAAAAAGTAAAGTAAATCTTTTGACTTTTCGTGATTGTCTTGAGGATGCATTTGTTTCGTAGAAAATATTGATTTAGAAAATATTTTTGGAAAGATGATTATTTATATTATTTAGATAAATTAGTTAAAAACAAAACATGTTTTCATCATCAATAATAATCTATTCCTAATTATTTTTGTGGGCAATGAAAAAAATTTCTATTCATTTATTTTTGTAAGCAACATTAGCAATTACTTTTTAGAAAATATTTTTCCAAATTATTCATTTTTCACAAAATAAATACACTATTATTCTTTAATTCTTATTAAAAGGAACATCTTAAGATTCAACAGTTGTAGGTTGGCTTTTGATTCATGGGACCCACTTAAAATGGCAAGTCAAGAGCATACTCAAATTGCTAGATACTAACTCGTATCATCTTATTTGATTGTTTAATTGTATCCTTCTAAACATTGTGCCTATAAAATGAAGGGAGCTTTGGCTGAACATGGCCAGAGAAAGAATGTAAGAATTTTTTGGTAAAGTTCACATTGATTTTATGATCCCCCTTGCCTTTTATAACTGAAGATAATGGCATCACGATCCTTACTTATAGCCGTTTAATGCCGACAAGCTTAGCCATCTAAATAATACAAAATGAGAGTGATTTCATGGCAACTTTGACCAACACGACATGGGAAAGAGATTCCCTGACAAAGCTTACGGACCTCAAGACATTTTCATGGTACATTGCAGGCTCAGATTCCTTTACTATTTGATGGGTTCATGATGTACGTCTAGATTGGAGTCGTCTTATGAGTCACTGGCCTCTTGACACATGTCATATGGACTAAATTGTTAATATGCCTATTCAATATTAAAAATTCCGTTGTTTCTGTTTGATTATGTCTATATTCTTCTAGGACCTGATCTATGTCATCTTTTATGGATTCATATGTCTAGAATAATCCCATGGCATGTCTTTGGAATATGTGATCAGCCAAAGGGACCTTGCAATAGTCCAGTTCCATTCGCAAAGAATTCCCTGCACCTCTTTGTATGCTTTGCTAATTTCTCCAAAACATATAGGACTTAAACTCCCTCTTGACCATCTTCTAAAAATATCAGACTTTTATTGCATTCCTAACAATTGATTATGAAGTGTACAGATTGAGGGCTATTAATTTTAACTCTGTGGAGAACAAACATCGACAATTAGGTGGAGGATAAAATCATTCTTATGACTTTGCAAAATACTTAAGTTGATGATCCTGAGACCCTTCAACAAGGAAAAATAGTTATTAGTCGATGAACGGATTTTGTGGATATTCAATGTTGATGGTATAGTTTGAAACAGATACCAATGTAGCTATTTTAACCCAACAGGCAAGTCATCAATACTATTGTTCTTGCCATTAATGTGTGTAATTTCAAAGCAATATTTCAAAGTCATTCATCCCACTAAAACGTAGAGTGTGGAATCTTTGAATTTTGGGATTTGTGGAAAAGATGACATATCCTTTTTTATATGCATTTCAATAAAGAGATGATAGCCAAATAGATGTAAATCAAATTTCTTACGTTCATATTTGACAGCTAGGATTGTTTTCTTTTTTTTTCGAATTTGGAAGTTGAAATGATAATGGAGTTCTACTGGCGAGAAATGTCCACTTTCAAACCACAAATGTACCTCTTCCTATGTATAACTCCATATACTCATACCCAATACTTGTCATTAGGGTCGAAAATCCCTCTTCCCTCGAGAAAGGATCTAGAGGAAGGTGCTTCAGTTTTCTTTCAAAACCTAGATGGCTTTGGTATGAGTTTGTCTCCATGGTAGCAGATTTCCTTGGAATAGCTTCTACCAAGGATTAATAGATCTCTGGAGATCTTGGGAACAAAATCTCAAAGATACTCGATCCTACTAAGGAAATGCTGGATTTGCTTTTGAGAAAAAAATTTCGTTGCATAGTTTTATCTTTGATATGCATGCCCATAAAATCAACATTAGTTTGCACTATGGGCATCTTTTTCCGTGAAAGCATGATGCCGTATTGAATCATAATATCAACAGACTATGCTAACAACTTCAAATGAGCTTCCTCATCTAGGCTGAATAGGATAATGTCATCTACATAGGTAAGAGCACCATGAAAAATGGGCTAGAAGATCTTGCACATAGCCTTTTGAAATAATGAAGGTGTTGTTTGAAGTCTAAACGACATACCTATCTACTAGAAATGTTTATCCGGGAGATCTTTCTTTTGGATGAATGCCCAGTTGACAAAATCCTGTTTTGAACCAAATATACGAAATATTCTGGCTTTTGAGAGACTTCAGAACAAGGTGTTCTTGTTTGGAAGTCGACAAAGGTCTGAAGTAGGCTTTTGAATCAAATACCTTGAGGCAAAAGTCTTGGCATTCTTATTAGTAGATCGTAAACAATGACAATATCTCATCCTGGAGATGGAGAACCAAGTGCTCGGGTTATGATGTAACAATTGTTGAAGCTAACAATGCAATTCAAAAGTGGGTGAATAGGTTGATTTAGAAATTTCGACAAATTTCTTGGAACCTAGATATTTTAAGTAAGGTTGTTTACCTAGATATTGTAAAACATAGTAGATTAGGATGAGCCTGCGCGTTCCGACGAGGAAAAACCCAACTTCCTAGTACGATTTTAACCCACTAAAAGAATATTATGAAAAAGTAGCCATATTGTTGTTGTCTCAATTAGCTTTATTTGAGAATTTTTGTAATTAGTATTTGTTATGATGGTGCAACTTAGTACAGAATACACCTGTCTATTTAACGAAGGTTTCGAAGACAGACAACTTTTCCAAAGTATGGTCATATACCGTAATCAATAGCTAATTAATTAGCCTAGTTAACTGCAAAGAAGAAAATATTCCGTTACAATTTTGCTTGTGAGTGAAATTCATGTCTTTTTACTAAATTGATTTTTCATTTTAACCAAAAATATAATCAGTTTTCCTTGACTAAAGAATGCCTCTCTAGATAAAGCATACTTGAGACCTGAGCCCAATTAACCTATTTGTTAGATCATGTGGATTTCAGATGAGACTTACATTATTTAAGGTTAAAATAGACAAATATATGTGATAGTGGCTCGACAGCCCATTTTCTGTTCGATGGTTTTGTTTCTATAGTCTGACGTGTCTCTTACATGCGACACAAACAAGGTGGTAATTTTTAAGGTCAGATGATTTCAGTTCATGTGGTTTTTCAAAGGTGCAATAGAAATTTTAAAATACCACGAGCTAATATGTTCTTCAGTCCCCCTGCCTGTGGCAAAATGGGTTATTTAGTTTGCTCCTTGACCATTAGAAAGTAATATTCGTGGGTCAGCAGCCCATGGGCCTATACAAAGAACATTTTTGGATGGGCTTAAGCGAAGCTGTCTAATCAAAAAGCCCAGTTCGACAAATTTGTACGTGGACTTCTTTGTCGGGCAGAATCTAGCAACAAGTTAGGCCCGACCTTTGAGCCCGTTTCGGCCCAAGGTGATCACCTCTATTCTAAGGTATCTCCTAAAAAGTAGAAAAATTATCCTAAAAGTCCTACGCCAATTGTACTTTTGTCAATTTAATCTTAAATATTTTTACATTTTGTCAATTCAGTCTTAAACATTTTCACATTTTGTCAATTCAGTTCTAAATATTTTTATTTCTTGCCAATTGAGTCTATTTGACCAATTTTAACCAAAAATTGCTAACATGATGGCGAAGTTGACATGGCACTTTTAAAATAATATTTTAATGATATTTTGAATTTTTATGATTTTTTTCTTCTGTTTTTTGCTTCTTTTTTTTTTTTTTTTAGGGGGAGGGGGTTTGGATTTGGCCAACAACACTTGTCGACCAATCCTCACCGACCACAGGCTAAGGTCGACGACCCTCACCAAGCACAAGCAAGGGTCCACAACCCTTGCTAGCCAAATCCAAACACCCCCCAAAAAAAAAAAGGCAAAGAAAGTAATAAAAAGAAAAGAAAAATCATAAAAAATCAAAAATATTATTAAATTATTATTTAAAAAGTATCACATCGGTAATTTCCAGTCACAATTGACCATATAAACTCAATTGGTAAGAAATGAAAAGGTTTATGATTGAATTGACAAAATTGAAATGTTTAAAACTAAATTGACAAAAATGCAATAAGTTTTGAAATTTTTGGATAATTTTTTCTTTTTTTCTTTTTTGGTCGAAGGACAATTTTCTCCTTAAAAGGTAGAAATTATTCCATTTCAATTCGCCTATCTCTTTTTAAAAAGAAGCTGGAAGATCATATCTTCTCCGACTCCCATATTCGCTGCTCGCTCCAATCTTCCTCTCTGAAGGGTCCGAAGCTTTCGATACCATTGGCAAAGTATGTTTCCCCTAAAAGAAAGCGGACGGAAATTGAAATAATATGCTCGAATCGTTCGGGCCCTTTGGATTTATTCTTTGGTTCTTTATGCTGGTCTCCTGCTTTTTCAAATGCTCGACCTTTTCGGCTATCCTTTTTCAATTCCTTGGATGCCTCCGTGCTTTCCAGCTGATCGATGAAGTCAGAAATGAGAAAGGAAAACACACCAAGCAAAAATACTGGTGTGCCAATGTTATTTTATGGCTCGTGTTCCTCGACTCCGAGGATGGAGCAGGATGTGAAGTAATCCTAGGTTATGGAGTGGGATAGATCCGGATAGGTTAAAAATACTAAAAGATCTTCAATGAAGAAAACAAAATCGAAGGAACATGAGGTTCTTGTTCCCCTAGCATCGGCGCCACGATCGATACAAATGGTGGCTCGGATGGGAGATTAGAGATTTCCATGGCTGCAATACGAGAGAATTCCTATCTCACCTCATCGTGTCTTATAACAATTCTTGTCATGGCCAACAAACGCGATCTTAAGAGATTTCCATCGTATAGCTTCGTATTCTTCCATGGATGCCAAATTTTTAAATGGGTTTTTCGTTTTATATATGTCTGTAATATTGGAGAACCATGTAGAATCAAAATATATACAAACCCAGTTCTTCTATTCTTGTTTTGTAGACTAATTTTTGATTTTGTAGAAGGGTTATGGACAGGATTGGTATTTACCTCACTTGCTACTGAAAATGTTTGGCTTAAGGCGCAAACGAAGTTTCAACTGCCCATTTGATGAGCCCGTCGTTGTAGTCCCAGCATATGTAAGTGGCGGATGCCATGATTGGCAATATGTCCGAGTTTAGGTCCGTCCTTCGCTTCACATACTGGCTAATCTTTCGTAAGACCTAGGATAGACTGGAGACTTGAATCTATGACATTCAACTTGGTGTTTAAATATAAAAAAACTGGGGTCACGCAAGAACATTACATTTGATCACTAATTTGTCTCGGCAGTATTGATGTGGCGCGAATGTGTCAGTCCACGTAAGCATTTGTTTTTTTAGCTTTAAAGGAAAGTCCAAATTGAAAATTAAAAGTACATATTTTAAGGACTCAATTATACAAGAAAAGAAAAGATTGAGATACCTAATTGAAGATTTGCAATAATTCAGGGACCCGTGATGCATTTATTCCCTTTTTAACTCTAAGTTAAGCTTTTTGAGAACATTATTGTTTGGAGGCCATGAGATTTCTTCCATGAATTTTAACAAATTACAAAAACTTTGGAGAGAAATTTAAATGGCAAAAGCAAAAAATTTAGAGCTGTCAAACAAGTAGTTATGTCGAAAATGGTCCATCCCAAAATGACGCATTTTAACACATTTTGATCAATTTCCATGCAATACAAATCTAATAAACCATACACAACCTTTATTGTTGAAACACTTCTATATTTAACCAAATCGAGGAAAATACCAACCCAAATTAAGGTGAAAGCACATAATAAATGAGCAGGAGACCGAGAATGATTAAAGAGAGAGTATAGAGATGAGTTTGGCCTAAGCAAATTATAAACCATCCTAACACTCATATTAAACCTATTTATAACTCATAAAGTTAGGTCTAAACCCATTTACTGAATACAATATACTCATATAACAACTCAACCCATCAAATATGGGTTAAGAAATAAGTCAATGACCTATCTCGACAGATTTATCTTTGATACAATGCAATCGAGAGCATAACCTTGGTTGGACACAGTCTCATAAATTTTCTGGAGTGTTGGACCAAAATAGGCTATACATGTATTGCATCACAGCATGTGAAATAAAACATGAAAGTACCGTAACACCTCGCTACTCAAAAATAGAAAAAAAGGATGGGCGCATGGAGAGAGAGATATAGATAGAGCGGTAGAGAGCGAGAGAAGGCTATTGCCTATACCCAATATATATATGCTTGGCTCACATGAACCTTAGATTAGGTGGGTCTCATGTGAGGCCCACTCCAACCGATAATTCATTTGAACCGGGCTCTCGTGCACCATAATCATCTGGTATTTTATGGAGAGCGGGAGAGGAGAGCGATTGGCGTCCCATCCGATGGTGGTCCCCGTGCACTTTGCAATGTCCGGCTACACGGTGGGCAGCTCGAAAATTGACAGGGACGTGTGAACTGCTATGAACCTTCACATGAAGAAGATGGACATGCTCGGCATTTGCCCTGAAACCGTTCGATTTGGGAGCTTTAGTTACAGGAACCCCCTACGTGACTGCACACGAGCAACTTGCATTTAATGGAAAGCACGAAGATTCCTGCGCATGTTGTTTTCATATGAGCTGGAGTTCTTCTGTTGAGCACCATTATGGCCCCAAAAAGTTCAAATTTTGTTTGGTTCTTGAGTTGCTACTCTTTTGTGCACCTCGTCATCTTTTACATTGGACTTGCTAACACCGATGAAGTACGACGGTCTGCGGAAGATGAGTGTAAGTAAGATAGGTTGATTCGGGGACGAATCGTTCCGAAAGAGGTCACGTATTGAAGCAGGATTTAAAGAGGGGCATGGAACGGAAGTGCCCCTATGATTGAAAATTGAGATGTGCCATTCTGCGAACTATGACTCATTATTGCACGAGGGTCTTCGCCACGGCGACTCCTGCGTGTGTTAGAGGCAATTGGACTGAGAAACAATACAACTCTCCATCCAATGTTGACGGTGACAGCACGGTGCATTTAAATTTGGGTACGCTTATTAAGGGATAGGAATAATTTGACGGGCTACTTGGGAATCTTTCAAATCATATGACCGATGAGAAGGTGGAAAGAGGGGCATGGAGCATAAGTGCGCTTATGATTGAAAATTGAGATGTGTCATTCAAGGAACTATGACTCATTATTGCAAAAGGGTTGTCGCTGTAGTGACTCTTGCGTGTGCTAGAGGCAATTGGACCGAGAAATAATACAACTCTCTGTCCATGGCACGGTGCATCTAAATTTGGGTACGCTCATTGAAGGATATAAGTAATTTGACCGCCACTCGGGAGTCTTTCGAATCATATGATTGATGAGAAGGTAGAGAGGGATCTCAATCTAGGGACAAGAGTACATATGATTTGACCATGTAGATAGGTTGTGTGGGTAAATACCCCCTCCTTAATTTATTTTATAGTTGTCAATGTAGTCTAAAATTTTAAATTTGCCAATTTATTCCTAAAATTTCATGGAAAATTTCAATGTAATCCCTCCAATCAATTTTTGCCGAAAATCACCAACGTGGCAATCCACTAATCACCCGCCATCCCATGTTGCCTACCACCACATCAGTATTGAGATTTTGAGCAAATGTCCATGACTAAATCAATAAAATCGAAAAGTTTATAACAGAATAGACATCTATATAATAAAAGGCAGAACTAATCGGACAAATTTCTAGAGATTGCATCCACATTGGAGCCGGAAAAAATGTCTTCTTTTCAGAGCTTTTTCCACGGTGACCCCACGAAATTGACGCGTAAAAAAGTGCAAATGCATGAGTAAAAGACTCGAGAATCATTTTGCCCTTGGACTATAGGGACAATGATGAGGAGTTGAATGCCATATAGATGGCATCCATATCATGATGATGAGAGGGTCGAGATCGAGAGGAGATAGTGAAATTCGGTGGGCGAACTGAGTGCGCCATCTGTTGCGCCAATTTTGGGGAATCGATTGGTCCTTTTTCTGAGAAATTTACATCGTTCTAGAATCAAACGTAGGCCTTTTTCACATGGATCTCTCTCTCTCTTTCTTTCTCTCTCGTTGATGGGGGAGCTAATTGTGGCTTTGAATGCTCAAAAGAAGTAAGCTTCCTTCCTACGCCAAAGGCTTTGGAAATCGTCTTAGGCACATGCCTAAGGAAAAAGACAAAGAGGAACCGACACTCGAATAGGCCGTGTGAATCGAGCCTAACCCAACTCGGATCATATTATGCATAATCAATACTACCTTGAGAATTAAGCAAAACCCATTTCATAATTCATGCGAAATAATTCTTCACTCGAGGTTCGTTTATTTTAAGAAAAACTTTTCCATGTTTTGGCTGATAAAAAATTAGGGAGATTAAGAAAAACGACTTTCCTTCTTATGAGAAAGAAATATATTTTTCTAAATTATTGAATAAATTGGAAATTTCAATAAAACAAACACATTCCCAAATTTTATTGAAAACCCTCTTGATCACGCTTCTGCCCTCATCAATGTCAAAGAACTTGAAATTTGAGGGACTCGAGAAGCTCCAATCCCTATGTCACATCGCGAAAGGTGGGTCGGATCCGATTGGATCCTCCCGATCCGGGAGAGACCACCCGTGAACTTCCACATTTTTCAATCATAAAATTTAGATCAATTTTTTTTCCAACAATATTACATATCTCAAATTATTTTTCTCTTTTCAGTCATCACCTAAGAATTCAAATATTTTGTTACTAAATAATTTCGCCTGACCTTTCAAGCACCAATTTCTTATGCATAGGCAATGCGCTTGCGAATTACTAATTAATAGAAAATATGCACTCTCGATGAAGCTTGACTACAATATAATGTTAATCTTTACCGGCAAAATTATACTTTCTCCTCGAATTCTCCCCTAAAAATAGATCAATTCTATGCTAATTGTGTATAAGATATCATAACATACAAAATTGGAAACAATTCGCCGAAAAACATATGAAATTTCCTCTCATTTCAATCAATCAATCAACACTCATATATAAATTTATTGATGTGCATGCGCTTCATTTTACACCACAACAAAAAAAAAATATATTGATTAAATATTGAAGATCCAATTATGCCCTCCTAAAGGAAAATTACGCTCCTTATTCCAATAATTCGCAAAAAAAACCACATTAAATTCCTACTTAACTTACATATAAAAAAAAAAAGAGAAGGAAATAATATATTCAGAATTTTCGAGTGAAGAGAAAACCAAACTCTTTTTCCACCTTTTTCTCTGTGTTTCCGCTTCAGCCCCTGCAGCGCGTGATCCTGCTGCACCCCGGGAGTACGGGTTGGCCTGAGCTCCGGGCCGGCAGTTGTAGTACGACGCCCCCCGCCGGGAGCAGGGGACCGTGCCCCGCCTCAGCGCGCCGTAGCTGATGTAGCGCCTCCCCGCCAGGATGCGCCGGTTCGTCTCCGAGTCCATGGCCAGCTCCTCATCCCACTCCCCGTCCCCTCCGCCGGCGGCCAGGCACTCGGCGATCGTGCCCCTGCACTCGCCGGCGGCGGCCTGGTACTGCATGACGGCCGCGGCGGCGAAGTCGAGGGGCGAGGAGGAGGAGGACGCCACCGGCGCGCGGGCGGACAGGGCCAGGCAGACGGCGGCGACGAGGAGGGCTCGGAAGAGGTGGCCGGAGCCGGCGGCTCTTCTCATTTTCTTTCCGATTTCCGGCCGATTTCGCGGGTGCTTTTGTCGGTTGAAGACGGAGGAGGAGGAGGGGAAGGAGATGGGTGATGTGATGGTGGTAGGGGGAGAGACTGGGAGAATTTAAATAAAGGTGACAGACGGTGGTGTACAGGTGCCCCAGGGATAAGGGATTATTTACGGGTGTGCCACTCTTTGACTTTATGTGATCCCCCTATTTCTCCTTTTTACCTTTTTATTTCCCTTTTGTTTTCGTTTTTCTTCTCTCTCCCTCCCTCCCAGCTCATTTGAAGAGGATTGACGTTAGGATTACGCCATTTTTGGCGTGATAGTAAAGGTATTAATACGTTTTATATCATAAATTTAAGAGTAAAAGTCACCCAAAAACTATAAACTTTACCCACCATAACATATTTATTATAAATTATTTTCAATAATGTTAGAAAACCTAAATTTATATCTATGCGATATATTTACCCCAAAATTTTTGTCAATAATATCAAAAAAATTCATAAATTTTTACCTATGTGACATGTTTACCGAAAACCTTAACCCCAAATTTTTTTTTATGATATCAAAATTTTGAGAAAAATGTGTTATACAAATACAAATACAAATTTAAGATTTTTGATATCACAATAAAAAGTTTTAGGTAAATTTATCACGTTATAAAAGTTTAGGATAAATATGCCATATAAATATAAGTTCTAGGACTTTTGATATCATAAAAAATATTTTGGGATAAATATATCACAATAAGAAAATTTGAGATTTCTTATGACTTTTTTTAAGTTTAATACCACAAAAACTTCAAACTAGTATATATGCATATAACAAATTTATCCTAAATGGATACACATATGACAAACTTACTTTCCATTAGTTACTGTTAATGTTACCATCAAATTACTCAGTGAAATTACACATGGAAGTTAGTGGGTATACTTATCAAAATTGTTCGTGGTATTAATCAAATTTAATGAAAAATAAATTTGTCACAAATGTACAAATTTGGAGTTTTTAGTGATAAAAAAAAATTAGTTTAGGATAAATTTGTCATATGTATATTATTTTTAAGTTTTTGGCTATGAAAAATTAATTTTATGTAAATTTATTACATATGTACCTGTTTTTGATTTTTTTTTAATATTAACCTAAATTTATAAAAAAATTTGTTAATTTGCTTAATAAATGCCCAATGAACATTCGTGATTTTCTTTTCTCGTCAAAGAACATTCATGGTATTGAATCAATTATAATAGTCATAACAATAAGATATACCATGTATAACGAGATTAAGTATGCGGTATAGTTGTGGATGCGTCGAACTTGGGTATAGCTATGCTATATAACCTTTTAATTTGTTTATTTGATGTCGTATGTTCTAAAACCCTAATACATTGATAATGAGCAAGATAACTTTCTAAAAGTTATTGCAAGCTATTGTGATTACGGGATGCTGCAACTGAGAAATTTGTAAAACACCTTATAAAAGCTGTAACGTCCCTTTTTCACTAAAGTTATCATGAGAAAATTGCATCGAGCAAGCTCTACATATATAGCAATATATATTAAATTTATTTCAAGTTTTGTTTTGATTTTTTTATGGTGATGATTTTGTTTTGTTTTTGTTTTTTTTTTTTTTTATCTCTTGCAAATGGAAAAGAAGTGTTTATGCAAAATAAGCATTATAAAAGAAAGACTAGATAGATCCTTCATCAATTGAAGCACATGGTTTAACATTGATTGGGTGGCAGGGCGATGATGATTGTGTTTTGGCTATGATAGTCATGCATTCAATTTTGTCTCTCAACTTCAAAAAGATAATAATACAAATCATTCTTTAATTTTGACTAAATATGAAATATAATCCCTAAACTTTTAATTCGTCTAGTGTGATCATTGATCTTTTAATTTGTCTAATATAGTCATTAAATTTTTTATACATGTTTAATTTAATTTTCAAACTATAATAAGATATTCAATGTTGTCCAATTTTATAGGTACTATGTTAGTTCCACAAATGCTTTTCCTTTTCAAATTTGGAACACGATACTTATATAGCAAAATTTCTCCATCATTTCACAGTAACAAAGGGTACTCATCATTGTCGGTCGGGAAGGATTGTCCCTCCCGACACAAAGCATAAAGATCCCAACACGCAAAAAATCGAAATCTATTTACTTTGATAAATACACGCCGGATTGCACACGTGATTCGATCTTAATATCGCGGTAACCTCGGCTTTTTTCGGGGGGACGAGAAGGGAATTTATGCATCGGGACAAAAAAAAAAAGAAAAAAAGAAAGGAAAATAGTACAAAGAAGGCCAGATATTAGACAGCCAATGTGAGGAATTGGACCACCTCGGAAGGGAACCGTAAATTCAAACCGGAGAACCCGACACTAATGAGTGAAGCAGACAGGTCCTTTTAATTTTAAGACGCGGTGTGAAGGCCCACCTTGGTCGATCGAAAAAGCCCAAGTGGCGAAAAGCAGGCCACCGATGGCGACAACCGCGTTTTCATGGCCTCGTGATATGTCCCGGATTTTTTTATTTTTATTTTTGGAAAATCTGTCCGTACGACAGGTGTCCTAAATCTTGTGTATGGAATGCAAGTTTGTTCATCTTTTCATCAATTAAATTAAATCGTAAACCCTATTTGAATAGTACGATTAGGTCATTTCGATGGACATTCCCCTAATTCGCCTACATGTCGCTTGGGAAATGCTTGCGTGATAGCGTTAAATTGCATTTCTTGATGTGATGGTTTATGACTTTATTGAAACATTCATATTTTCAAATTTGAAAATTTTATATTTTACTTAGTTTAAATCATGCGACGGATGCATTTTTAATTTGTTTTGTTAATGGGTAACTCTCGAAACTCTCGTGAAAAATAATGTATTGTAAATTTTTAAGATTTGATGAATATTTTGAATTTTGATGGGAAATAAGAAGCTTTTAGCAGATAGTTTGTGCTTTTATTGAAACATTATGCTTAAAGATTTTGGCGCTTAGAATTCGGATTCATTCTACATTTTGGAATCTTGGACCCAGTGCTAGCGTGACAATGTCTGTTGATTTATATATGTGGTACCCGGCGAGTCAACTCGTACAGGAATAATATCACAACATATCAATGTTATTGGTTCATATTTCACTTTTACTTTGGGGAATTGGTTTTCCATTTTCTTTCTCTCTGTTTTTCTTTTTAAGGAGCATGTTTCTTCTAATTTAGTCTAGATCCGAAAGCTTCTTTCTCCTATTTCAGGGATGTTTTGATCTCGTTCTAGTCTAAACTTGGGGTTTTTTTGCGTGTATGTTTTTGGGATTTCGCCTTCCTCAAAAGGGCATCGGAAGAGTTTCATGAAGGTTTTATTCTCACAGGTATCAAATCTAATACTTGTTCAACCTTATTATTTTGAATGAGAATAGTGTTGGAGACGCACCATCAAAAGGCAAAGCCATAGCAACTAATGGAGATCTCAATTTGGTCTTATTACTGATGATAGATTTAGTGAACCGACTGTCGATTTTAGTTTGAAGAAGTTATAAATCTGCTCTTTGAACGTGTGATCCCTAACTTTGTCCGATTATCTTCTTTTCTTTGTAGTCGTCTCGAATGTGTCTTGGTTTATTGTTGAAATACATTATTTCTCTCTTGTATTTTTGTAGAAAGTCAATAAAATGTTACTTTGACAAGAAAAAAGAAGAAAAAAAAGGAGACATAGCATGGTGAAAATAGCTAAGAAATATGTTTAAGAAAATATTTAAAAAATGAAATAAAGCTCGACCCCGTTGAGTAGCATAACTATGCTTATAGTCTCATTATTTTTCCAAAGTTAAACACATTTCAAAATTGAGAAATTATAACTTCATACTTCATTTATTTCACGAAAAATTTGAAATTTTTTGAAGATATTTTTTCAGAAATATAACAATATTTTTTAGTATTTAAATGAATTTTAATAATGACTTGAGAATTATTTTCCTTCTTATGGAAAATAAAACATATATCACTTTTATTTTTTATTTTCCTAAAGAGACATAAATTATTGTGCATATAAGGGCTACACATATGTTATTATCAAATTTCAAATCAAATTTTATCGGATTAAGTTTTTATGACATTGATACTTTTATAGATTACGAACAATAATTTTTTTTTTCTCTAATGGTTTTTTTTATCGACAGTTCTCTTTTCTATTTTATTTTTGGTTACAAGTCCCTTTCTCATTTTTTTTCTTTTGTACCAGTGTTCTTCTGGTACACATTTCCTTTTGATTTTTCACCTTGTGGCCACCTTGTGCACATCTGGCCCGCCTATTTAGAATATAAAGGGGTGAGATCTGAAAATTTTCAACATTTTGGACCCCGTATAATGAATGACGACATAGGAACCCATCGTACTCGAAAGAGCGACATGAGCAGGTGATTCTCTTTTTCGCATCCCCTTCATCCGCAAAAGTGTTCATGTTGATCGAAATCTTCAACTTTAAAGATGGAAACTATAGCAAGTTCATCCCTTGTCTCAAGCGACCCAGGACCAGTCACGATCAAGGTACTGCGGTGCTTGGCTCGGGTGTTAGAGACTAGGTTTCGACTTTAGGGGACTTGAGCTTGGCTACTTGGGGTCCCCAAGCTAGGGCACTAAGGTTTTGCTCGTAGGAGCTGAAGTTTCTCGAGCTCACGTTGGGAACCCAAGCATGAGTGTTGAAGACGAGTAACCGAGCGTGGCCATGGGACTCAACATAGGCACCGAGATCTTGGGCTTGTCATGAGGGACCTGGGCCCAGCTTTAATGGGCCGCGGCCCATATGATAGGGACTTGGGCAGAGGAGCTGAAAATTTGGGCTTAGCTTGGCTGCCAAGGACTTGAGCACAAATATCAGGGTCCCATCCCCAAGCGTCGAGGTTTCAGGTCTAAGTGCCAAATTCTAATCATATTTTTTAAAAAAAATGATTTCTGAGTTTTAAAAAAGAAAATCATTTTCTTAAATTTAAGAATAGAATTTCCGTCTCTAATTGTCTTAAGCAATTTAAATGTTGAAAAATGAGGAAAATACTTTCTGACGGTGGATTTTCCACGAGACATATAGTAACCTTCAAATCTTCTTTTTCGGGCTGCAACTCCTTTAGTAATGAGTACCTCTCATACTTCTTGGAGCTACGCCTTCAATGAATCAAAATAAAAACAAAAAGGGTGGCACTATTTTTGCATTCATTTTGGCTAAAACACGTCATTTTTCTATTAATCAACCAATTAGTTTTAATGTGCTCAGTTTTACAATAAAAACATGTGGTTGTGTTTGGTGCATGATAATTGAATAAGTGACCCGATGTTGATTCACTCATTTGTTTGATTGATTGAGAACCAAGATCAATGGCCTAAGTGCATGTTTACATATATACCTTGCATGTGATTGTTAGATGGATGGCATAGGTGCAATGCAAGAACTCATGGGTTATCTTGGGTTTCACTTAGAATTGAACTTAGGGACTCCGTGACCCTAGTTACTGTTTATGAGTGATGGCCCATTGCACGAACAATTCAAAGGCCGACCCCGTGGCCACTCATGATTCATTGATGCTTCTTTGAATTCTTTGGACACTTTGTTTGATTGCATTGTGTGCGAATGATGTGATTGTGGATTGTCAATTCTATTTCAAGCACCAGCCTACGATTAAAATAGGTCTAAGATGGCAGCCCCGAAAGCTTGAAGATGGTGGGAGGTCGATATCCGATATTACCTTATTTTTTCGTATTATTCATTCACTCCCTGACATATGTTTCGTGTTTCTCATGTGTGTTCTATAAATGCTTGATGAGTTGCAGGTTTTCCATTTCTTGCCCCATTGGACTCGTTTAGACTTTATTTGCTGTTCTTATGTTGTTTTGGGTGCTTACTTACTTGCTTTGTCATTTCAATTCAAATTGTGTGATTTCCTTTTCATGATTCAATAGAATAGAATCGCAAAAAATGAACCAACCACACACGATCACCTTCCTTGCAACAAATGCATGAATATATTAAGAAGACAAGAATGGACATGTTAGGTGAAACGATGATTGTTAGGTAACAAAAGTACACTAATAAACCTATTAGTGATATCCAAGTTCCCAAACTTTAAAATCTCTAGTTTCGTGAAAATCAACTCCGACCCTTAATTAGGCTTTCTAGCAAGCCCCCAAAACGAGGCTAGTGGTGATGCCTAGATGATATCTAAGTTGTCTAAATAACAACTAAAAATGAACCCGTCATGGGGAGAAAAGATTCATAAGTTAAGATTTACCATACTCAAGAGGGTGAAGCCCAAAGGTGAAGTAATGCCACCTTTGGTGAATGTACCTCTTGAGAGGGCTATCGTAATGGAAGTACCCCTAAACTTGCCTTTTATATCCGGTTTCTTATTCGTAAGATATATTGTGTGTATAAAAGACGAGGCATGACAAATTTTGCTATCATGCGAGGTATGTGTTTGGGTGAACCCACAATCATGTAAATATCAAACTCAATGGGTTGAAATCAAAGATGAGGTGATGAGACCTTTGGTAGACATGATCAAATACCTCTAAACCCTTCATTTGTGCTCTTCACCCTTTTGGGTGCTGGGGTCGGGTTGTGACAAGGGAGCTAGGGACATTTAGTTTCAAGTGTGGAGTCTGACTCCTACACTTTATAAAGAGACAAGATAAAAGTCTAAAAGTGAGTTAAGAGTTAGAGTAAGACTGATCAAACAAAAAAAATTCAAATTTAAGAAAAACCAAAATAAATGGATATTTTGATAAGCAATTAACAAAAGCAATTAATTGCATGAACGTTGTTGAAATTTTCAGGAAATTGTCAAAAAAGTCATAAACTTATTGTACAGTAGGCAATTTAATCATAAACCTTTTAATCATGTCAATTTAGTCTAAATTTTTTGATAAGTTGTCAATGTAGTCATAGACTTTTCAATTGTACCAATTTTGTCTCAAAACTTTTGATAATTTGTCAATTTTATCATAAACATTTTAACAATTCACTGATTTAGTCATTTTGGTCAAAAATCGTTGATGTAGTAACCCGGTTAGCATCAGCATCTTATATGGCATAGCCAAAGCTAATATGGACAATATTTTTATTTTATTTTTCTGAATTTTTTATAAATCTTTTGAACTTTTCCTCTCTCTTTTTTTTTTTCTTTCTTTTCTTTCTTTTTTCTTTCCTTCTTCCTCTGATCGATTGCTAGATGATGATTGGCCACTACCCAGGTTAATTTGGATAGCTCAAGTCTCACTAGTGGTCAGTTGTTGGCCATCATTTGGCCTCATCAGTGGGCAATCATCGGCTATTGCCAGGGCCTAGCAACTAGCCAATGAAAAAAGCAAAAAAAGAAAAAAAAAAGAAAAACTATAAAAATTTCAGAATTTTTTTAAAAAAAATGCGAAGAATTGTCCATGTCAACACCAATCATATCGTATAAAATGATTAGCGTTGCCTAGACCACCGCATCAGCGATGTCCCGTCAAAATTAGCTAGAATAACTAAATCAACAAATTATCAAAATATCTAAGAATAAATTAGCACAATTAAAATGTTTAGGGCTGAATTGGCTATCTTATAGTATGTTTAAGATTTTTGGGACAATTTTTTTTTTCGAAATTTTCCACCATTTGGATTATTTTTAAAAGCAATTGAGGAGTTCACTATGGCTGTGAGAGAACCAAATAAGCGACACTCGCTTTTGTTTCACATTCTCTCTCTCTCTCTCTCTCTCTCTCTCTCTCTCTCTCTCTCTCTCTATAGCTAGGAAACTCCTCCATTTTCTTGCTTCTCTATTTGCTCTCGAAGAAAATTCATCGTGCTCGTCTCTTCATGGTTCGCATTATGTTATGTAGCCTGCATTTTGAGACGCCTTCATCTTAAGCAGCTTCGTTTGGCGATTCCGTCTTCCCCTTTGCTGTAGCGTTCGACTTACTTTGTTATGGATCGAAGTCAAGAAGAACATTTGCATGCGAAAGAGCGCCCGATGACAAATTCGCATGTTGTCGGAGACGTCCGAATTTGTAGACCAAGTTGTTTTCTGCTTTCCTAACTTGTTTGCTCTGTTGAGCGTTGGTAAATCAATGTGGAATTACTAGTTTTCACGTTGTCCTAAGCGTGTTGTGGTGGAGCTAATCATGCTAAAGGAAGGAAAGCATTAGAAAATGTTTATCTAATTTGGTGAATCGCGTGATCTTGTAAGGTCTAGACCCGTCAAATAGGTGGATAAGGTCGGGTTTGGGTCGAGTCGAAAATGGTCCGATCCATATTGACCCATTTAACCCGTTTTGACCTATATTCATGTAATGTAGATCTAGTGAACCATACTCGACTCAACCCATA
Source organism: Corymbia maculata (assembly GCA_014182735.1). Classification (NCBI taxonomy): domain Eukaryota; kingdom Viridiplantae; phylum Streptophyta; class Magnoliopsida; order Myrtales; family Myrtaceae; genus Corymbia; species Corymbia maculata. The sequence continues at coordinate 13,231,542 of CM024683.1, read as the reverse complement.
CCCGATCCAACCCGTATTGTTAAAAGCCATTATTATTGTAGAGAAACTCAAACTCACTTTAAGCTCTATATTAAATGATTAAATCTTCAAATCAAATTAAAAAAAAAAAAAAAAAAAAAAAAAAAAAAAATAGTAAATATAATAAAAAAATGTAAAAACCTATAAATTAAAATATTTTTAAAGAATTTCACCAATTAAATATATCTTTGTAAAAAACCTATAAATTGAGATGGGGTGGAGTCTGGAGGCGAGTGGTGAAGTGTAGCGATCACTGGTAGGTCACCACCACTCACCGAACTTGAAGATGACTTAAAGAAGAAAAACACGTTTTACAATTGGATTATAAATGGGTCAAAAATGGGTTGAAAATGAAAATGAATCACACATTCTAATCTTTTTTGACCAATTAAGATAGAACATGACTCACAAAATGGGTCAATAACCCATTTTGAACTTCTCGATTATTTAATTTGAATAAAAAAATGAAAGATGATATTTATGTATTTTTTCCGATTTTCTAATTTATTTGCTCTATTCACGTTGGTAAATTAACGTGATATCGCTAACTTTTTAAAATTATAGCTAGCTTTGAGGGTATTGCGAAAACTGGGGACGGAGTAAGCCTCATTAAATCCTCCTCGATGCTAAGAATTGGCACTTATGCTTCACCATCCATTGCAAGTTGAGGAACCTTTTAGGGCCAGTTTGATAGTATTTAATTTTATTCTTTTGTTCTCAAAAATAGATTTAGATCATTTATTCGTTTGGTAAATTTTTTATTTCCAAGAATAGATTTAGAACTAAATCAAGAATAAAAAAAATTATTTCTTTGTTTTGGAGACAGTTCTAGAATCATAACCCAATTTTTTCTCTTTCCTTTTCTTCTTCTTCTTCCTCTTCCTTTTGGCTAGTCGCCGGCACTCGGCAATGCCAAGCCACGGCAAGGTGGACCTCACTGGGCCATTGCCAAGTCAACCTTGCCTTCACTCGGTGACACTGACCTAGCTCGACGAGGGTCAATCTTGCCTAGCTCACGGCAAGGATTGGGTTGATGACTCTCACTGTAGGTCGGTGTCACCAGGGGCCGACAACACTTCGGCAAGGTTGTCGACAACCAAAGGAGGAAGGAGAAGCTGAAAAAGGAAATAAAAGAAAAAAGAGAAAAATGTTATAAAATCATTAAAAAGTTGAAGGAAAAAGATTTGGATTATAAATTTTAAGGGTTCTACCACACACATTTTTATCCTAAGAGTAAAAATTTTGGCCAGTAAGGCCGTGCATGGTAACCATTTTATTTTTTTTCAAAACTATTTTTCTATTCATGACTTGTTTCCAAAATAGAATTCCATTTAGTAAAATAATTTTATTTTTCTATTTTTGGAACATATTTCTATTCTAGAAATAGATTTGGAATATAAATTAGAAAAAAAATTCTACTTTTCTATTTTTGGAATAGAAATCAGAAATATTTCTCTCTTTTTTGCTTCTCACGCAAAGGAGTTTCTTATCGTTTGCCGATCACCGCCACCCCCACCCATCGGTCGTCACTTGCCGCCATCACCAATCATCGCTCGCCGCCGGTTGCCAATCGCTGGCCTCCGCCGCCCCCTCCCCTTACTATTGCCGTTTGGGAAAGTGAAATTTTTTTCATTATCAAACGAATTTCTATTCCGATAATATAAATTTTGTTGTACTTATCAAACACGTTTTTTTTGCTTAGAAACTCATCCAAGAATAGAAATAAAAAATACATATTTCTCTTCCAAAAATGTTATCATTCACGTTCTTATTAAATGTCTTCAAATGCTCAAAAATTATTCATAGGAACGAATAAAATAAAATCATTTTTGAGCAGAAATTGTTCCTAAGAGCATAATGATTCCCAAACATGTTTTTAGTATTCTAATCAAACAGTCAAAAAAGAAGAGCAAAACAGGGAGTTTTACTAGACAAACTTGGAATAGTAGGAGTAAGAAGCCCCCAAACAAGTAAATAAATTCCCATTAGTAAGGATAAGAATAGGCGAGAAGATTCATTAAGTCAATTCAATAGCTCCTCGGCGAAGCAAGCAAAGAGAAGAGACTCACGGAGTTAGGGGCGAAACTTGATTTGCATTTTTACTTAGACTGATGCTAACAAGGTCGAGATTATATTCTATTTTAAACACCTTTCATGCACAATTCCTCGAACCAATCTCGCACTTAGTCTGATTGCACCATAAAAAATGTTGTTTGATTGCTTAATTATACTTTGGCTACCTCATGTGGAGTTGAATTAGGTTTTTCCAGTATTCTCTTTAAAGTACTAGGAAAGTTCTATCTCCAGTTGGATGAAATTGGCGATCTTGTGAAATTCAAAGTTCTCAAGTCATGTAATTTAGAAAATTTTTGAAAAAATGACAGTGATGTATTTTTTTACTCAAATTAGCCAAATTTAACCAATCATAATTTTTCTCTTTGGTGTCTCAATTTTTGCATCTATAAAAAGTGCACAACCCGATTGTTAAAAGAAAATACGATTTGATTTGCAAACTAATGTCATTTGAGATTGCGAACTATTGGAAACTAGACTGAACCGGCGGCCACCATATATTCTCTTTGAATAAATTCGCCAAGAATAAAGTCGTACAATGTTGAGTAGCGTTTCAAAAATTGTCGCCTTGACGTTGTCGAATTTCAATTGGACTATCCTTGAAGGACGACAAATTGGAATTTGAGCACATTCAAAAAGGACCGGTTTTCCGACCCGAAAAAAAATATTAAAAAAAAAAGGATTGACCGGTCGCCCGAATCATAAAACGCCACGTGCCATCATGTCGACTCTTCTCCTCCCGCCCCCGCAGCCGGAGAACATTTCTACAGAGCTGAAAGCAGCAAATGGAGCCGCCAATCAATCGGAGCGACTCGGTTCGGGAGCTTGAAACTCGCCGGAAGCCATGGATTCGCGCCCGACGAAGCTCGATTACTACACCGACATGGGGAGGCTCGTCTCCGAGTCCACGGTCGTCTCCTTCCTCAAGGTCAGTCGCTCCCCATTTCTCCCCGGCCTCCGAGAAATCCCCGAGGAACCGGCCGTGTAGTTCGGTGCATTTCGATTCCGCGCTTCGAATTTGATTTCCATGCGTCGTTTCTCGCCGAATGGTGACATGGGTATTCGCGTTTTGGGTGGATTTCTCCGTGTGGTCAGTGCTGGATTTGACTGCTTTTCTGTCTCCTTTGTTTTTGGGAAGGGCGATGATGGACGGAGTGCTTTGATACTGGAGTCTACGATCTTCCATCCCCAAGGCGGTGGGCAGCCGGCGGATACCGGGTTCATCACGGTCGGTGATCGGGAGGCGAAGTTTGCTGTGGAGGATGTCCGGTCGAGAGATGGAATTGTACGACCGGAGGCACTTCGTCTTGTTGAATGCCCTTTTTTGTGATTTCTTATTAGTTGAGTTTGACGTCGTGTTGGGTTGCTTGCTCTTCTCTAGGTTTACCATTATGGTAACGTTGAGAATTTGGCTGGGGATGGTGTGGTGGAATTTGAGACAGGGAAGGAGGTCCGCTTGCACGTGGACGAATCTCGGCGCAAGCTCAACTCCCGGTATCTTCGAATGAGGAAATATCAATGAGTAGTCTTGATGATCAGTGATATTTTTTCCTTAATTATATGTTGCAATGTGCTTGTGAAACATATTATATTTGCTGTGTGACATAACATTGTCTGCATATGATTTTTACGCATCAAAATAACCAGCATCCTATTTCCCTTGCATTGGGCTTCGATATACCATAATCTGTCATTGAATTGAATCCAAATCAAAACAGAGCTTCATACTTGTCATGCTTGTTTAATCATCGCTTTCAGTGCATGGTTGCATCACTGAAGTTTACATGATATTGAGTCAAAGTTAAACCTTATCATCTGCAGCAATCTCTAGGTTCATATTTTGGGATTCCCTTTGACGCTGTTTTGCTGTTATGATGCGGTCTATTTAAATGATCTGTTGACTCAAGCAGGTTGCATTCAGCTGGGCATTTACTGGACATATGTATGAAGAATGTGGGACTTGGTTTGGAGCCAGGCAAGGGTTACCATTTCCCAGATGGGTATGATCTATGAATTAATTTAGTTGCATTGCATCTACCTAAAATCGCACGATAAAAATATAAAGCTTTCAACAATTCAGTTATTATGTGAGGATGCTACGTAGTTTTAGCAAGGTAGTCATCATTTCCTCAATGTGTATTATCTTGAACTTGATTTGATGCTATATGTGCATCATGTAAATTTGAGAATAATCACGATAAGACTTCTAAAATCTTTGGCCGAAGTGCAGTTAAATTTAAGCTTTCTATTTGTTCAATTAAGTCCTCAAACCTTTAGCAAATTTTTGATAAGTCATTCTGTTAGAATTTGCCAGTTCTTATACATGGCAGTGCACTGACACATAGGATCTCCATAAAAGTTAACTGACCAATTTAACAAAGGACTTGTTTGATCTTTGGATAAAAGTTTTAGGAGTTATTTGCACCAAAGAAAAGTCCTAGGAGTTATTTGCATGAAAGAAAAATTTTAGGACACAATTACTCTTTGGACATAAGTTTTAAGTGTCATTGGCCAAAACAGAAGACTTATCCAAAGAGTGGGAGTTCAAGGATTTGTAATTGGTCAATTTACTTAGATTTATGCTTACTAGGTATCATATTTCAGCTTGTTATACTTGGAGGATTGAACTTGAACTATCACTTTTCATCAGTATACAAATTTTCTGGATGTGGCATTTTCATATCCGTTGTGGATTTTTGGTATTAGATAGGGACCATCGATGATCATTTTTACCCGGCCATTTGCATAATTGAAATGCAAGATCTTCCTAATTAGGCGAAATTTAGGTGTACAAGCCTACATATCATTTTACTCCTCCATTCCGGAAGTAGCATTCCGGAAGTAGCTTCAGAAGGAAGGCTTCTTGTTTCTGCTGGATGCCTGGAATGGTTTTTAAGTGTTTTCTTTCCAGGCCATTTGTTGAAAATGAGCACATATATTGTTTTACTCCTTGAGAATTGTATAGATCTTTCAAAAGTAGGTTTGTCAGTACAAGTAAAGCTTCTTGTTTCTGCTGGATGCCTGGGGCTTGTTTTTAAGATAGACTTTTTTGCAGACCATTCGTGGAATATAAGGGCATTATTCCACCAAGTGAAATATCTAATAAGCAGAAGGAATTGGAGACCGAAGCTAATGCATTGATATCTAAAGGAGGGGAAGTAAGAGGCTACTTTACTTTTCCTTGTATTGAAAAATATAGACTTTTAATGGTTGGTTGTGTTGCTTCATATGAAATTTTTACTCATTTCATGATACCTTTCAGGTTTGTGTTGCCATATTACCTTATGACAAAGCTTTAGAGCAATGTGGTGGTTTCCTTCCTGATTATATTCACAAGGTCAGGAGTTCATATACAACAACTATTGCCCCTGCTGCCTTTTGCTTAGATATCTTCCTGCATTGTTAAGCTTTATCCTTTGCAATAAGAAGCAAGGTTTCCAAACAGGACCAGACCTGACATTTCAATTGGTGGAACTGGTCCTTGATCCGGTTTGACCATTCTAGGGATTTTTGATGGGTGGAAGTGATATGCAAGGATCAGGAATTGAACCACTCTCCCTTGGGATTACTGGGCAAAACCAGTAGCCAAACTTCTTTGTGCAATTGTTATAGAGCAGTAGTCTACTTATTAACAGAGAGCCCATTGATATCTATAAGAAAAAGTTAAGTCTATTCATCTGGAGAATAAATTACTTACTCCACTGGAAAAATTTGTAAGATTACGCTGATGGGAACCAATCTCGTGCCTCTGTGTGCTTCCCTGCCATTGCTTCTGGCCAGCATTTGTTGGCCTACTTGTCTAAGTCTGAATATGGAATTGTGTCAGTTTAGCCAGTTGAACTGTGAATTGACTGGCTTTTACACTGGTCAGGGGTTTTATAACATTTATTTAAAAATAACGTGCTACCTTTTTTTTTTCTTTTTTTCTTTTTTGGGTCTGTATGTGCTACCTACTTCAAGTTTTCTACTTTCACTCAAACTATTAAATATTCATATAAATGCCTTGACAATCTGTTGGCACACCCGTTTACTGGGAATGAGAAGAGTCAAATGAGAATGAGATGTTTCATTGCTGTTCATTTAATGTTTGGTGACTTGGAATAATATGGAATGAAATGGATATTGGAAACGAAAGAGAGACTTCATTGCTGCATTCTCATTAGTGTGGGGGAAAGGTAATGAATTTGAAGGAATTGCTATGACTTAATAAAGAAAAGGAAATTCCATAGATAGCTAAACAGCATGAGAACAACTAAATCAAGAAATATGGCATGATTCCTCTCTTTTTCCTTTTTTTTTTTAATATTACTTTTGGCAACTTTTGAAGTAAATTTGTAGTATATGGTTCTTTATTATGATAAGTTTTGATCATGTTTCCAACCATACGAACCTCAATTCCAATTCAAAGTTGTTACGAAACATGATAGTTTGAACTCTATTTACAAGTCGGATTACCAGATGTTTATTCTGATTCTTTTTACTTCATTTCAATCATTTCTTTCCAACTAACCAAATGGGGCCTTGATAGTGTCATACTGCAAGGTTCCAAAAGAAGATGTGGATATCATTGATTTTACGGTTTTCAGCTGCTAATTGTAGTGTGTGTTGTGTGAAGCATTTATTGTACATAACTCATCTTGTTTGCCCATATAATTACTGGTAGTTTCCATCATATATGTGCAGAGCATTTGATATAACCAATATATTGCGACTATTGCAGGAAAGCACTCCTCGCATCGTGAAATTGGGAAGTAGCCCTGGTTGTCCATGTGGCGGTACCCATGTTAATAATCTATCAGAGCTAATTAGCATGAAGGCAAGTATTCAGCTGCACAGATCCTCAGTAATAATTACGGGATTGTTAATGTCTGATTTAATTACTTTATTACTTAGAACTGAAAACAAGAGTATGATGAGAATATACCCCCTCAACGTCTGGTATGACCCTAGAAAAACCATTAGAATCCAGTCCAATGTCTCTTAAGTTTGTCGGTTATGTTGTGTTTCCATGTTTGACAGCCTTCTCTGTACTAAGGCACTTCGATATTTGTTCAGGTTTCCCAAATTCGTACGAAGAAGGGTGTGACAAAAGTTTCCTATACCGTGGGGTGATTTTGGTCCTGATTAGAGCTCTTAATGTTAGTAACAAATGTATGACAGCTTGATGTTAGGAACAGACATCAAAATGATATGGAGCCTATAGTGAGGTATGTCCCGCCTTATCGTACATTGGTCCCCTGGTGGGCATTCTCTGAATTTGGACTTTGTTAACTACGTTTGGAAGTAGTAGTTTGACATCCTCTTACTATACGGAAGTTCCATTGTTATATCTCTCTCTCTGTCTTGCGATAAGCTCTTTAAGTTGTCATTACTTGTGGTGCTTTCGTGGACCTTCAAGAAAGCTGAGATGATAAGCTCTTTATTGCCAGTCGTCTTAGTCAAGTTTTGGAATATACGCATATCATGATCCTTTCTGTTAGGCTGAGAACTGGACGTCACAGCGATTTGGTGGCTGTGGGCTCCTGTAGTCACTATTGTATATCATTTGTGCGTCACGAAAGCTGATTAGCTGTGAAGTTACGTACTGGCTCGTCTTCTCGTTGCTTCCCTGCCTGATCGAAAGCGACTCTTCTGTCGGGATTCACCTGCTCAATGCCAACTCTTCATTCTTTGTCCCTCTTGAGATTGAGAAGCTGATCTACGCCTGAATCATCTGCCTGCCGGGGAGTTTACCCGAGATTTGCATCACAGATCCTATGAAGCATCACGAATCAGATATTTAGTCATGCTGGAGTTTCAGCTCCTGTCAACATAGGTTGTGGTTTTGGATTATTCCTACTGAACGGTAGTTTGACGTCCGCGTTGATCCATTGCATGAGCTTGCTCTGGTGGTGATGTGACGGGACAACGACGCGACCGATGCAAGCATCGGCCTATTCGGAAAATCGGGTGTACGGGACTGAACTTTGAGGCAGTCCTGAGAGATGCCCTGTGGTCCATATATGAACTGCTTGGGCAGTATCATTTGGGGCTCCACCCCTTCTCAGGTGTCTTGGTCCCTCTTGTGCTCACTCCAGCCCCACTCATTTTACTTGGCATCCCCTCTTGTGGATAAGTTCCTCAGAAGATCTCATCTTTCAACCGAAAAGTCACCCGGCTTGGCTCTACTTGTTTCATGGAAAAACTATCGACGCGTTCTAGGAAGATAAGTCGTCGAAAAATGGTTTCCATGGCTGTCGAGCTCAGGCGACGACTGGACCCGACCTGACCCGGCTTGCTGCCATTTCAGCTTCCTTTGATGACTTTTACTCTTGCGTGCCGATGTTGACAAAGGAAAACACGAATCGTACATTCAATTTTCCGAATTGGGTTCCTGGTCGATTCTTTTGTTGCATGAAGAATCTCCTTTTTCCATATCGTTTCGGCTCATATTGAATCCGTCCTTTCCGTATGCTTTAAGGAAGGGCTTCCTTTTGCGAGAGACCCACTAGACGTTGTCAAGTCAAACTATCAATTTCTCAAGGCAAGTGGTCAACTTTTAATAGGTGTAAAAAATCATGGACCTCCAAATTGATACGAGAATCTAATAAAGCAGCTGGAAAAATGCCTGTGCAATAATTGGATTTCTGGTGGACGTGGGCTCTTGCCTGTCCATCACCATTTGTGCGTAAGGGATCCAAATTCTTCCGATTTCGTCCGGGAGTAATTAATGAATGAATTTTTTTATTAATAATAATAATTTATGTTTAATTATGTTCGCAATCGATGAAAATATTTTTCATTTATTCATATTTGTAAATGATATGAGTGGTCATTTTTAGAAAAATATTTTCAAAAAATATTTATTTTTTACAAAATAAACAAAGTATAAAAACTGAATTCCATGCATTGGCCTAATGCTTTATATTGCAATTCGAAACGCAAAAGAGCTGGCTCAGATTTCTTTATGCAAGTGTCATCTTCACTTATTAGTCTAAATGTCGATAAATTATATTTCTTGATAATTTTATCGTTCTTTAAAAAAATCCTTCCTAAACTAGGACAAAATTAGGCAGCTCGATTTGGCCGAGTTGGGCAAAAGAATTGGTCAACGTCTTTTGGTTAGGCCATTGATGTCCCAAATCTAGACCATATGCTGTAATGGGAAATTCTAATCCAAACTTTCTGTTAATTTCGCGAAAAATGAATAATTTGGAAGAAATTTTCCTAAAAATGACCATTTATATCATTTACAAAAATGGATAGATGAAAAATATTTTCATAGTACGTGAAAGTGTTTAGGTATAAATTGTCATTGCTCGCTAATGAAAATATTTTCTATTAATTAATTATTTCAAGTGATTTAAAAATATATATTCCAAATTATATATTTCTTGTGAAATAAGTGGACCTTTATTTATGATATTTTTGGTAAAAGTTGTTGTCTAAGCACATGTGAACTCAATTATGAATACGTAATCAAGCAAAACTCCCCATCAAAAGTAAAGCAATTAAGCTTAGAGCTAGTTTCTAAATCAAAATCGTTTTAATTTACTAGTTTTCTGTCACCTCATTGGGTAAGGCTGCTTGCAATCTAAGCCTTAGAAAGTGGGAAATCAAAGTTGACTACGCATATTTTGTTTAAGATTTAGCAAATGTAGAAGGTTCCTTTTCCACCAAAATCTGAAATACTACATAAAATTTCAAATAAATTATCAGAAAAGATTGCTGGTGAATTTATGTGTCGGCATTTGTATGTCATGAAGATTTCAAGGGTATCGAATTTTTAAAAAAAAAATCAATAGTGCACAAAAAAATGAAACATCTTGATTCAAAAAAAGACACAAAATAAAATGTAAAGGTCTATTCAAACTGATAAATCACACGCCCGAACATTTTCTTGATATTTCTCCAGTGTCGTGGTGTTTGAATCAGCTTTCGCGTACAAAATTTAATCCAATTTTCCGATCGGGTTAAATATAGAATGCCGTTCGGATCGAAACATGATTTGCAAGGACAGCTCCAAGAATGGTGCCGACAAAGTAGTTGCTTTCTTTGGATCAAAACTATCTGATGTTGGAAAGATGATCATCTCAAATCGCAGTTATCCACTTTATTGATTTTGCTTTATTTAGACATCTATCCGATTTTTAGATAATATCTAGAATCCTAGCCGATCTTGTTTAGCTTTTATTAGTCATTTGATTAGATTTCACATGATGTTCTTAATAATTCTGTTCACTTTTTTCGGATGGCTTTCGAATAATCAATTACCGGATTTCTTTTTTAGGATTTCGATCATATAAATCTGAATTATTCTCTCCAATAAAAGCTCACTAATTTAAAATTCTAGAGAGTTCTCTGGGTTATTGCGCAAATTCGTGTGTTTGCAAAATTATTATTATTATTTTTTTAAGATTCGTGTGTTTCATCCGATTTTGCTAAGTTGATCTCACTACATTTATATATTCACCCGCTCAAAATATTTATTTATATGATAAATTTGACCATTATATAAATCCCAAGTCCCGACCCAAAATAATTCCCAACTTAAAAAAACCCACTCAAAATATCTAGTTACTTTATTAAAAGAGCAATTGCACTTATGGTCGTTTTAGTCGTCGAATTATTATATTCGTGCGACTATGGACTTTTCCTTTGATTTTCAAATTTGGGTTGTCATTCTCGCACTATATGTGAATGTTTTAATGGTGCTCTTGGGACCCGTCTGTACGGAATATAATTACTTTGTCATTTATTTTAGTCATGATAACGAAATTGGGTCTTGAACTTATGAATTAGACTCGTCAAATGAATGAATCGAGTCAAATTTGGGTAAGATAAAAAATAATCCGATCCAAATTAACCCATATAACCCATTATGACTAATTTCCACACAATACTTAATATGACCCATATTGTTAAAACACTTATATATTTAATTCAATTTTAAAAAACTCAAGCTCAAACTGAGGTAAAAACATAGAGTGAGTGAGGGCGAGAGAGTCATAGAGATGGGGTCTAAATAAGTGGTCAATCCATTTTGACACCCATATTATTTTGGATTTTACAATGCTAAATCCACTTATAACTCGTTTACTAAATGATAACTAACTCATGTAACGACACAACCCATCAAATGAGTTAAGAATTGGTTTTCAGATCCATTTTGACATACATTTTTTCATACTACAATACAAGTTTTGGTCATGACTCCGATATCATTACAAACAAAAATATTCGAATAGGAAAAATGATATAAATTGTCATTAAATTTTGATTTAATGTATAATGTAATCCCTGAACTTTCATTTTGTTCAATATACTCTTGAACTTTAACCTAATGTACTTTCAATTTGTTCACTATGGTCTTTGAGCTTTTGGGTGCATATTCAATTCATAATTCAATATTGCCATTCTATTAATTCAAGTTTAAGGATAATATTGAACATTTTTATATAATCCAATGACTAAATTGAATATATACTAAAAACCTAGGGACCACATTTAATAAATTAAAAGTTTATGGGCTACACTACAATATAGCTAAAGTTTAGAAACCATATCAAACAAATTAAAAATCTAAGGACCGCATCGCACATTGCACCAAAGTTCATGGATCATTTATGTCACTCTTTCTTCTTAAATCTACTCGAACTCGAACTCGCGAACGTGTTTCTTTCAATGGGTTTCCTCACGACATATCCGCCGCGGATCGTACCTAACGAAAGAAATCAGAATCTAATTCCCCTCCACTTCAACGAGAGAAGAAAAAAAAATGGAGAGTGGTCGATCACTTAGGACCGGTCAATCATTCCCCCATATCCCACCTGATTTGATTAAAAAAAAAAGATTGGACCTTTCTCCTATCGTTATAAAGTTCGGCATATATATCATCCTCCTCCTCTTTTCTTAGGCAAATGGAAAAGGCAAAGGCAGGGGAGGAGAGGAGAGGAGTAGCTGGAGTGATTGACCCGCTCTCGTCTTCCCTCTCTTCTCCACCATCCGATTTTTGTCTCTCCCTTTTTCTTTTTTTTTTTTTTTTATTATTTTTTTTTTTCACGCTCGCAATTAAAACCCGCGCATCTCCCTCTCGCTCGTGGAGGAGGCTAACAAAACCTCCCTTTCATAACGGCCCCCCAGATTCTCTCCCTCTCTCTCTCTCTCTCCATCTGACGCCTTCTCTTCGCCTCTTCCGAAGCTCCTCTCTCTCTCTCTAGGCAGCAGCAATCCGCCGGCGCTCGCCCCATGTCCGCCGCATTCCGGTCCCGCTCCCGCTTCTGACCTCGTCCACGCCGCCGGCCGATCGGCTTCGAGGTGCGTTTGCTCGCGCTTCGTGCTTACGTTTTCGGTTCGGTTCGGTTTGGATAGGCGACGGCGTCTTTGCTGCGCGCGTGCTTTTGCTTGCTGTAGTAGCTTTTCTTTTTCCGTGGATCGGAGCTGAGGAGAGTTTTTTTTTTTTTTTTTTTTTTTTTTTTTTTCATTTTCTGGGGATTGTCACGCGTGGTTGTTGGAGATGTTGGAGCTTGTCGCCGCGAGTTGCTTTGCTTGTTCGCATTGGTTGAATTGAAAAGGAATCGCTAGATTATTTATTTATTTATTTTTAACTTATGGGTCGCTCGACTTTCCATGCGAGATGGCCGCCTGAATGGCTTGTTTTGTTTCGTCATCTGTGTTTAGCTCCGTTTGTTTTGCGGATGAGAATGATTCGGTGGAGTTATTTTCGTAAAAAGGATCGCTCGTATGTTTGAAAAGTAATCAGTTGATGAATGATGGAATATATTCCTGGACGACAAAAATGTTTTTTGTTTATTTATTTTTGCAAGTGATGATTTTTATGAAAATGTTTTACAAAAATCGTTCATTTTAGGCTAAACAAACGCACCCTTGACGTTGATATGAAGTACTGGCTTCTTCGGTACGGAATGTAAAGTTGATCGATGTGCGATGAAATATATGGGGTGCCCTAATGCTGCTGTGGACTAACTTTTTTTTATTTTTTATCGTCCACAGTCCACAAAATTCTGGCGTGATTTTGGTCTGCTGGTTGCCACCGTGACCCAATTGAAAGCAAACCAAAGTTCAGAGATAAAAACTGGAATTTTGAAAATGGCCAGTTTTTGAATAAGTAAAACTTTAGTGACCTCCTGTGTAATATTTACTGAGATGAAATTATGGATGCTATCTCTGTACTAATTCATTGGTATACTAGTTTCATTTATTCAACAGCTTTTTTTCTGAAAAATCAAAACCATGACATGAAATGATCTAGATTAATGTTGATAGCTGACGACGATACTCTATGTTTTTTGCCTTTCTTTTCATGGAAATTTTAGTTTTCAAAATTCTTTTTTTCATGGGACTAAGGTGCAAATCTTTTAGGAAGTAGATTTTTGAAGTTTAATGTTCAAAATTCCATGACTAAAGGGGGAACATACCTCGACTAAACTGTTATGCGCCTTGCACTCTTTACTTGGATTGCCATGGCAAAATTTAGGTTGAGATGTGTAATGTGAAGGAAACTGGAGACACACTCTACTTTCTACAGATTCATGAAGAGTCATTATAATCACAAATTTACTCGTTGGAAGTTTGTAGCAGTATATTATTTTAGAAAATCTTTTATGTTAAAATGTCTTAAGAAAAAGAAAACTTTAGAAGTTCAATCACATGGACCATCGCTAAACTCTTTCCTTTATCAGGATTATATATCTCTGTTGTGCAGGGTGTTCTATTGATAAGGAATACACTAAGAGGTGATTTATGATTGCACATATATGATATTCGATTCCTGGAGATGGTCCTTTTGTCTATTAGTCCTCCTTTTTACTGTTGCCTATTTAGTGTTTATATATGCAACTTTGCACTCTCGCAGGAATCAATCATGGAAGGGGGAACTGCAATAAAACATGATACAGAACTTAAAGTGAGCTTTGGCTATCAATGCAATGGAAGCAAGTTTGATCCCTATGAAGTTTCTAATGGGTATGATATACTCCATGGAATTAAAGTGCAAAGACCCAGTAGTTTCTCATTTTCCTGCTTATCCGGTGCTGCTGTAAGTGCCAATGCCACCTTGGCAAATACAAATATCTGCCACGGGGTGATAGGGGAAGAAATACTTCCTACTTGGGATTCTCCAAATTCATTTCGCAAGATTTCTTCATCACCATCCCTTTCAAAGTTGGACATGTTATCATCATCTTTACAGAGCAGTACATCTAACTTAAGCTGTAGTCCATCCTGTCAAAGCGACTCTTTTGAAAGTGATTCGTTTTTAAAGGCAATGAGCGCTCCTTCAAAGGGTGACACTTTTCTGAATGCTACGGAAGTTCAAGTAGCTGGTGGAGCAGCTGGGGAGGACAGGGTGCAAGCTGTTTGTTCCGAAGAGAATGGATGGCTATTCTGTGGAATTTATGATGGATTCAATGGAAGAGATGCAGCTGATTTTCTTGCTGGGACATTATATGACACCTTCACAAGTTTCTTCAATGCTTCTTTAGATTGGGAGTCAAAGCAGGAGTACCTGAAAGCTTTTGATAGTTCAGATGCATATGGGTCTCTCCAATACATTTTAGAGGATAATAGTTATACTTCTCATGGGAAGAATTTGCTACCAAAGAACTGCAATTTTGAGAATCCAGATCCCGAGAACCCCATGAAGAATGCTCAAAATATTCACACGAATATGCCGTTAGAATCATTTCAGAGGGGTGTTGTAGATTGTCTTCTACATGCTTTATATCAGGCAGAAAATGATTTCTTATACATGGTTGAGCAGGAAATGGATGATCGTCCTGATTTAGTTTCTGTTGGTTCTTGCGTTTTGGTTGTGCTTCTGCATGGCAATGACTTGTACACACTCAGTCTTGGGGATAGTAGAGCTGTTTTAGCAACATATGAACAGCATGACAACAATGACAGCAAGGAGTTGAAAGCCATCCAGCTCACCGAGAGCCACACTGTTGACAATGAAGTTGAAAGAGCTCGACTACTGTGTGATCATCCTGATGACTCCATGACCATTTCAATGGGGAAGGTCAAAGGCAAGTTGAAAGTCACACGTGCCCTTGGAGTTGGATACTTGAAGAAGGTGGTTTCTTATTCTCAATCACTATGTCTAGTCAAATTGCGTCATGGGAGCAAAGCAAAAACAAATAAAAATGCATGATACTATGCTTGGTTGAAAATACATGGATTTTCACCTATGGCATGACCATTTCTTAGTCAGGTGGCAAAGTTTGATAAATACGCATTTTTTTCTAAATATTAATTTGTCTGTCTTCTCATGTCTCATACATGGAAAGATGATCATGAGCAGCCACTCTGTTGATCTTGCTACAGGTCATATGCTTGTGATTTGCATAAAGGAAACATCTTCTCCTGAATGGTGACTGATTTTGCCATCAGCATCTTTATTTTAAAAATAGTCTTGGTTGCCATTTGACTATAACTCAAGTTGTGCTGATCCAAGAAATTTTTATGTGGACATTGTTGAGTACATAAAAGATTTTCCATGGTGCTTCAACTATATCGATGTAGGATAATCATTAGTGGTAGAGTTCAATGGCTACTCTACCCCCATGCTGCTCGTGCGTATATTGCATGTGGTGATGCTAATGATCCTCTTACATTTGCAGAAGATTCTAAATGATGCACTTATGGGTATCCTAAGTGTCCGTGATCTTATAAGCCCTCCATATGTTTCTACCATACCATCAGTGAATGTGCACAGAATTTCAAAAGATGATCACTTTGTCATAGTTGCAAGTGATGGTCTGTTTGATTTCTTCAGCAACGATGAAGTAGTAAAAGTGGTGAATTCCTGTATCCAATGCAACCCTTCTGCTGATCCAGCAAAATATATAGTAAATCAGCTCATTTTGAGAGCAGCCAATTCTGCGGGTAAATTTCGTGCTACTTGTTCTTGCTTGATTCTTTTTTATCTGTTTTTATGTTACTCTGAATGTTAAGCTGACTCTGTCCTTCTAAATTTTTTCTCCATAGTATGTGAATATGATCTAGAGCAAATGAAAGTGTGGACTATTAGTTGTGAGAGTTTGTATCTTATATTGATTTAAATTCAATGTGAACCAATTCTCCCTCTGCGTAATTGCAGACTTCTTCCAGTCATTTTTCTGATGGTGACAGGGATAGTCAATCGAGTCACCTGTTTTACCCCTGTTCATGCGGTTGTTGTCCATTGTAGGTTAAGTAGCATGTGCTAAAAGTAGTGATTCTTTATGATATTTATTTTATCTGTATTATCAGCAAGGCGGGCTGCAGTATTTCTTCTTTTTTGTGAAAGCCTTGTATATCCATATGTGTGCTCATGATTGACCCTGTTTCGGCATGGAACCTGGTTTAGAAATGTAACATGATATTCTATTAGTGATCCTTTTCTACTCTCCATGTTATATCTTTCTTTTGTTAAGTCACCTGCTCTTATATAGACTGCTAGTGTAACTTTTACTTGTGTCATGCATTGTATTTGGCCTTGCCTCGTTTAATAACTATTTATTATGAAAGAACGGTAGAGGGTTGTCATCGCACTAGGTTTCATATTCCTAAGTGATAAACCTCTGTATTCATGTTGCTACAGCTTTATCTTGTACAAGGCAGAACTGTTATTCCATACCGATGCAGCCTCTGCTGAAATAAATCTAGGGAGCTAAAAGACTTGCTCAGTGCCATCAAGAGAGAGAAATGTTATTGTTTTGCTAGCTTATGAGGGTATAAGAACAATTGGCAACAGAAATATTGGATGAGGAGTGAATGGATTGCATTGATGAGATATATAAACAAAGTTACCCATCTTTTGGATAGTGGAAAAGCTTCTTAAAACAAATAGCAAGGCTGACGAATCTATGCAGCCATCCTCCATTTGATGACTAATTACAATTATTTTATCAGCATCTTTTGATACATTTGTTTTAGCGTTGCAGGCTTCAGTATCGAGGAATTGATGAGAATTCCTCCAGGGAGGAGGAGGAAGTATCACGACGACGTAACTGTTATTGTGATAATCCTTGGAACAAATCAGCGCACTTCCAAAGCATCGACATGTGTATAAGATTCTCTGTCTTAATTTTCCCAGTTATGTAATACCATAGCAGATAGTCCCTGCTTCTCTTCTGTTAGGGAAAAAAAAAAAGAAATTCACAAGTGTACATATGGAACATCAGACAGTCTGTTGAATAAAATGGTTTATCCCAAGCCCGATGTAATTAGCTCCAGTCCTATTTCTGCAAATGAATTGGTGTATTCTCCTTTTCCTGTATAATTTTTTGGTAAATGTCCTGTGTTTGCATAAGTCCAATCTTTCTATAGGGATGTGAAATCTCATTGCCCACTGATTATAAGACAGGTAGATTTTCCTTGTGAATTCTATGTCAATGCTTGAATTTCCAATTCTGATTGAAACAAATCGTAGTTGTACTACAAGGTGATCATATTTTAAAATGTGAAGTTCCAGTAACTTGGTAGGAAAGGAACAAAATGTGCCAAATATTCACTATATGCAAGTTGCAGCTCCAGCAGTGTTGATGTATAAAGATGTCAAGAACTGCAGTTCAAGGAAGCACTCTGAACTTGCAAGTCCTCCGAAGTGAATTGTTGGTTTGCACTTGCTGGTAGAACCATCCTTAAACATCTTCTGGGAACAATCCATTAAAATTTGAACACTTGGTTGAAAAGAGACTTTAACAAAATCATTGTATAGGAAAAATTCACTAGATAATCGAGATCAATTCAATTGATGAATGAAGGGAGTGAATCTTGCTTTAATTGATTCAAGTGCAGCTTAACGCCAGATGATTGTAAACTAGAATATTTTTGGACATAACAGTGGACACGACCGATTATTTGTCCTACAAAGAAAGTAATATCCTCTTCTTCACAAGAGATAGACCTCAAAATAAAGACTGCTCAGTATTCAGGTTCTTCCTTTTTTATGACTACCGTTGAAACATGCTCAGCATCCGCACCATCCTCTTTTTCTTTGACAATTGGACTTTTGATCACATTGTCCTTGGTATCTCCTGAAACATCCTGCAACTGCAGATATGTAGGCATATCAATCAGTGGATCAATTTACATGGGAATAGGTGCGTATCTGCACCATGCAAATATAATGGCAGAGGAGATCGTGTAACAGTCAAGATGCAAAAGGTCTTATTAGGTTCAGAAAATCTCATGCCCAAATATAGTACCCCTAGATTCCTTAAGCTAGAGGTGACATCCTCCTGTTGCTGCTGAAGAGTGGTCCTCAGCTCCTGGAATTCCTGGATACATTGCAGAAGAAACAGTCAGAACAAGAAAGATTAAATTAACTAGAAAGATGAAATAATTAAATCATCATTTACCGATCTGAGCTGTTCCACCTCAACATTAAGTGATTTCTTAAGTTCTGAAAGTTCCTGTATCAAAACTAATTCATGAGGATGGTTTTTCAATACCATTCAAATTTGTCGTGTGAAACATTTAGCAATTGAGCAAAGAAATCTCATTCATAGTGTAACATAAAAACAAATCCTTCCAAAGCATAACATAGAACTTCAGAGCTTTTTTCCAATTAAGTAGATCAAAGGTCCTCTGCCACAAAGCAGTGAGCAATTTCAGGCCTGGTCATTTGGCATATAGGTGAAACCCGATGACCAAATTTATCTGCGGATGTCTTCTTCAGATAAGTATTTGCTGCAGGACACAAGGCAGTTGGGTTCCACCAGCAGAAAGATGTGGTTTTTCCTCAAATAAGATGACTCAACCCTAATTATGCCCTATGAAATTTCTATGAATGATATGCCTCAAAGTTTCAAGTAAAAATACTGCATGCCGCTTGGGCATCACATCAACTTGAAGACCCCCATAACAATGCTTAACAACATGCCAGCTACCTTCACTTGCTGCTTTAAATATATGGTAGAAAGAGATGAAGACAACCAAAAAAAAAGTTGTAGAAGATTTGCTCGCCAGCACATAGTCCAAACCAAATTTGAATTGCTATTGCAAGACAGACTTTGTGAACCAGATAAAAAGATAAAAATTGTAATATGACTGCTTACTCCACCTAAGGATTCTGATGACATGGGCATGCAAAACCAGTGAAGAAAAACATGACGTGATCATATGACAAACTCAGAAGGTTCTAGTGTTCAGAGAAAGTGATATGGGTTTAGGCACTCAATCCTCCATAAAAACTTAGAGCAACAAGCCCACCAAAATCATGGATGAAAATGGCTAAAGTCATGTGGAACATTAATACAAAGCTAATGCACAGGGATAAGTTCAGTCTTGCAGCCCATACTTGAAGAATACAGAACATTCTAGTTCTTAACGAACCTAGTAAAAGCGAGAAAGGTGATTGAAATGTTTTTGCTGTCGAAAACTGGAACCCAATATGGATTGCTCGGGCGCCTTTAGACGCGCAGGCCATGCCCTGCTTTGCTATACTAATCTGCCCGACACTAAGAAAGACATGGTTTAATGGAATCCACCAGCAAGAGACGGCTTACATCTTTGTAGATCTTGACTTGGGTGTCCAACTTCGACCTCCAACCTTGCAAATCCTACATAAGCAGACCAGAATTATGATCGGACACCACTCTCTTTCAAGACTCCGTACAATAGACACGACGCAACGAAAAAAAGGATCCGGCTTTTCACCTGCTTTAGGCTTTGGATTCGAGTAAGAAGCTCCGACCTCGATTCATTCAGCTCCTGAAACAAGTAAAGCAACGCCGGAAAAACCAGTTCAAGCGAATCCCAGGACCCGAACTTAAAATTGGGCAGGAAGAAGTTCACTGACTACATGGAGTTACGAACTGAACCGAATAAAGAGAAGATGAATTGAACGAATTACCGTGATCTTCGAGCTCACGGGAGTGATGTTCTCCTTCCTCTGCAAACCAAGCAACAAAACACCCATCAAACACACGACCTCACCATGCAAATCAAGCGTGTCCACAAGCCACACAGAGTGAAAGAGAGAGAGAGAGAGAGAGAGAGAGAGTACGGATGAGAGGGGCACGGGAGCAGGGAGAGATGGAGTGGATTCGGAGTCGGCCATTCCTCGCAAGATCGGATCTTTCACGGATCGTCGATCAGCAGCACCGATTCTGGGCGATCGTTGAAGAGATCAGAGCTCGAAGTTTTAGAGAGAGAAAGAGGAGAGAGGTGATTTTTTTGAATGAAAGTTTTAATTTTGAAATCTAGGGTTTTTGGGGAGTGGGAGCGTTTAAATTGGGCGGGCAAATCTTCAGTCAGGTGCTTCTTCCTCCGGACATATTTTCGAAAAAACGACAAAAGCAAAAATTGACGTCAAATTACGAGGGGCATCCCTCAACGGTTGCCGTCCGATGAAATGACGCCGAGGGGGGATGATCTGGAGACACGTGGACCTTAAAAAAAAAAAAGCTTTTTCATTTCATCGTCAAAATTTCGTAGAATATTTAATGTCAAAGTATTGTAAATGAAATTACATGTCAATATGCGTGTTGACATAAATATGTTGCGAAAATTTCGAGTGTTTATAAATAAAGTCAGAGCACTCAAGCCACAATATATTGACTAAGTAAAAAGTAAAAGTTAGTTTAGACGTGTCATCGTTGTGATTGTTGAACCATTTTTCTGATGTCGGTCTTACATGGGTATAAATGAAAATTCAAAAAATCGCAATTCGATTTTGTCCTTGAAATTGGGCATGAGTAGTAATTATCCAATTTTGGGTCATCAATACATTGTAGGCTTAAAATATATTTGGTTTCAATGGTAATTGAAATCAACAGGGATAATAACACAACCAATTCATGAATTTTAACCTAATATGTAATTTAGTCCCTAAACTTTTAATTTGTTTAAAATGGTTCATGAACTTTAGCCCTGTATATAATTTAGTCATTAAATTTTTAATTTGTTTAATGCAGTTTATGAACTTTTGGTATATGTTCAATATAGTTTTTGAACTATATGAAAATGTTTAATGTAGTCCTCAATTTTGAATTAATGAAAAATGACTATATTGAATATACACCAAAAGTTAAGGGATCATATTGAATAAATTAAAAGTTCAAGAACCACATTACACGTTAGGCTAAAGTTTATAGATCACTTTGAATAACTAAAAGTTCATGGATCAAATCACACTTTGAATCAAAGTTCAGAGATCGTTTGTGTCATTTTATCTAGTAAAATCAAAGAAAAAAGATGAAGAGAAGAAAACAAGAAGAACAGGAGAAAAGAATGCATTGTAATCTAAATTAGCTGAGGTTTCTTACCTACGAATTGTTTCCTTAGCAAGTTCCGATCATTTTAACAACCAAAGCAGCGAGCAAACACTGCCATACTCAGTCGACTTAGAATTCCACATAGTCTTTGTTTGCGCGCATGAAGGAAAAAAACCAATGATTTTCCTTTGATAATATTTTGACTATGTTTCTTGATGCTCATTTGACAATCTTCCTAGTCCTCCTATAGATCTGCTTCACTCGAATTATCTTTGTGCATAAGTGAACTCCCAACAATTGAATTTGTTGATTCATGACCACACTCGTAGAGTAAAGCCAAATCTATTAGCTGATTGTCTTGAAGTTTAACCTTTAATTCATCCCCTAGATGTTTGCATATTATTCGAGATCCCCAATTTTTCATACTTCCACCCCAAATTGTAACCTTGAACTCCACATCATTTCGATTAATTTGACCAACATCAATTGCTCTCCATAGCTTAGATGGTTTGAAATACAGAAGCACGATATGATCTGAATCCAATGAGTGGGTATTCTCTATTGGTTGGCCATTCCACTGATTACCATCAACATATGTAGTAATCCCAAAACTGTGATAACCATTACCAAGAACGAAACAAAGAGCCATTCCAAGAAACTTGTCATATAAGTCCTTTGAAGCCTTAAAAGATACAGAACTCTTTTCAATAGGAAGGATCCACTGTGGCATCTCTCCTCCACAGAGAAGACTTCCGCACTCAGGAAAGTTCTGTTACAAAAATAGACCAGTAGAAAGTAATCAAGTTAGTATTAGTACCCAAATGAGAAGATCCATTGATTCTTGCTTGCGTTAATACACAAGCCTCATGTGATAGAAACTATTCCCATAGAAGTATGCATGTACGTGCATAACTACTTCATATTTGTTTGCTTTTCTTAAGCCTTTAGTCTTGCATTTTTTGCTATTGTAGTATACAGGCACCCAATGGACCCAGCATATGCTCCACATCGATATGGGTGTGTTTTGTGTGTGTATGAATATGAGAGAGAGAGAGAGAGAGAGAGAGAGAGAGAGCCTAACCCGGCCAAGTGGATAAGCTGTATCAGCGAAGCCTCCACGGACAAAATGCTGAATTAAGGTTAAACCTTCGTTTTTTTGTAGAAATTTGCAATTATCTGCCCAAAGATAACTCAAAAATGGGGGAAGCTCGGGAATCTCTTCTAAGTGATGGCAATTTTCAACTCCCAATCGAGACAAACGGTCACGCTTACTAATGGATGTAGGAAGCGTAGTAATATTATTCTCTGTCAGATTCAATTCAACCAAGACGGGAAAACAAGAAAGGTCCTCAAGAAACTCTGCTTCAGATAAACTACATCCTGTAAGGTCTAAACAATGTAAACTTGAAAGTCCAATCTTCGTGCATGAATCAGCTGAATCCTTGTACTTTGGAAACTTGTTTAAATTTGTGCAATGGCTTACTTGCAAGTGTTTAAGGTTCTGTAACTTATAAATGCAAGATGGAAGATGTTCCAAGCTGTTGCAATCTTGTATATACATTCCCTCCAAGGAGACAAGATTTTCTATTGATGCAGGAAGTTCTTTAATATTGGTCCATCCTAACCGAAGATTTTCCAAGTCTTCGAGTTTACGTGGAATATCAGGGAACCTTTCAAATTCTGTGCACTTTTCAATATTGAGAGTTCGAAGTTTTTTTGACTTGAGCAAATTTGGAAAAACACTAAGTTCAAAGCACTTCATTAAATTCAACACCTGTAACTTGTCATGATATGCGATGGACTCGTGGACTTCTACCAAATTTTTGCAATTATTGATATCCAATTCCTCAAGATTTGGAGTACACAAGAGGTCCGGTGTGCAAACCAACCCCTCACAACCACTGAAAATAATGTGCTTCAGATTTTGGAAGTCCTGCAGAAACAACGAAACTAGCTTTGATAAACATTCCGAAAGGGAAAAATGGGTGTTTGTATGATGATCTTGCTTCCTTACACTTAAACAGTGTGATTCCCGTTTGAGAATAGGTCGCTATTGATCATTCAAGAAATTATTATATTTTATGTCATCAATCGTAAATATTGAGCAATTTGTTTATTTAATGTAGAGGTGAACTGTCGCGGAGTCCATAAATAGGCCTATGTAAGTTGTTGCAAATAGATGCGGAGGCAAGCCCGTGAAATGTGGAAGGAAGCAAGGTGCTTTGGTAGACTGATATCTCAGAACCAACTATTACCTATTAATTAATTTTTCATTCAAAGTTTCTATAGACTGATTTTGTGAGAATTAAATATCGTATTGAGAAATTACTAAATACTTAGAAACTTTCCAATAATTATACATATATATATGTATATTTTAGCAAATTAGAGTTTAACTCTTATCATTTTACATTTTAGATATTATCTTACTAATTCTCGTCTCACAAAATTCCCAAATTGGTACTCCTCACCAAATCTACCCTCCATTAGCAAACCAAAATTAGTTTGGAATAAAATTGAACCATGCATCGTGCATGTGGCATTCGCAAAATCCAAGTGAAGTGTCACATGGCGAGTATGCAAATGTAGGCCATGTGATAAAATTTTGCCACGTGTCATGCCATGCGACAATTGTAGAAGCATAGTAAAGTTCCACATGACGCGTGCGGACGTGGGCCATGTAACAGAATGATGCCATGTGTCAGGCTATGTGACAATCATGGAAGCAAAATGAAGTGTCAAGTAATAAGCACATAAGTGAACACTTTATCAGATTTTAGCTGTAACCATACATATTACAAGAAGGTCGACAATATAAGTTCTTCTATCACAATGAAATTTCTTAAAAATCAATAAAATTTAAAATTTGTTGAGGTTTTTCAAAGACAATGAAAAGAACTTTGAAAAACATTTGGGAGAAAATAAAAAGTTTGTATATTGAATTTAGAAGGGTTAATATCGGAAAATGCTCACCTTAAATTGATTTGGCATCACTATGATACTGCAATTGCTCATATGAAGTCCCACTAATTTCTTTCGACCAGAGGAAAATTCTGGAAACTGGGGAGCACATCCATCCCATCGAAGCCATCTGAGCTCATTAGGAAGAAATATAGTACCTTGGAAAGAATTATGCACATTCTTCAAAATGAGCAATTTCAACCTTCTCATTTTTGTTAAAGCATCAGGACCAATATATATTTCTATTGGCTCAAGTGGCTCCAACACTATGGCTTCTACAGCATAATCACCCTGTATATACTAGACTATTTAGTTTATGCATGTTCAATAATTAGAGTTGTAAAGATAAGGAGTAGAATTTTGATCATATCTACAAGTCTTACCATGTCGTTTGACACAACATCGACAACGTCATCACACAACCATAGTCTGCTACGTCTCCAAGGATCTTTGCTTTCTTGGTTCACAATATGCATACCCATCAATTGAATCAAGTCATGTATTTGTATGTTTTGAGACTCCATTCTTATCAAGGACCTCTCATTGAGAACTTGTAATTCTATTATTGGCTCAAGATCACAACTCTTGAGAACTTTCTTTATATACTCAGTTTTCCAGCCCTTAAAGAAGCAGGCAATGTGAAGAAAAATCTCTTGCTCATATGCTTCTAGTCCATCATAACTTATTTTGAGCACATCATTGATGTCTTTCTTAGGAAACTTAGGAATTTTAACTAGTGTACTTTCCCATTCATCTTCTCTTCTACCATGTAAAAAGGAACCGAGCACCTCAAGTGCTAAAGGAAGGCCATTAGCGTGTTTCAAAACACTATCCACTAGATCTGTTCTAATTTTAAATTTTTGGCATGTTAGAAAAGTGTGCTTACTGAGTAGCTCATGAGCTGCACTGTCATCCAGTTCTTTAACTTCATACACATGATTTAGATCTATCCCGTGACCAATTAGCAAATGTCTATCTCTTGTAGTAATGATGATCCTACTCCCATTACCAAACCAATTGCTTTCTCCTGCTAAAGCATCTAATTGGCGTCGATCATCCACGTCATCAAGGATAAGGAGAACTTTTTTGTGCCGAAGTCTACATTGAATCTGATTAATACCTCGATCAACACTGGACACCACTAATCTTTCTTTCAGTTCTAATATCTGCAATAGTAATTTTTCTTGCAAAGTAACTAAATCTTTGCAATATCTTGAAACTTCTCGAACATTCGCCAAAAAACATGAATTCTTGAATTGTCTGAAAATACCATTATGAACGGCTTTGGCTAAAGTTGTCTTTCCTATGCCTCCCATTCCCCACAATCCCACCATGCGAACGTCATCATTAGACTCAAGGTTTAACATCATTTTCAACTTAACCACCTGGGAGTCTATCCCAACTGGATATTTAGCAACATGCAAAGGTGTTCGGTCTAGGTGAGTGGAGATTTCCATCACAATTCTTTGTATAAGCTCTGACTCATCTCTGAAAAAAAACCAAAAAAGAAGTTGTGGCATCATTTTAGCAATTTGAATAAGCAAATAGCAAGCAATTACTAAGTCAACAATGACAAAAGTGATGCATCACAATTTTACATAACCATAATAAAAACAAATGGCATTCCCACCGAGTCAAATTAGAACTTCGAAAGCTCCACACCAACCAAAACATGTATCAATCTACTTAATGATTCATGTTATTTTGATTTATACGTGACAATTCACTTATTTTTCTTTTTGATTTTTATACGTGATTTATTTATACACTTAATCAAAAAGAGCTTTTTAGGACTTTGAACAGTGGTAAGATTTAATTCGAAAACTATTAAAATACCCCAAAGCACGGTAGAAGAACACTAGGAGTACCATAACTTTCGTACAACGTTCACTTTGGTGCCAAAACTTCTTTTTTTTTTTCGCTCACTTGAATGCCACAAGTTTAAAAAAACATTCACTTGAGTGTTACTTTCGATTTAGCTGCCGATGGACAATATTTTAATATATTTATTAATTTTTAGAATTTTTTTATTTTTTTTTTCTTTAGGGCTGGCAAGGGTCAACGGTGACCCTCGCCGGGCGAGGCCGTCGGAGCTCAGCCTGCCGTTGGCGAAGGTCGTCGCGGTTGGCGAGGGTCTCGTTGGCCAAATTTGGGTGAGGGCCGGCGAGACCCTCGCCAGCCACAAGTGAGGCCACGACGGCCTTCACCGGCGGCAGACCCGAGCTCCGATGGCCTCGCCTCGAGCTTTCGTGGCCTAGGGCGAGGTCACCGGTGACCCTCACCGGCCCTAAAGAAAAAAAGAAAAAGAAAAAAGGGCAATAAGAAGAGAGACGAGATGAGGAGAAATGACGTCATTTTGGACCAATGCACCAGGAGAAGCCACATCGGAATTGAAAAATCCACGTTGGAAATCGAAAATTATTAAAAAGGTATGGAAAATCATTAAAAAAATCCACATATGACTTTTGGCCGAAGTGGTACTTAACAGAACGATTTTACTTCGATTTGGTACTTAAGTGAGCGAAAAAAAAGTTTTGGTACCAAATGAGTGTTGTGCGAAAGTTATGGCACTTCTAGTGTTCTTTCCCCCAAAGCACGAAGCTGTTGCCTTACATGGTTTGTACACATTAAATATCCTTTTTCAGGCGTTGCAAACCTCTTATTCCTTTCAAGGAAATGGGGCAAGTGCAATATCACATTTTAAACACTTTGTCCATCGATCAATCCAGTTTTAACACTTTATTTTGTTCAGATAAGTCAGTAAAATTTTCAGCCGATGAAGTCCTAGTGTCACTTTTTATTACAGGAAAAAGCCACGTGTCTATTCTATGCTCAGCCAATATTGCAACCGGTAATCACCAAAATTGAAAATCTGTAGAACAATTGACCAAAATGAAAAGTGAAGAAATCAGACAGCCCGCACAAAACGTTTAGAACTTTTATTATGCTTCGAGGAGGGCAACAGGGATCCAAAGATAGAGCTATAGACCTTGCCCGAATGAAACAGGGCTTTTACTAAGCCAAATGCAAAATTCTACTCTTCCATGCCCAGAAGTAGGGTTTTTTCTTTTGGCTAAAGAATTTTAATAAGTGTTGATAAGTGTCGACAAAACTATTAGTGAAAAACGATCAGTGACTTCTCTTCTCTCTAAACATGTCAGTAACTTACCAACAATTTTATGAAATCACCTACTTTTTTCATAATTTGCAAAATTACCAATTCTGTACTAACTTACTAAACTTAATTTTCATAACTTGTAGGCTTGAACTTACTAACTTTTATATGTTATTACCAACATAAATTAGATTGACTTACCAATATTTGTCATAATAAATAATTACCTTCAAGTTTTGGATTACCAACTTTCACTTCAACGAATTATGTTCTTTTAATTTACTTTTTCAATTAAGTTACCAACTCTCATTTGAATTACATACTAACTAATTATAGAGATTGACAATCTTAATTAGAGTGACTTGTCAACTTTTCTCCTATTAAGTCACAAGCCAATTTTGGATTTTCAATTTTCGTTTGAGTTATTTGCCAAGCTATTTTTTCTTTAATTTATCAACTTTTCTTCAATTTGCCAAATTTTATTTTTCTTTCATAACTAAGTCTTATATTTACCAACTCTTACATGGAATTACTAACTTTAAGTGAAGCCACTAAAGTTTATAGGAATCTTGAAATGAAATATCTATATGTATACGTACAATCATGTGTGTAGATTTATTTATTTATTTTTATAAACAATATCTGTAGTTACTTGTAAAAATTATCTTCTTACACAAAATATAGACACCAATCCACTTACCCATTTTTCAAATGCCACCCGTACAAGCTACCAGCTTTGAGAAGAGCTTTCTTCCATCTCTTCACTTCCTCTGAATCCTTCTCGATCATGGACTCATGCTTAAGCAAAGCTTCTCTGTACTTCTCTCTTGGTGTTTTCACTTCTTTGGGTTCCACTTTGTAAAACACTGGAAAGACCATGAGGTCCCTTTCTTCCCTGCAGTCCATGATTTTCGCCACCTCTTCCAAACAACACCTTGAGGAAGCGTAATCCTTGGAGAAAATGATGATTGCAATATGCGATTCCTCGATCGCCTTCATAAGCGCCGGCACTATTTGCTCTCCTTTCCCAAGCTCCTCCCTATCAACGTAAGTGTATATTCCTTTCTGGTCAAGAGCTCTATAGAGATGACCGAGAAAGTTGTTTCGGACATCCTCACCTCTGAAACTCAAAAAAACATGGTAAATCCTTTCAAATTTTGATGAAGAAGCCATTACACGATGAAGTTCAACAATCAGTAACTTGTTGATATATTCTTATACTAGAGGACAAATAGTTTTTTGGTAAATTTGACTGTTCAACAAGCCAAATGGCCGACAAAAGTAGGGAATTATATCGATCACTACTAGTCCCAGTGGATTCAATCATTGCACAAATTGACAAACGACTTTAGAACCATGGATTCTCGTGAGCTAGGTTATGGGCTCACTAATAAAAAAAATAATTTGCTGGCTTCCTTGAAATGGCATCCCCACCTTCATGAAGCGTCATCCTCGAAGAAAATGATGATCGCGATTGCCTTCATAAGCGCCGACACAATTTGCTCTCCTTTCCCAAGCTCCTCACTATCAACGTAACTATAGATTTTTTTTTTTTTAGTCAAGAACTCTATAGAGATGATTGAGAAAGTTGTTATGGATGACTTCACCTTCGAAACTTGAAAAAAAAACATGTTAAATCCTTTCAAATTTTGATGAAGAAGCCATTACATGATGCAGTTCAACAATAACAATCAGTGACTTGTTGATTTATTCTTATACTAGAGAACGAATAGTTTTTTGATGAATTTGACCATTCAACAAGCCAAATGGCCGACAAAAGTAGAGAATAATATTGATCACTACGGGTCCCGATGGATTAAATCATCACACAAATTGACAAACAACTTAAGAGCATGGATTCTCGTGAGCTAGGTTATGGGCTCACTAACAAAAAAAAATTTGTTGGCTTCCTTGAAATGGCATCCCAAACTTCAGGAAGCGAAATCCTTGCAAAAAAGGATGATCGTGTTATGCAATTCCTCAATTGCCTTCATAAGCACCAACACTATTTGCTCTCCTTTCCCAAGCTCCTCACTATCAACGTAAGTGTTGATTTTTTTTTTTGTCAAGAGCTCTATAGAGATGATTGAGAAAGTTGATCTAGACATCTTCACCTCTGAAACTTGAAAAAAGAAATGGTGAATCCTTTCAAATTTTGATGAAGAAGCCATTACATGATGTAGTTCAACAATCAATAACTTGTTGATTTATTCTTATACTAGAGGACGAATAGTTTTTTGATAAATTTGATCGTTCAACAAGCCAAATGGCCGACAAAAGTAGGGAATAATATCGATCGCTACAGGTCCCGGTGGATTTAGTCATCACACAAATTGACAAATAACTTTAGAGCAATGGATTCTCGTGAGCTAGGATATGGGCTCACTAATAAATAAAAAAATTTGTTAGCTTCCTTGAAATGGCACCCCAACCTTCATGAAGCGTAATCCTCGAAGAAAATGATGATTGCTTTCGCCTTCATAAGTGCCGGCACTATTTGCTCTCCTTTCCCAAGCTCCTCACTACCAATGCAAGTGTAGATTTTTTTTTGGTCAAGAACTCTATAGAGATGATTGAGAAAGTTGTTGTGGACATCTTCACCTCTGAAATTTAAAAAAAAAAACATGGTAAATCCTTTCAAATTTTGACAAAGAAGCCATTAGATAATGTAGTTCAACAATTAGTAACTTGTTGATATATTCTTATACTAGAGGACGGATAGTTTTTTAATAAATTTGATTGTTCAACAAGCCAAATGGCCGACAAAAGTAGGGAATAACATCGATCACTACTGGTCCCGATGGATTTAATCATTGCAAAATTTGACAAACAACTTTAGAGCATGGATTCTCATGAGCTAGGTTATGGGCTCCCTAATAAAATAAAATAAAAATTGTTGGCTTCCTTGAAATGGTATCCCAACCTTAAGGTAGCGTAATCCTTGGAGAAAAGGATGATCGTGTTATGCAATTCCTCGATCACCTTCATAAGCACTAGCACCATTTGCTCTCCTTTCCCAAGCTCCTCACTATCAACATAAGTGTAGATTTTTTTTTGTCAAGAGCTCTGTAGAGATGATTGAAAAAGTTGATCTAGACATCTTCACCTATGAAACTTGAAAAAAAAAACATGGTAAATCCTTTCAAATTTGGATGAAGAAGCCAACAATCAGTGACTTGTTGATTTGTTCTTATACTAGAGGATGAATAGTTTTTTGATAAATTTGATCGTTCAACAAGCCAAATGGCCGACAAAAGTAGGGAATAATATCGATCATTGCTGGTCCCAGTGGATTCAATCATTGCACAAATTGACAAATACTTTAGAGTAATGGATTCTCGTGAGCTACGTTATGGGCTCACTAATAAAAAATAATTTGTTGGCTTCCTTGAAATGGCATCCCAACCTTCAAGTAGCATAATCCTTGGAGAAAAGGATGATCGCGTTATGCAATTCCTCGATTGCCTTCATAAGCGTTAGCACTATTTGCTCTCCTTTCCCAAGCTCCTCACTGTCAACGTAAGTGTAGATTTTTTTTTGTCAAGAGCTCCATAGAGATGATTGAGAAAGTTGATCTAGACGTCTTCACCTCTGAAACTTGAAAAAAAAACATAGTAAATCCTTTCAACTTTTGATGAAGAAGCCATTACACGATGTAGTTCAACAATCAGTAACTTGTTGATATATTCTTATACTAGAGGACAAATAGTTTTTTGGTAAATTTGACTGTTCAACAAGCCAAATGGCCGACAAAAGTAGGGAATTATATCGATCACTACTAGTCCCAGTGGATTCAATCATTGCACAAATTGACAAACGACTTTAGAGCAATGGATTCTCGTGAGCTAGGTTATGGGCTCGCTAATAAAAAAATAATTTGTTGGCTTCCTTGAAATGACATCCCAACCTTCATGAAGTGTAATCCTCGAAGAAAATGATGATCGCGATTGCCTTCATAAGCATCGGCACTATTTGCCCTCCTTTCCCAAGCTCCTCACTATCAACGTAAGTGTAGATTTTTTTTTTGTCAAGAGCTTTGTAGAGATGACTGAGAAAGTTGATCTGGATGTCTTCACCTTTGAAACTTGAAAAAGAAAAAACATGGTAAATCCTTTCAAATTTTGATGGAGAAGCCATTACATGATGTAGTTCAACAATCATTAACTTGTTGATTTATTCTTATACTAGAGGACAAATAGTTTTTTGGTAAATTTGATCGTTCAACAAGCCAAATGGCCGACACAAGTAGGGAATTATATCGATCACTACTAGTCCCAGTGGATTCAATCATTGCACAAATTGACAAACGACTTTAGAGCAATGGATTCTCGTGAGCTAGGTTATGGGCTCGCTAATAAAAAAATAAATTGTTGGCTTCCTTGAAATGACATCCCAACCTTCATGAAGTGTAATCCTCGAAGAAAATGATGATCGCGATTGCCTTCATAAGCATCGGCACTATTTGCCCTCCTTTCCCAAGCTCCTCACTATCAACGTAAGTGTAGATTTTTTTTTTTGTCAAGAGCTCTGTAGAGATGATTGAGAAAGTTGATCTGGATGTCTTCACCTCTGAAACTTGAAAAAGAAAAAACATGGTAAATCCTTTCAAATTTTGATGGAGAAGCCATTGCATGATGTAGTTCAACAATCATTAACTTGTTGATTTATTCTTATACTACAGGACGAATATTTTTTGATAGATTTGACTGTTCAACAAGCCAAATGACCGACAGAAGTAGGGAATAATATTGATTGCTACTAGTCCCAGTTGATTCAATCGTTGCACAAATTGACGAACAACTTGGAGGGATGGATTCTCGTGAGCTAGGTTATGGGCTCACTAATAAAAAAAGTAATTTGTTGGCTTCCTTGAAATGGCATCCCAACCTTCATGAAGCGTAATCCTCGAAGAAAATGATGATCGTGATTGACTTCATAAACACCAGCACTATTTGCTCTCCTTTCCCAAGCTCCTCACTATCAACGTAAGTGTAATTTTTTTTTTTTGGTCAAGAACTCTATAGAGATGATTGAGAAAGTTGTTGTGGACGTCTTCACCTCTGAAATTTGAAAAAAAAAACATGGTAAATCCTTTCAAATTTGATAAAGAAGCCATTAGATGATGTAGTTCAACAATTAGTAACTTGTTGATTTATTCTTATACTAGAGGACAAATAGTTTTTTGATAAATTTGACCATTCGACAAGTTAAATGGCCGACAAAAGTAGGAAATAATATCGATCACTACTGGTCCCGGTGGATTTAATCATTGCAAAATTTGACAAGCAACTTTAGACCATGGATTCTCATGAGCTAGGTTATTGGCTCCCTAATAAAATAAAAATCGTTGGCTTCCTAGAAATGGCATCCAAACCTTGAGGAAGCGTAATCCTTGTAGATAAGGATGATCATGTTATACAATTCCTTGATCGCCTTCATAAGCACTAGTATTATTTGCTCTCCTTTTCCAAGCTCCTCACTATCAACGTAAGTGTAGATTTTTTTTGGTCAAGAGCTCCATAGAGATGATTGAGAAAGTTGATCTAGACGTCCTCACCTATAAAACTTGAAAAATAAAACATGGTAAATCCTTTCAAATTTGGATGAAGATGCCAACAATCAGTGACTTGTTGATTTGTTCTTATACTAGAGGATGAATAGTTTTTTGATAAATTTGATCGTTCAACAAGCCAAATGGCCAACAAAAGTAAGGAATAATATCGATCTCTATTGGTCCCAGTGGATTCAATCATTGCACAAATTGACAAACAACTTTAGAGCGATGAATTCTCGTGAGCTAGGTTATGGGCTCACTAATAAAAAAAATAATTTGTTGGCTTCCTTGAAATGGCATCCCAACCTTCAGGTGGCATAATCCTTGGAGAAAAGGATGATCGCATTATGCTATTCCTTGATCGCCTTCATAAGCGTTAGCACTATTTGCTCTCCTTTCCCAAGCTCCTCACTATCAACGTAAGTGTAGATTTTTTTTGGTCAAGAGCTCCGTAGAGATGATTGAGAAAGTTGATCTAGATGTCTTCACTTCTAAAACTTGAAAAAAAAACATCGTAAATCCTTTCAAATTTTGATGAAGAAGCCATTACAAGATGGAGGACAAATAGTTTTTTGGTAAATTTGATCGTTCAACAAGCCAAATGGCCGACA
Organism: Corymbia maculata; assembly: GCA_014182735.1. NCBI lineage: Eukaryota > Viridiplantae > Streptophyta > Magnoliopsida > Myrtales > Myrtaceae > Corymbia > Corymbia maculata. The sequence goes on along the minus strand of CM024683.1, from coordinate 13,198,008 downwards.
AAAGTAGGGAATTATATTGATCACTACTAGTCCCAGTGGATTCAATCATTGCACAAATTGACAAACGACTTTAGAGCAGTGGATTCTCGTGAGCTAGGTTATGGGCTCACTAATAAATAAAAAAATTGTTGGCTTCCTTGAAATGGCATCCCAACCTTCATGAAGTGTAATCCTCGAAGAAAATGATGATCACGATTGCCTTCATAAGCGTCGGCACCATTTGCCCTCCTTTCCCAAGCTCCTCACTATCAACGTAAGTGTAGAATTTTTTTTTGTCAAGAGCTCTATAGAGATGATTGAGAAAGTTGATCTGGATGTCTTCACCTCTGAAACTTGAAAATAAAAAAACATGGCAAATCCTTTCAAATTTTGATGGAGAAGCCATTACATGATGTAGTTCAACAATCATTAACTTGTTGATTTATTCTTATACTAGAGGACGAATTTTTTTGATAAATTTGACCATTCAACAAGCCAAATGACTGACAAAAGTAGGGAAAATATCGATTGCTACTAGTCCCAGTTGATTCAATCGTTGCACAAATTGACGAACAACTTTAGAGGGATGGATTCTCGTGAGCTAGGTTATGGGCTCACTAATAAAAAAAGTAATTTGTTGGCTTCCTTGAAATGGCATCCCAACCTTCATGAAGCATAATCCTCGAAGAAAATGATGATCACGATCGACTTCATAAATGCTGGCACTATTTGCTCTCTTTTCCCAAGCTCCTCACTATCAACATAAGTGTAATTTTTTTTTAAGTCAAGAACTCTATAGATATGATTGAGAAAGTTGTTGTGGATGTCTTCACCTATTGGATAATGTAGTTCAACAATTAGTAACTTGTTGATTTATTCTTGTACTAGAGGACAAATAGTTTTTTTTGATAAATTTGACTATTCAACAAGCCAAATGGCCGACAAAAGTAGGGAATAACATCGATCACTACTGGTCCCGGTGGATTTAATCATTGCAAAATTTGACAAACAACTTTAGAGCATGGATTCTCATGAGCTAGGTTATGGGCTCCCTAATAAAATAAAATAAAAATTGTTGGCTTCCTTGAAATGGTATCCCAACCTTAAGGTAGCGTAATCCTTGGAGAAAAGGATGATTGTGTTATGCAATTCCTTGATTGCCTTCATAAGTGTTAGCACTATTTGCTCTCTTTTCCCAAGCTCCTCACTACCAATGTAAGTGTAGATTTTTTTTTTGTCAAGAGCTCTATAGAGATGATTGAGAAAGTTGATCTAGATGTCTTCACTTCTGAAACTTGAAAAAAAAAAAAAAAAAAACATGGTAAATCCTTTCAAATTTTGATGAAGATGCCATTACATGATGTAGTTCAACAATCAGTAACTTGTTGATTTATTCTTATGCTAGAGGACGAATTATTTTTGATAAATTTCACCGTTCAACAAGCCAAATGATTGACAAAAGTAGGGAATAATATCGATTGCTACTGGTCCCAGTGGATTCAATCATTGCACAAATTGGCAAACAACTTTAGAGCAATGGATTCTCGTGAGCTAGGTTATGGGCTTACTAATAGAAAAATAAATTGTTGGCTTCCTTGAAATGGCATCCCAACCTTCATGAAGTGTAATCCTTGAAGAAAATGATGATCGCGATTGCCTTCATAAGCGTCGGCACTATTTGCCCTCCTTTCCCAAGCTCCTCACTATCAACGTAAGTGTAGATTTTTTTTTTTTGTCAAGAGCTCTATAGAGATGATTGAGAAAGTTGATCTGGACGTCTTCACCTCTTAAACTTGAAAAAAAAAATGGTAAATCTTTTCAAATTTTGATGGAGAAGCCATTACATGATGTAGTTCAACAATCATTAACTTGTTGATTTATTCTTATACTAGAGGACGAATTTTTTTTGATAAATTTGACCGTTCAACAAGCCAAATGGCCGACAAAAGTAGGGAATAATATCGATTGCTACTAGTCCCAGTTGATTCAATTGTTGCACAAATTGACGAACAACTTTGAGGGATGGATTCTTGTGAGCTAGGCTATGGGCTCACTAATAAAAAAAGTAATTTGTTGGCTTCCTTGAAATGGCATCCCAACCTTCATGAAGCGTAATCCTCGAAGAAAATGATGATCGCAATCGACTTCATAAACGCCGGCACTATTTGCTCTCCTTTCCCAAGCTCCTCACTATCAACGTAAGTGTAATTTTTTTTTTTGGTCAAGAACTCTATAGAGATGATTGAGAAAGTTGTTGTGGACGTCTTCACCTCTGAAATTTGAAAAAAAAAACATGGTAAATCCTTTCAAATTTTGATAAAGAAGCCATTAGATGATGTAGTTCAACGATTAGTAACTTGTTGATTTATTCTTATACCAGAGGACAAATAGTTTTTTGATAAATTTGACTATTCAACAAGCCAAATGGCAGACAAAAGTAGGAAATAATATCGATCACTACCGGCCCCGGTGGATTTAATCATTGCGAAATTTGACAAACAACTTTAGACCGTGGATTCTCATGAACTAGGTTATGGGCTCCCTAATAAAATAAAATAAAAATCGTTGGCTTCCTAGAAATGGCATCCAACCCTTGAGGAAGCGTAATCCTTGTAGATAAGGATGATCATGTTATGCAATTTCTCGATCACCTTCATAAGCACTAGCACTATTTGCTCTCCTTTCCCAAGCTCCTCACTATCAACGTAAGTGTAGATTTTTTTTGGTCAAGAGCTCCGTAGAAATGATTGAGAAAGTTAATCTGGACGTCTTCACCTCTGAAACTTGAAAGAAAAAAAACATGGTAAATCTTTTCAAATTTTGATGAAGAAGCCATTACATGATGTAGTTCAACAATCAACGACTTGTTGATTTATTCTTATACTAGAGGATGAATAGCTTTTTGATAAATTTGATCGTTCAACAAGCCAAATGGCTGAGAAAAGTAGGGAATAATATCGATCGCTACTAGTCCCGGTGGATTCAATCATTGCACAAATTGACAAACAACTTTAGAGCAATGGATTCTCGTGAGCTAGGTTATGGGTTCAATAATAAAAAAATAATTTGTTGGCTTCCTTGAAATGGCATCCCAACCTTCCAGTAGCATAATCCTTGGAGAAAAGGATGATCGCGTTATGCAATTCCTCGATCACCTTCATAAGCGTTAGCACTATTTGCTCTCCTTTCCCAAGCTCCTCACTATCAACATAAGTGTAGATTTTTTTTGGGTCAAGAGATTTGTAGAGATGATTGAGAAAGTTGATCTGGACGTCTTCACCTCTTAAACTTGAAAAAAAAAAATGGTAAATCTTTTCAAATTTTGATGAAGAAGCCATTACATGATGTAGTTCAACAATGAATGACTTGTTGATTTATTCTTATACTAGAGGACAAATAGTTTTTTTGATAAATTTGATCGTTCAACAAGCCAATTGGCCGACAAAAGTAGGGAATAATATCAACCGCTACTGGTCCCAGTGGATTCAATCATTGCACAAATTGACACAACTTTAGGGCGATGGATTCTCGTGAGCTAGGTTATGGGGTCACTAATAAAAAAATAATTTGTTGGCTTCTTTGGAATGGCATCCCAACCTTTAGAGTTGTTGTTTCTTGTTTGCTAAATAATAATTGAACACATTTCTACTCAAAAGGTATATTATTATATTCGCAATTAAGTGTATCGGAATAGAAAAACATTAGATCTGTTAACATAACAGATCTTTGGTAGAACTTGGTGCTTACGTATAGACCAAGATATCTAAGAGATATGAACAAATGAATTTAATTTTAGTTAAACCATATACCACGGCATTATTCAAATTGTCTTATTGAAATAAGTTTCTTTATTTGATGGTTGATATTGTTTTAAAATTGTCGATGCGTATGACATCCAACATAAGTGTTTTGCTAGAATTCAATTGACATTGAAACATCTTTTCAAAAGTCGTTCCTCAGCTTTTGATGAAAGGAGAAGGGTTCCGTGGCAACACCGAATAGGAAATATTCAGGTAGATAAGAAATAACTGCAAATTTCTTATTTTGAACTTTGAACTAAATTGTATATACAAACCATGGCGGAATTCAATCAACGACAAAGCTTGAATACAATCACTTCCACAGCAATGCGCGTTCACGAATTATGTTGGAATTTAATTGATGACCAAGCTTGAGAACATGCAAAGATGTAAAACCAAAATTGAATACACAGCACAACACCTATGATAAAGATGCATGCCAAAATTGAATCGACAACAAAGTATTGGGATAGAAATACGCGATGGAATTTGGTAGACGGCGTGGATCGAAAAGCTGCGACTAAGGGAAAATATAAAGTGTAGGAAAGTAAGGAAAATAAAATATTATATTTTGATTATCGAGGAGGTGGTCTCCTATTTGATGAGAACTTGATAATTATTGGCATTCTATTATAACCATTTGGGAGCAGTCTCTTCCGAAACTTCAGCCCCATGTTCTCACGTCAACAAGTCTTCGAAGCTCCTTTGAAGTAGTCCTCGACCCATGTCAGCAAGTATTCTTCAAAGCTCCTCACAGATAGCTCTCCACTTCTCCCACGATGTTGACTATTAACCGTTCTTCATATAACCGTACTTCACTATCCACGTTGGCTGGTCTTCTCCTTCAAAACAATTGTTCCATAAAAATAGCGCCCATTTTCCTCCACGTTGGTCAAACCATCCCGCGTCAAACTATCCGCCCTTATACACGTGTGCCTGAGCCTTTTCGCGGGGAAATCCCATCTACTTGGCAAACCCAAGAGTCATCATCTGCATCGATAATCTTGTTCCTTAGTTCACAACCTTGACAAAATCCTTTGCATCGATGATCTTATTCCTCAATTAAAATGCTCATCGATTATTGTTGACACCTAAATTTTTGGCCTCACATATGAACATTTATTTGCATAAAAGATTTGAGGGTCGATCCGACCCCTAAGCAAAATTGGCATTACATAATTTTACATTGCAAGGAGGATACCTTCAGTTGATATTTTATGGATGGAAAATTTGGAAGGTAATCAATTGGATACATTGGGGTTGCAATTTCCACAAGGAAGAAACCAATCAATCACAAGAATCTTCTCTCTAGTAAATTTTGGAGGAATTTGTGGGATAAATGACTAAAGAAAATACGGCAAGACAGACAAAATGGAGGGAAGAAAATTAAAGCATTTGTTGAAAGTGTGGGCTGTTGAATTTACGAAAAGAAACTAATGAGCTAGCCATAGAATTGTGATTAGAAATTAAGGGATAGAATCAAGCTGGTCATGGAATCATGAATGGAGATGAGTGAATTTGGACACGTTCGCGCGAATGTGAATAGAAGCTAAAAGGGAAATCAAAAGATTTGAAGTGCTAATTTGGAAGTGAATTAGAGTGATTCACAATCAATTCTCAGTAACAAATCAAAACCAAAATTGAGCAATTTTTCGAGAATCATCAATTGGCTCCACGGATCCTGACTTTCCAACAATATGTGGGAGAATTTTTGCTATAAAAGGAGACCAGCCTGAACATCTTGGAGGATCAGAGGTGAGGAGTCGGAGATGAGAGAAAAGGGTCAAAGGTGAGGAAATGTTGAGAGAAGAAAGGCTAAAAAAAATTGAGTGAGAAAAGGGTCAAAGGTTAGGAAACCTTGGGGATCAATTGATTGCCACTGTGCCCCTACTTTTTGTTGCTACTATTCGTGGTTGTTTGCTGTCCAGTTTTGCTGCTGCTATTTGTGGTCATGCTGCTATTGTTCGTGGTCGTTTGCTGTCTATTTTTGCCATTGCTCATGGTCATTTGCTGTCCAATTTTGCTACTGTTGATCACCGTACTTGCTAGACGAACTAGTTGCTGCCATGCTGTCATTAGCGATAATAAGCCATTGCCAGCTGTCCATTAAAACCGGAGAAAGACCATCAAGGTAATTTTCTAATCTATTCTCTCATCTGAATATTCAATTGCCTAATTTGCAATATATTCGTTACTAGCGTGATTTCCTTGAGATATTAGGCATATTCTGATTAAGTCAAGTTGTTGTGTTTTAAAAAAAATCTTAATAATAAAAAATATTGAGCCGTGAGACGTCATATTAGGTTTTTGATTATTTGGATTTTTTATCTTGGGTTGGGGCAAATTGCGTGCTTTATATGATTGGTTGCATTATATGTGTTGATTTTTTAGTAAGCTTACGAAAATGCATAAAAAAAATCCGTTGCATAATAGAGTAGATTAATGCATTTCATGTTAGACTGGACTTATAGTCTACATTGCATATGAAGTAGAAGCTTAAGAAATTTCATTAGTTAAAATAGATTTTATTATTCTTCTTTATTCCATATTAAATCATGGTAAACAATAAGCAATTTCTTATTCTAATAAAAAGTAAAAAAAAAAAACATGCATTGCATATAGTATTAATACGTCATTCATCCCACATCATGTAGCACATGCATATTTAGTATCATGTAAAATAGATTGCACACACGTTACAATAATTTTCAATTAATCTATGTCATTAGAGCTAGGCCATTTGAATTGTAGGTCATATGTCATTAGAGTAAGAATCATGCATGTTAAATCTAGATTAAAGTCATACATAATTAATTTTACAAAAAAAAAAAATTGTTTTTTTTTAAACTTAAAGAGAAATGGCATCGAAATGGCGTTAGTTTAACTTAGTGTAACTATGTCCCCAAACCTATTGAATCTCTAGTTCGTAAAATTAAAGTATTCTCCCATACTTTACTTGGGTTTCTAATCAACCCTAATTGATTAGTGGCGGCTCCTAGTTAAATAAAATTGCATGTTTAACAATGTTAAATTTTGAGTACCAAGTTGCGGTTGGTAGGGCTTGGGAGAGTCCGCACTAAGTCTTCGAACTTAGTAATCCATTAGTCTTCCCATGGTGATTCACCTTCGGGAAGGTCGCAACAATTACTTTGTTAAATTAGGGCTTATTTGGTAACGATTCTACTCCCGAGAACAATTTTTGGTCAAACATGATTTTTTTTAATTCTGCTCTCGAAAATAATTTTTGAGTATTTAAGGTGTTTGATAAAATGTTTAAAATTTTTATTCCAAGGAATAGAAATACATTTGGTAAGAGTTTTTGATTCTTTTAATTTTTCTTTTGTTATAATTTTGTTATTTTTTTTCTTTTTTCTTTTTCTCTTTTCTCTCCTTCTTCCTCTTGGTTGTTGCCATCGGTGGTGGCTGGCGAGCTCGCTTGGCCACCAACGAGGCTCAACCTCGCAGATCTGGGTGAGTTCGAGCCTCTCCGATGGCCGAGCGGGGCTCACCTCCCTAGATTTGTGCGAGGCTCGCCCAACCATCGACAAGATTTGGCCTCACCAGGCGGTGCAAGGCTCGACCTCGCTAGGCTAGGGCGAGGCCCAGCCTCGCGCCGCTTAGGCAAGCTTGAGCCTCACTGGGTTGGGCGAGCCTTGCCTAGCCACCAACGAGCTTGTTGGACTTCACCCTAGCTTGATGGGGCTCCGGCAAGCTTGCTAGACCTCACCTGGCCACTCGGCGGCGACGGCCCAAGGGCAGCAATGGGGTGGCAGTGGGTTGGGAGGAGGAAGAAGAAGAAGAAAGGGAAGGGAAAAAAGAGAAGATAGAAATGAGAGAGAGAGCAAAATTAATTACCAAAATTGTTCCCGAGAGCGAGAAACAACTTCTTCTTTTTTTTCAATTCTACTCCAAATCTATTCTTAGGAACAAATTTGTTCTTGTTCCCGGGAACAAAAATTTACCAAACGGATTTCTATTCCAAATCTATTCTCGGAAACAAAAAAACAAAATCAATTATTTCCGGTAGTGTTAAGAAATAGGCCCTTAATTTGCAATCATTTGTTATTTGTCGACGATGAAACATATGTGCTAATATTTACACTCAAGTCATTGATAGCATGTCGTATCGATCAATTTTCAATCCATTAAATTGGCTTCCTCCATGGATAACCTAACATGCTTGGATAGTATATTCTTCACTCTTTCCCTTTTCTTTGTCAATGTTGATGATTACGGTTGTTGAGTCCACTTTTGTTGCTTTTGAATAGTTGTTGCATGTCATAATAACTAAAAATGGAATATTTTTGGGTGTCAGCAAGAAGATAAAGTTTTGGTCATTGTGCCAGCTTCTAGGGAGTGACTTTCATCCGTTAAGTCTCCGTTACAAGGAAAATGCAGTGTTGCCTTTCATGAAGTTAGCTTTTATCATAGACTCACTTTGCTGGCTTCCTCAAGACGGCGTTCCAGACCTTTAAGTAGCTATTTCCTCTTTGCTAAATATTATTTTAACGCATGACTACTCATGAAATATGAAATTATATATTCAAAATTTAAGTATATCATAGCTAAGTGATATGATATACCTTCGATCAGAGGTGAAAGTATATTATCTTGGTTAGCTTTACCCATGCAGACTCTTAAATGGCAAATTTGTGAGTGATGATTGTTGTACCTCTCTATTAGTGGACCAAAAATTAATCAATTAAATAATTTATTGTCATTATAAAATGAAAGGTGATATGAAATCTATGGTGGCACCATGTGCACCAAGATTGTAGGTTTGACGGTCAAGATTTTGTGTAATAATCTTTCTTTAATCAAAAGTCACTAGTACGGCCTCTTCTTATTAAAATATTTCTCGAGTTTAAGCCTGTGAACGAGACCTAACCCAAGATGAATTGGAAAGGAACCTGCTTGATTAAAGGAAAGTCCGAAATTGAATATATGAGGACGTCTGCCGGGGAAATATAGCTTTTCCGTTTGGTGTTGGAGAAAGAAAGAAAAAAGCTTTCCTATATTGTCTTGATATTATATTTGTGTGCAAGAGTCAGCGGCCAAGAAAAGAATGAAATAAATTGAAAATAAGAAAAGAAAGAGAGTCCAATAGGGTTTTACTACTAGGGTTTTGTTTCAAAAAATGAGAACACTTGTATAGGTAAAATAGAATCAAAACAATTTACAATGGAAAAAAAAACGCCCATACGCATATCTTCTTGACATTCTTCGTGCATTTTAATAAAAAGCACATAGAAGTAAAAAAAGGGTTAATCACATTACCTTTGTACCATGCTCAAAAATTTTGGTTGTGACATTTTTCAAATTCTAACCATGAACGTTTGATATTTTCACAGCATTGGTTCTAACGTTCTTTGGATTCCGATCACGAATGTTTGATTTCCTCGTAATGCTAGTGCTGGCATTCTATAGTTCTAGCCCCACAAATGTCAAGCCTCTAGTTCAAACGCTCCATTAATCTTGCATCGAATAGTATAGAGAAATTAAAAGAGCTCACCACTACAATTATGCTAGCAATTGCTCTCGTGGATGACTTATTCGATTAATCATAATCATCACTCTCTACTCCCTCTCACTCGCCTCTTATAACCAATCCAATATCACATTTATTTAATTCAATCCAGCTCATTATCTCTAAAACCATTTTAGAGCATTGATTCAGCCAAAGCATCTAAACTCGCTTCAGACTTTAAATCTGCACATTTTGAAACCATTTCAGAACATTAATTTAGGCATTAATTTTGTAACTGTTATAGAGCATTATTTTGGGTACTAATCTCATGACTACTACAAAATTTTATTTTGCGCATTAATTTTATAATTGTTACAAAACTTTAATTTGACTATTAAATCTGAAACCGTTTAATAGTATTAATTTAGACATTTGAATCTAAAACCATTTCAGATTATTAAACTGCTAATTAATTATGAAAACATTTCAAATCATTAATGTGGCCATTAAGTCGGAGCACTTAGGTGATTGAAAAAAGCTATGACCCACAAGTGAGCTATATATGAAAGTTATGATTTTTTGGTATCATTTTTCCAATTATTCAGTATTAAGTGCTAAGAACTTTTCGATTTCCCCAAAGAAAAATCTTATGATGAAGCATATTGGTTGAATGGATCACTATGGGCTTGTTTGTTAATTGGCCAAATAGTGTTTGATTTTGTTCTTTTGTTCTCGGAAATAAATTTGGTATAGAAATCCGTTTTGTAAAATTTTTGTTTGCAGGAACAAATTTGTTCCAAGAAATAGATTTGGAACAAAATCAAGAATAAAAAAATTTATTTTTTGTTCTAGGGAACAATTCCAAGAATCAAGTTTAATTTTTTTTTTCTTCTCTTCTCTTTCTCTTTCCCTTTCTTTTTCTTCCTCCTAACCTACTGCCGCCTTATTGCCGCCCGTTGACCATCGTTGCCAAAGCTGACAAGCAGCTAGGTGAGGTCCGGTGAGCTCGCTGGAGCCTTGCTAGGCCAGGGCGAGGTCTAGCGAGCTTGCAGAAGGCTCACCTAGCCACCGTGAGACTCAGCCTTGTAGATCTGGGGGAGGCCAAGCCTCACCAGTGGTTAGGCGAGTCTCGCTTGGCCACCAACGAAGGTCAACCTCACCCAAGCGGCGTGAGGTTGGCCTCGCCTCGGCCTAGCAAGGCTCTAACGAGCTTGCCAAACCTCGCCTAGCTGGTCGTCGACCACCGTCAGTGCTGACGACTTGCCACGGAGGAGGAAGGAGTAAAGAAAAGGAAAAAGACAAAAAGACAAAAAATAAGAAAAATGTAATAAAAGTATTAAAAATTGAAAGAAACAAAAAAATTTAAGAATATTGAGTAGTTTTACTAAACGCATTTCTATTTTGAAAATAAAATTTTTGGATAGTTATCAAATGCCTTCAAATACTCATAAATTGTTCTTAGGAACATAATAAAAAAGAATAATTTCTGAGTAGAATATATTTTCGAGCACAGAATCATTATTATACGTATCCTGTGTGGTGTTTTGGGAGCACCTAACAGATTCTCAGTTTGCGTGCGCTGCAATTATTCTATCGCTTCAATTTGGCTGATCAGCTGGGTCCATTTATGAGGTACATTAAGAATGCCATTTACTTTTATTTTAGAGATATGCGCCACTAACAAAAATGTTGGATCATTCACACGGTATTTGAGACATTGGTTTAAGAGGCAAATAAAATTCACTAAAAAGTAAAAGAAATTTTTTTTGGTCAAAGATATATCAAGAAGGTAATTAACAAAATAAATAAACGTTGGAAATTAACTGACATAAAAGTTGATAATGCAATGCAACTTAATCGATAAAAAATTAATAAATATTCTAATTAAAATCGATAATTTTAAAAATAGATAAATGTATTCAAAGTTTTTATACTTGTCACGTCGGGTTAGCTTTTGTAAACTTTGAGGCGATGCGATTTTCATAATGTGTCGGCTTTCAGGGAGTGGTTTTCATAGGCTCACTAGTAAGGTAAACTTTGCTGGCTTCCTCAAAATGGCGTCCCAGATTTCTGAGTAATTGACTTTTTGCTAAGTAATAATTTAACACATAACTACTTGAAAAATATACAATTATATGTATAATGTGAGTATATCATAGCTAAGCAATATTATATATCTTGATTAACTTCATGTATGCAAACTCTTATATGGCAAATTTGTGATCGATGAATGATGTATCTCGACATTCATGGAGCGGGCACTAACCAATTAATTAAAGAAAGATGCTATGAAATCTATGGTGACACTATGCGCATCAATATCGTAGGTTTAATGGTCAAAGATTTTGGGTACCGAATATAATAATCCCTCTTTAATCAAGAGTCACTTGTGTGTTCTCTTCGAGTCTTTATTGTGAAGTGTCTTTTAAAATTTCATTAAGTGCGTGCATGTTTTCGGCTTGGATTGACTCCATCTTGAGTAACGTCGTTGACGAGATGCCATTGGAACAACAAACTAATGAGAAATGGTGGACCTAGAAAATTGTGTGTATAGAGAAACACAGTATCTTGAATTTTAGTCCAATGTGCAATTTGATTTTTGAACTTTTAATTTGTTTAATATAATCACCGAGCTTTTAATACATGTTCAATATAGTCCTTAAACTGTATGAAAATGTTCAATGTAGTCCCTAGTCTTGAATTAATTGAAAAGGACTACGTTGAACATTTTCATTTATTTCAAAGACTAAATTAGACATGTATCTAAAGTTGAGAAACTATATTGAACAAATTAAAAATTTAGGGATCACATCGGACATTGAGCTAAGGTTCAGAGATCATATTGAACAAATTAAAAGTTCAATGACCAAATTGCACTTGAGCCAAAGTTTGTGAACCGTCTGTGCCATTTTCCCAAATCAATTTAATAGTTATGACAATTGTCAGACCTAACCGAAGATAGGGTGGCCTGTTGGCCCTTGGCCCACTTGTAAGTTGGCGGTTTCGGCTAGCAATTTTCGACCCAACAAGCAAGCCTAGGAAAAAAAACTCTAAGCTCGAGTTTTATTGATAACAATGAATGAAAGAAGCCTAAGTTTCTAATGCACGAGTGAAAAATTATATAAAGATCTCAAGGAATGTAGTGAAATCAATAATACAAAGCCCTTAAAGTTATTTTTCATTTATTTGTTATTTTTTAGCTGAAAATTCTTAAAAGTAAAAAAATGAAAGTGCGGCCTGGTGGGCTTGCATAGAGGTTTAGGCTCGAGCCCACTAACCATCCCCAATCCAACAATCAATCAATCAATCAATCAATCAATCAGGGATAGAGGGATGAATAGCAGAAACCTCAACTACTCATTTATACAATTTACTGGATTAACCAACAGATGATTGTCTTTCGAATTACAAGCTCGACAAAAGGGGCCGATCCATCTTCTAATCCAGGCCAAAAAGAAACTAGGCTAATCCAGCTATACACAATGAACCCTTGGGTTCAGCACCACGGTCACTCAGACCCATCGGACTCGACTCCGTCGAGTCGATCATTGGTGGAGTGGGAGCAGAATTCTCCATTGCGGGTGCACCATTCTAAAGGCCTAAAAAATGTTAACCACGACGGGTTGAGATAAAATCTCAACGAGTTCTTCCCCTAAGCCTCGGTTAGTACACCAACTCAACCCGAGGTATCTCTTCAGAACCACCTCTCACTCAACCCAACAACAAGCAACCAACGGTCATCAATCAAACAACAGACAGGGTCAACCAACAATCAAAAGTCGGTTTGCATGCAATCTTACCCAGTATGCTATACCCTGCATGTTATATATCAGCACAATACACGCAATGCACATGGCCGTTAGATGATGCAATTCACCAATCACATGCGAGTCCCGTCACAAGCGATCTCACTTGACCATTGCCACACCCTGCACGTTATCAGTTCATGCGTGTATGCCATAAATAATGATGTGATCACCTCATGCATAATCGAAACTAATGATGTAATATTTCTCGTACACTCTGGTATCCACACATGTTCTATTGGGCCAAGGTGCAACAATGCTACGGCACCTTTCCTTCGTAGAGGCGCAACCGTGCCCTTCCGTACCTTCCGAGGCGCAACGGCGCTACGGCGCAACGGCGCTACGGCGCCCTTCCTCTGCAGATGTGCAAATGTGCCCTTCCGTGCCCTCCCTTCGATGATTCAGACTGTTGTAGCCAATGCACACATATTTACACATACACTTGCATTTAAAATCTCAAGTCCTTCCTCATAAAAGCGGTTCATTTCCGGCGTCCCTCGGACAATTCATCTTTTTCCCATTTTCATGAAAATCACACAATTCATGCGGATGCTCATACAATTACACATTCAATTTACTCCATAAAATCAATGGACATGAAATTATACAATTTAATTTCCGGATGAATAGTAATTTCCGAATTTAATAAATAATTAATTAAATTCAGAAATTAAAAATAATTAAATAAATAAATTCCGAAAATTAAATAATTAAATAAATGCAGAAATTAATTTAATCAATAAATTAAAAAATTAATCACATTAATCAAGCAATTAAGGAAAAACATGATTAATTAGCACAAAACACTCAATTAAGCCTAATTAAGCACAATTAAGCATAAATAAGCAAGATTAAGCTAAGCTAATCTTAATCAACTATCTAATTACCTATCTTAGGGCTAATACAACTTAATTAAACCATAATCATCCCTTAGCACTAATTAACCCAACCCTAAGCAAGTTTAGACACTAAATAGGGATTATGGGCTAAACTCACCTGTTAAGCGGGCTGGAGATGTGGACGCGGCGGCGGTGGCGATGAACCCGACACTCGAGGACCTCCACCACAGCGATCCAAGGTGGTACCGTGGTAGAAATCATAGCAACAACCTCTGCTCAAACCCCAAACTTCAAAAGATAACACTGTAGTAGGAGGAAGCTGCTTGTCGGAGCAAAAATAAGTTGGCTAGAGCTCTAGTGAGCTGGTGGCCGGTGATCGGAGGCTCCAAGGGGTCGAGGGGGAGTTGTGTGTGGCTGGTGTGGGTAGTGGGTAGGCCAAAAATGGAGAGAAATAGAAGAAAAACCGAAGCTGCACAGGAGGCGCTGCTATAGTGACGGACGGAGGACTGTCGACTTCAGGCCTCCGTATGGGACGGCTGGCGACTGGTTCTGGCGATCTGCTGACATGGTTGGTACAGATTTCCTATGCTGATCAGATTGATAGGTGGCTTGGCCCGAAATTCCACCGGGAAGGCAGCGAACAACTCAAATTTCGGTGAGAGGTCTAAAGCAGAAACTACATAAATGCAAGGAGAAGCAATGGGAAGAGGGGCTGCGATTTTCTTGTGATTAAGCTGAGTGAGAGAGAGATATTCAGAGCTCAAAACCCTTTATCAATACCATTAATGGCTGCACCAATTTCCTAAGCACATGTCCTCATCTTCTCTCTCTTCCTTTTGTCTCTTCCTAATAATATCTAGGGGCAAAATGGTCATTTCCACCTTGCACAATTCCCAAACTACCCTTGGGCTAAAAATGAAAGGTGGGCCTAAGAAACGGGCTGGGAAATGGGTAGGAATGGCTCAGGAATTTGTTGGACTCGAATTGGCTCAAATTTAGATGACGGGTGAGGGTCGGTTGGGTCCAACGGGCTCGCTTGTTGTCTTGGTCTTCCACGGTGGCTGTCCCACCTTGGGCATGAGGCCCTCACTGTTCTTGCCCAGCCCACGTCCTCACAGGCTCGGTTTCTCGGTCCAAAGTCCCTTTCTCAAAAACTCGGCTCAACCGACATTGTCGACTGTCGAGGAAGCATCATTTGAAAGTTTATCCCAGACGTTCCTAACAATTCGAAGTCCCATCTTGGGTCCCCATACCTTGTTAATTTCGCTCGAATGCCATTTTGGTATTACTCAGACTGACAGGCGGTTTCGAGGATTCACACGTAATCGACTTATGCCAATTCACGTTCAAGACTTCTCAACACATGGACGTCTTTGACTGCTTGAAATTGTGAAGGATCGATTCTTATTTCAAAGTACACGATTACCAAAGATCGACATAGGGCCGTTCGCGGGTTCAATAACAGTAGACGGAATCACTCGTCGTCCCATTATACTCTATCCGCGAATCGACTTCTAGTCGTCCTTGAAATCGGCCTGCATATCTACAGGATCGTTCTTACGCAAATCTCACGGTCAAGTCGGTTTTCCCAAGTCAAGTTCTTTAGTCGCACGAGTTCTGTCCTCATTAGCCTTTCCCCTCAAGGTTAGTATCTTAGGAGTGATCAGTTCCGAGTGAGATCAACCAACAATGCATTGGCGCAAGCAAAAGTAGTAGAGGTAGAAAAAGATGATGAAGCAAGCGGCGGGGGTCAGAGCAGAGAAAGGGCAACAAGTCAGCAGCAGAAAGTGAGCAGAAGTGAAAGAATTTGAGGAACACAAGTGAAGATAGAATAGGATGTGTGGAAAAATTGTATTTTCTGTCGATATGAATGTACAAGTTCGAGACTGTATTTATAGTACAAAAAATATCAAGAAAATAACAGAAAATATTTTGCAATATTATCTCCCGATTTTATCTTGCTAAATATCCTAATAATATCTTATCTCCAATCTTCGATAGCATATCTTCCAACACTCCCCCTCAAGCCGGTGGCTTATAGATGTCTAAGACACCTAGCTTGCTTAGAAGATATGCATGTTGTCTTTGACAAAGAGGTTTAGTGAAAATATTCGTCGGTTGCTCCATGGTTTCAATCCCTCTTATCTTGATTATCCCTTCTTCTTTCCTTTGTTCTTTCATGCAAAATATCCACCGGTTGCTCCATGGTTGGTTTCTTCATTTGTACCCCAAGATCCTAGAGTAGACCTCGCAACCATACTATCTCGCAAGTAGTCTTTGCCATAGCTCAATACTCTGCTTCTGTTGAGGATAGTGATATAGTTGGTTGCTTCTTCGTCTTCCATGAAAGTAGTGATTCTCCTAACTTGATGCAAAAACCAGTGACAGATCTTCCGCTCATAGGACCAGTGGCATAATCAGCATCACAATAAGCCGTCATTTCCATGTTGTTTTTCCTAGAGAGAAGTATCCCAAGTCTTGGACATTTCTTCAAATATCTCACAACCTTCAGTGCTGCATTCATGTGAGATTGTTTGGGCCTGTGCATAAATTGGCTGAGGGTCTGCACAGCATAGCATATATCTGGTCTAGTCATGGTCAGATAAATGAGTTTCCCAACAAGTCTTTGATAACTGGATGGATCTTCAAGTACAGCATCATCATTTTGTGATGTTCCTGCATCATACTCCGCTGTAGTTAATCTAATATTCTGCTCAATTGGAATAATTGCTGGTCTGCACCCTAATAGGCTTGCTTCTAATATGATTTCCGGTATGAACTTTCGCTGACTTAGTGTAATCCCTTGGTTAGATCGAGCAATTTCAATCCCAAGGAAATATTTAGGCGCTCCAAGATCTTTGATGCGAAAAGTGGAGTGCAAATATTTCTTGAGGTTGTTTACGGCATTCAGATCATTGCCCATGATTAGTATATCATCAACATATATCATTAAATAGATGGATGACATATCCTTTCTCCATGTGAACAAAGCATAATCATATTTGGATTGCTTGAAACCCACAGCCGTGAGAGCATTGGTAAACTTGGCGTACCACTGTCTAGAGGCTTGCTTTAAACCATAGAGGGATTTACGGAGACGACACACTTTATTCTCCTCCTGTCTCCGTAATCCTTGAGGAACTTCCATATAAATTTCTTCATCTAAATCTCCATGAAGAAATGCATTATTTACATCAATCTAATGTAATGACCAATCATTAACAGATGCAATTGATAAGAAAGAACGGACCGTAACATCTTTGGCTACTGGAGAGAAAGTTTTGTTATAGTCGAAACCTTCCCGTTGGGTGAAACCTTTCGCTACCAGCCGAGCTTTATAACGCTCAATAGACCCATCTGCTCGATATTTAATCTTGTATACTCATTTGCATCCAATGGCTTTCCTGTTTGAGGGTAATGTCGCAAGTTCCCATGTGTCATTCTCAATGAGGGCTCGTAGTTTTGCTGCCATTGCTTCTTGCCATTTCGGGTCAATAGATGCCTCATGCTCTTCTGATATGCGATTGACACAACATCTATGTTCTGGAGACAGCTGGTCGAAAGAAACATAGGATGAAGTAGGGTAGCGAATACCTGGTAAGTTCATCGTAGCGCATACGTAATCCTTTGTCCATGTTGGCGGATGCGTGCTTCTTCCTGAACGTCATGGGAGATTTTGCAGTAAAGGAAGTTGTTCTTCTACCGGCTATTCCTCATTGCTGTGAAAAGCATCCTCAATGGGTGCATCGGCTGATGTGTCTTATGATATCCTCGTGGATGGAGGATTCTCAACTGGACTTGGTTGAGTGGTGCCATAGAAATTTTGAGGAATCAAGACATATTCTGGATTTCTAGGCGCCTCTTCTTCATTTGCATATCCTCGCAAGTCACTGTTGGTGCTTGTTGTTTCTCTTGATGATTTTTCCTCAGTAAAAGGAAAAACATCCTCATGAAACAAACAATCTTTGCTTACGAAAAATTCCTTCGTGGTTGGCTCAAAAACCCAGTATCCCTTCTGAAGATTTGGGTATCCCATGAATATACACCTCTGGGCACGGGGACCTAACTTGTCTCGAGGACCCACTGTGGTGGCGTAACATAAGCATCCAAAAACTTTGAGATGATCAAAGTCCGGCTT
Organism: Corymbia maculata; assembly: GCA_014182735.1. Classification (NCBI taxonomy): domain Eukaryota; kingdom Viridiplantae; phylum Streptophyta; class Magnoliopsida; order Myrtales; family Myrtaceae; genus Corymbia; species Corymbia maculata. The sequence continues at coordinate 13,179,979 of CM024683.1, read as the reverse complement.
CTTCCCAAATAATAACTCGAAAGGTGTTTGTCCATTTAGCACCTTTGTGGGCATGCGATTGATCAGGTAGGCTGCCGTCATGATACAATCGCCCCAAAAATTGTCTAGAATAGAAGCCTGAAATTTTAAGGCACGTGCAACTTCCAAAAGGTGGCGATGCTTCCTTTCCACTACCCCATTTTGTTGTGGGGTGTAGACACATGAGCTTTCATGCAGAATCCCGTGAGTTGAAAATAAAGAAGTGCATTCATGATTGAAGAATTCTCTCCCATTATCCTTCCGAATCCGTTGAATAGACTTCCCAAACTGATTCTTTGATAAGGAAACAAATGCCTTCAAATATGAAAATACTTGACTTTTGGATTGCATAAGAAATATCCATGTTGCTCTAGAATAATCATCCACAATAGTGAGAAAGAAACGTGACCCATCATGATTTGGAGTATGATAGGGTCCCCAGACATCAGCATGGATTAATGAGAAAATGGCATTTGCACGAGTGTTGCTTAAAGGAAAAGCTGTACGTGACTGTATTGCAAGGGGGCAAACATGACATTTAGGGAAATGATAAGTGGCACTGTGGCCCATTCTTAAATGCATAATAGAATCACTGATAGTGGCATTACATACTGAATTTTTATTCAAAGGAAAGCTAGACAAATCAAGAGTCTTTTGGGAATCATTCCACAAGAAAAGTCCTTCAAAGAGACTACCCGAGCCCATCAGTTTGCCAGTCGAAAGGGCCTGAAATAAGCAAGTATCATCATTGAACAAAACTTGACAATAGTTTTCCTTACAGGCTCTAGACACTGAAATGAGATTGAATTGAAACTCTAGGACATAAAGGACATTTTGCAAGATAATTTGGGGGTTGATTTTTACCGTGCCTATGAAAGTAACATGAGTAACATTTCCATTCCGAAATCACACAGTAATAGGAATATTCAGTCTTTTGTGTATGTTAGAGAAAAAATCCCTATTACAAACAATATGATCGCTAGCTCCTGAATCAATAATCCAAGTATTTCTTGAAATGGAATTTATCAGGCAATGAGAGATACTTGAAAAAATGCTTCTTTTGTTGGAAGTGTCCAATTTTTGCAATACCTGCATAAGCTGCTGAAATTGTCCATGTGTCATGAGCTGATCAATAGTTGGATCTGTTGGACTAGCAACATGATAGGCCGCAACTGATGATTTTTTTTCCCTTTTCCCCAGGTTTACCATGCAATTTCTGGCAATTATTAATAGTATGATGTGGCCGCTTGCAATAATCACAATATAATTTACCTTTCCCTTTGTTATTTTGCCCAAAATTCTTTTCTGACGTGGCAAAATTCTGACCGTTGGATCCTTTAATTCCGGCCCCATATCCACCATTAGATTCTCTATGCCCCTCGATCGATCTGGAACCATCCGATCGCCCCAAATGATCTGGGCCGTCGATTCCTAGGGATTTATAAGCGGGCGGTTCGATGGGCAAAAACCCTAGCTCAGCCCTCTCTCGCTCTTCACTCCCCGGTTTTAGGGTTTGGTGGCCCGATTCGTGGCGCTTGCCACGTGCCGAGAGCGTGACACCCTCCGTTGCCCTTGTGCTTTCCGGCGCCGTGAGTCGCTGGCTTTCCTCCTGAACAGCAAGTTGGAATATTTGGCCGAGAGGTGGCGGTAGCTCTATAGCCAAGATCTGAGATCTAAAACTTAGGTACGAATCTTGAGGATGAGTAGGAATCGAGTGGCCATTTCTCTGTCCTTTATTGCCTTATACTGCTGTAGAGTGGTTTTGGGTCCTTCGAGCTTCTCTTCCGCCGCTTCCAACTCGTTCCAAAGAATTGCGAGCTTGGTGAAACATGCCGTGATGGTCATGTTTCCTTGTTTTAGTTCCGAGATTTGTTGGGTAAGAGAGAAGAGCTTTGCTCGATCTAGTTTCTCGTACATTTCTTTAATATTATCCCACATTGTTTTTGCATCACCTGTCGGTGGTAGTCCGGCTGCAATTTCTGGCTTGATGCAGTTTCCGATCCATGTCCTTACGAGTTGACTGCATTTTCTCCACTGCTTTGCCATTTTTTCGTCTCCGGGTATCGGCACGGTTTCGTCGACGAAACCGTCCTTATCTTTCGTCACTAGGGCTCTTCGAAATTCTCATGCCTAGTGTGAATATCCCTCGGATCCAGTTAGTTGATGGCTGATTAGTCGCAATTCCGGTCCATTGGTGGTGGAAACGTACAAGGCGTCGCCTGGTTCTGGCCGACCGGCGACGGCCGCCATTGGGTATGGTAGGTATCCCAGCGGGAGAACTAGGTAGGGATTCATACCCATACCCGATCTGATTGACCCACTTCCTGGGTTTGGAATTCCCGGCCCATCTGAATGACCCCATTTGAAATGTCGGGTCCATTGGTTGCACTTGCCCCACTCAAGGCTAGTGGGCCACCATTGGGCCCGGTGGAACCCTGATTAAAAACAGATGATGATGTATTTGTGCCTAGCCCAAAAAATGATGGGTTCTGATGGCCCGCAATGGGCCACTGAAGAGGAACCCACTGGTATGGATGGCTAGCTTGAATTGAGCTGGCTTGTAGTGGGTTGGCCCAAGTCGGGCTGGCCCGCAATGAGCTACCCCAAATTTGACTAAGCCTGGCCCAATTATTGATCCTAAATGCCTGAATGCCCATATGTTGGAATAGGCGAGTCGAACGTTTCTGAAATAATTTCTTCCAGGTGCTATTGTGCAGATTCTGATAAGTCTTGAGCCATGGTAAGGGATCCTTCACTTGTTTCCAAGAATTGTTTTCCTCTATTGGAATAGAATTCTGTTTTGCAGGTTAGAATCCTCCAGTCAGCAAGCCAACAGTAGACAGAAAGAAGAAAGAAGAAAGAAAGAAGGAAAGAAGCGGAAGTTGAAATCAGGAGCAAAGGTGCTCTGATACCATGAAAGAATTTGAGGAACACAAGTGAAGATAGAATAGGACGTGTGGAAAAATTGTATTTTCTGTCGATATGAATGTACAAGTTCAAGACTGTATTTATAGTACAAAAAAGGATCAGGAAAATAACAGAAAATATTTGGCAATATTATCTCCTGATTTTATCTTGCTAAATATCCTGATAATATCTGATCTTATCTCTCGATTTTATCTTGTTAAATACTCTAATAATATCTGACATATCTTCCAACAAGAAGCAGCAGCAAGTCAATAGCAGAAGTAGAAAAAACATTAAAAAAAAAAATGAAAAGAAGGGAGAACCGAGAGAAAGCCAAAGAGAGAGAAGCAAAGGGAAGGAGACCGAAGGACTGAAAAAATAGAAGAAAAACTGAGAGGAAACGAGAGACAGAAATAGAGAGAAAGGAGGTGAGAGACCAAGAGAGAGAGGACTCTGAGAGGCGAGGCAGTGACTGAGGAAGAGCAAGAGAGCTTCAGCCGATGCCCTCGGCCACGCGCGAGCTCCGTCCTACGACTCCTCAGCTAGTGTCCTCAAGCTGAACCAGGTAGGCCTCCCCCAAGCATTCCTATTCGTTATTGATGAACTCGCGGGCCAGTGCTCGCGCTGAATAGTTCGCGTGAGCCCCGGCCCCTGTCGTCCCTCCATTAAGGTTCCTCTGCATGCTGCCATGTCTAGTTGGATGCATAGTCTCGGTCTAAGTTCGGTTCGAGTCAGAAACCCTTCGTTTTACTCATGCCCGCCAAGTGTTTGATGAAATGCCTTATAGAAAACCGATATGTTTTCATGCTCTTTTATCCATAGAATCATTCTATATTCATTCATATTCAAGGTTCCATGATGATTTGTATGAAAAACCCGTGTACCGTCGAATTGGTGAGGGTTTCGCGGCCACCGGAGCTTATGGCCAGCGGTGGCCGATGTCGACGGGGATGAGTGGCTGATAAAAGGGCGGTGTCTCGGTGAGGAGAGAGGAACCATGGTGGTTTCGGTTAGAGTTGAAGGTCTTTTGAATAAAATAAAAAAGAAGAAGAAGAAGTTGCAGGCGTGCATGGGAGGAAGACGTGCGTGGGGCGTGCTGCAGCTGCGAAGGAGAAGAAGACCAGAATAAATATAAAAACAAGGAAAAAAAAAACAAAAAGAAAAAGAAAAGGCCGAAAGTAAAAACCAAGCAAGGAGTTGGGCTTCACCTTGGGCCTGCGTGCGTTGGGCTGGGTTGGTCGTCGGCCGGGGATGATTGGGCTGGAAATAGACAGGGGAAACGGGCCATCAGCTGGGCTAAGAAATGGAAATCAAATTTGGTGTTTTTTTTTAAAAAAAAAAAAGGAAAAGAGGAGAATTCGTGGGCCTTTTTGTTAATTAAGTAATTTAGGGCCGGCCCAATTTCTTTTAACCAATCAGGACCAATAGGGTCCGGTCAGTTTAGTAGGGCTGAGTTTTCCTGACCTGATCTGAATTATCTTTTTTTTAATAAAAAAATGTAAAAATAATAAAAAATAAGAAATGAAAAAACATTAAAAATATTTAAAAATCATAAAAAATTTGAAATTTCATAAAATTCATGGAAAATTTAGAAACCTGAAAATTTATAAAAAATTTATAAAAAATATATTTAAAAAAATTTAAAAATATTAAAATATTAGAAATTCCAAAATAAAGGAAAATTTTCAAAAATCCCAAAAAAATTCCAAGTTTGTTTTAGAGTTCCCTAAGAAGCTCTAAAATAATTCTTGGACAATTTTCTCTAAAAAATGTTGGAAAATTATCGGTTTAATATTATGCTTAAAATTGAATAAGTTTTCACGACTTCATCTCAGGGTTTTAATTATTCTCGAATACAATTGCCCTTGATTGCACGCTCATGATGTGATGATTATGGTTTCCCCTTGGTTTAATTAGGATTGCCATTTATTTATCTCTCAATGCCAAGTGTTTATTTTCTTTTGCAATTTATTTAATATTTTTTTATTGCCGATTGTTATTTTGATAATTGCGCACCCACATAATCACTTCACATGTTAGTGGATAATTCCAAAATCAATCCAAACTGCCTGACAAAAGTCTTTTTGTGAACAAGAGTAGGTATCGAAATGGCACTAATTGGCTAATTAGTGTAATTAAGTCATTGATCATAAATTCTCTGGTTGCATAGAAAGTGAGGCACACTCCCATGTCTCCATTGGTTTCTAGCCGACCTCAATAGGTTAGTAGCGACTTCTCATTAGAAGATTTTCATAAACATCCAATGTTGCACGAGGTATAGGCATGGGAGAACTTAGACCCACCTTTTGGACAATATCCTTGAACCTATTTATTTAGAGATTTCTTTTTCTCTTGAGACGGAAAAAATAGGAAACGACATGCACGACGCTGTAACCAATCCTTGGAACAAGCAACCCTCAGCTAGTATCCTAAGTCCTAGGGTTTTCTTAAGTATTCTAGAATATTCCTAAAGGTGGGCGATACGGTAATTGTACACCTATGTAATTAAGATAGGTAGGTGGTAGTTGGAGATATATGATCTCAACCGTATGATGAAGGAAAGATCTACGAATACGGTTTGTCTTGTACTTGTATATATAGGAGTCTGCTCCCCCTCATTTGTATCATCTCATTTTACAAGAATAATAGAATTCAGAGCTTTTCTCTCTAAAATTTTGTGAGTTGAGTGGGAAATGCTGTTTGGGAGAAATCTTAAGGCCGTACAAGTTGAAAGGAACGCTAGATCGATTGGCCTGTGACAAGTGGTATCAGAGCGAGTTTGTTCTTAGGTGTAATGGCTGATTCCTGTCCTGAGAAGGATTATGGAAGGGTTGTCGAGAAAGTCAACAAGGGAAAGAAGAACTATGCTAGTTCTAGTTCAAGGGATGCTATAGGGGATCTAGATTGTCGAGTAACGAAGGTAGAGATGTTTGTGATCGAGATCCAAGGATTGGTTGATGACCTAACCCAAACCGTCGATGGAGTGGAAACTGGAAAGGAGGAGCTCGTGACAGAGGTGCAAAAGCTCAAGACCAACATGGGAGAACTCCGAGGCGAGTTGCTAGGGATTCTAAGGTAGGAGTTAGAACAACGGGATGAAACCTTAGAAGCCATGAAGGCGGCCATGCCCATGGAGATAATGGAACTCAAGGGGAAGCTCATCGAATCGGAAGCAACACATGTGAACGGAGTGGTTATGGTACATGCTGGTCCACGAACGGATGCATTCAAGCCGAACAAGTTCAAGGGCTTGCGGATGGCTAAGGATGAGGATAACTTCCTGTGGTACATGGAATGATACTTCCAAGCCATAGGGATTAATGACGACATTACATGGGTAAATATCGCATCTATGTATTTAGTTGATAATGCATTGTTGTGGTGGCATCACCAATTAGATGGTAAAAGTGGCGATCTTATCATAACGTGGAATGAATTTGCCGAAGAGTTTTGGCAGATGTACTAACCTTCGTACACAGAGGAGGATGCTTGGGATGAGCTAAAGCGACTCGAGTAAAAGGGTATAGTATGCGACTACATCAAGCGATTCTTGGAGTTGCTACTCCAAATCCCCTCAATGAGTGACAATGAGGCGTACCACCAGTTCATGAGCGATCTCAAGCTGTGGACCAAACAAGAGCTCATGCGGTGTAATGTGGGAGATCTTGCAACGGCTATAGTTATCGCTGAATCGCTTGTGGAATACAAGACACCTTCCACATCCAAGTCGGACTCTCGTCCGAAGGACAATGCCAATGATGGGGGAGATTGAGGAAGGTTCAATCACCCGAATGAAGGAAAACCACTGGTGGCCCCTCCTAAGGCTCATGCGGAGTCAAGTGGCGAAAGACAAAGGAAGGTACGCACTTACAAATGTTTCTTTTGTGACGGTATGCATATGGCGCGAGATTTCCCAAACAAGGCCAAATTGGCGGCCCTTTACAAAGAAGATGAGCATACGGAGGAATCGCAACTGGATTCATTGCGAATCCTCAGTTCCCTTAAGACGAAGAATGCCAAAGAATCTAAGGGAATAATGTTTGTGGATGTGAAGATCGGTGACACCACGACGAGTGTGGTCGTGGATACGGGGGCGTCCGATCTCTTCATATCCCGAGAGGCTGCGAAGAAGCTCAATCTTCAGGTCAAGAAAAGAGCGGGTTCGTTCAAGACAGTGAACTACAAGGAGGTTTCAATTAGCGGTGTGGCTAGAGATGTGGAGCTTCACCTCGGTCCATGGTCAAGTAAAGAAGATATCGAGGTAATCCCCCTAGATGACTATGATTTTGTGCTAGGTCTAGGATTCTTTGATAGAATTAATGCTGGTGTTCTACTGTTTGTAGATTGCATTTGTATTTTAGAAAAGTGGTGTCAATGCATGATTTTGATTCATCGCGCATTGAGTCACGATCGGAAGATGTTGTTAGCCATGCAACTTTCGAAGGGGGTTTGGAATGGTGAGGTGATGCTCTTGGTGATGTTGAAGGTTGAGGAAGATAGGGATAAGGTGGATGATGTTCCGACCGAGGTGACCCAAGTCCTCAATTCATTCCAAGACATGATGCCATTTGAGCTACCCAAGAAGCTCCCACCTCGAAGGGAGGTGGATTATCGAATCGAGCTAGTACCCGACGCTCAACCACCCACCATGGCACCATATCGCATGGCACCCCTTGAGTTGGAAGAACTAAGGAAACAACTCAAGGAGCTACTCAATGCGGGGCATATTTGGTTGCCCAAAGCTCCGTTCGGTGCGCCAATCCTATTTCAAAAGAAGTATGACTGATCTCTCCGGATGTGCATCGACTACTGGGCATTAAACAAGCTCACCATGAAAAACAACTACTCAATCACTCTTATTGTGGATCTTTTCAATCAACTTGGAGAAGCACAATGGTCCACCAAGCTTGATCTTCGATCGGGCTACTATCAAGTGCGGATTGCCGAAGGGGACAAGCCGAAGACCGCATGTATGACGCGTTACGGATCGTATGAATTCTTCGTCATGCCATTTGACTTGACTAACACTCTGGCTACTTTCTGCGCTATGATGAACAAGGTACTCCATCCATTCCTCGATCGGTTCGTAATGATTTATCTTAATGATATTGTGGTATATAACTGGACACTCGAGGAGCACATTGAGCACTTGAGATAGGTCTTCTAAGTCCTACATAAAAATGAGCTGTATGTGAAGCGTGAGAAATATGCCTTTGCCCAAAGGGAAGTCCCATTGTTGGGGCACATTGTCTAGGACAGTCGAGTTCGGATGGATGGGACCAAGATCCGAGCTATCATCGAATGAGAGCCGCCGACCAAGGTGATGGAGTTGAGGTCGTTCCTTAACCTCACCAACCATTATCGGCACTTCATTCGAAGTTGCTCGAGCATCACTGTGCCAGGTCATTCCTTGGCCTCACCAACTACTATCGGTGCTTCATTCAAAGTTACTCGAGCATCACTGTGCTAGGTCATTCCTTGGCCTCACCAACTACTATCGGTGCTTCATTCAAAGTTACTCGAGCATCACTGTGCCACTCACGTACATGTTGAAGAAGGAGAAGTCATGGGAGTGGACGGATTGATGCCAAAAAGCATTTGATCAGTTGAAAGAAGCCATGACCAAGGAGCCGGTGTTGGTGTTACTCGATCACACCAAACCTTATGAGGTAGAGACTGATGCTTCCGATTATGCTATTGGTGGTGTTCTCATATAAGATGGCCATCCGATTGTATTCGAGCCTGATAAGTTGAATGATACTGAGCGTTGGTATACGATTTAAGAGAAAGAGATGACCGCGGTGGTCCATTACCTTCGGACGTGGAGGCACTATCTCCTTGGAGCAAAGTTCGTCGTAAGGATGGATAATGTGGCTATAAGCTACTTTTAGACACAAAAGAAACTGAATCCGAAGCAAGTTCGATGGCAAGATTTCTTGACAGAGTTCGACTATGTGTTGGAGTACAAGTCAGGGAAAGCTAACTTCATGGCGGATGCACTCAGTTAAAAGGTGGAGCTAGTGAACCTCGTAAGTCAACCAAATTGCCCGTGGATTAACTATATCAAGGAGGGACTCAAGCACGATCAAATCGCTCAAAGACTCCTAAGGTATGTGCGAGAGGGCAAGACCTGTCAATTCTAGTGTGAAGATGATCTTCTCTACACCAAGGGATAGCAACTGTACATGCCATTCCATGGGAAATTGAGGAAGGAAGTACTGCGCGAGTACCACAATTCGAAGTGGGTGGGTCATTCGAGGATCCATCGCACATTGGCCCTTGTCGAAGAACAGTGCTATTGGCCTCAAATGCGGGACGTCATTGAGGCATATGTGAAGACTTGTCTCATGTGCCAACAAGACAAGCTCGAGCAACGGTCATTGCTAGTACTTTTGGAGCCACTTCCCATCCCCACTCGTTCATGGGAGAGTGTTTCCATGAACTTCATCATTAACCTACCAAAGTTCGAAGGGTGTTGGACACTTATGGTGGTGGTTGATCGGTTTTCCAAGTACGCAACGTTCATGCCTACGACAAAAGATTGTGCGGTTGAGGAGGCAGCCAAACTCTTCTTAAAGCACGTGGTCAAGTACCGAGAAGTCCCTCAAATAATCGTGAGCGATCGTGAGCCCCGATTAATGGGGCAATTCTGGATAGAGCTCTTCAAGTTGTTGGGGTCGGAGTTAAATTTCTTTATGAGTTTGCATCCCCAAACTAATGGTCAGACGAAACATATCAATGCACTCTTGGAGATCTACCTTTGAAACTACGTGAGCATGATGCAAGCGAATTAGACAAAGTTGATTGACGTGGCCCAATTCTCTTACAACTTGCATCAGAGTGAGTCTACCAGCCAGAGTCTATTCGAGATCGTGATGAGACAATAACTGCAAACCCAAAGTGCAGTTGCATCAAGCTATAAAGGGAGTAGCCCTCCCACATTCAAGTTTGCAAAAGATTGGCAGGAGTAAGCGGACTTGCCGCAGGCGTGTCTACACAAGGCCTTGAAACACATGAAGAAATGGGCGGATCAAAAGCATTGGCACATGGAATTTCAAGTCGGGGACCTAGTGTTGGCAAAACTACACATGGTTCTTCGTTACAAAGACATGCACGAGGGGTTGATCCAACTTTACGAAGGGTCATTCCGTGTGCTTCAACGGGTTGAGAAAGTCGCATACAAGCTGGAGTTGCCACCTAAACTAAAGGTATGTTTGGTTTTCCATGTGAATATGCTCAAACATTTCCATGTAGATGAGGAAGATCCGGACCAAGGGGAATCGCAATGGGCACCATTTGGAGTAAAGACCTCGTATGATCGAGAAGTCAACTATATCATGGTGGACCAAGTCATACGAAAGCGGTATTGTGTGCCAAGCGGGAGTACATGGTTCAATGGAAGGGTCTCTCAGAGAGTGAAGCTAATTGGGAACTTGCGGACGCTCTTTGGCAATTCAAGAAGCAAATTGAAGCATACCATGCCGAAGACGCGATGAGGATGTCGCCCTATTAGGTGGGGGAGAATGTCATGGCTCGAAGACGTAAATGATCTAAGAGGATTTTTGCACGACACTATGACCAATCCTTTGAACGATTGACCCTCAACTAGTATCTCTAAGTCTTAGGATTTTCTTGAGTATTCTAGAATATTTCTAAGGGCGGACGATACGGTAATTGTATACCTATGTAATTAAGGCAAGTAGGTGATGGTTGGGGAGATACGATCTCAATCATATGATCAAGGAGAGATATATGGATACAGTTTGCCTTGTACTTGTACATATAGGGGTCTGCTCCCCCTCATTTGTATCATCTCATTTTACAATAGTAGTAGAATTCATAGCTTCTCTCTCCAAATTTCTTGTGAGTTGAGTGGAAAAGATTGCTTAAGAGAAATTCTAAGACCGCACGGGTTGAAGGGAATGCTAGATCGATTGGCCCGTGACACTTGCCTATAAAGCAAGTCTATAGTCCAGCTTTGAATGGGGCTACAAATTTTACCATGTTGGTGATTTAAGTAATTAACTAATTATTACTAGACCTATCAAACGGATGGATTGGGTCGGGTCGGGTCAGGTTTGGGTTGGGTTATAAATGATCCGACCCAAATTGACCCATTTATCGTAATGCATAATTTGACCCATACCCAATCCGACCCATTTCTAACCCATACCCAACCCATTTAATTAAACTAAAGAAAACTTATTTCTTATATATATTTTTAAAAAAGTGATATTGCTAAAACACTTTTATGCAATAAATATTTAGTGGACAATTTTTATATATTTATTTAAAAATAAGCCTTCGTATGTTTCTTGGAAAATATTTTCCAATAAGCATTTTTTCATGAAAATACAATATTTTTTACCTAAAATCTGAAAATAAATTAAAAATATTTTTCGTTGTTCAGTATAAAAATTTTTATTGAATTTTCCTTAGTTAGTCCTTTTAATATTTATTTTAAAAAAATCGGATTTACAATTTTTTAATTTTTCTTTTTCTTTCCTTCTTTCTTATTCAACCTTCCTAATCTCGACCAAAAAAAAAAAAAAAAAAAACCTTACTTATCGGTGATGGCTAGCATAGCAACGATCGGTTGCCCCGGCGAGCTCGAGCTCGTCAAGCGATCATTGACTCGCTTGATACCGGCGAGCTCGAGTCTCGCCCGATTGGCAAGGATCGAGCCTCACTAGACGTGCCTTGCCAGACATCAGTGAGGCCGAGGTGTCCCCCAATTCAGCGAGACTCGATCTCGCCGATGTCGGGCGAGGTCGAGTCCTTGCCAAATTGACAAGCTCAGGTCTCGAGCCTCGGCGATCTAACAAGACTCGAGTTTGCCGAAGATCGGGTGAGTCGGCAATCGATCGGCGAGCTTAAGCCTTACCTAGAAGGTGGTTGGCCGTCGTCGTGCCGGCTGTCGATGTGTCGGCCACTGGCTGATGAGGAAGGTAGAAGAAGAAAGGAAAAAAAAGAAAAAAAGAAAAAGGAAATATAAAAATAATTATAATTTCGAATTTTATAAAAAAAGATTTTTGTAAAGTCAAAAAGGGAATGAAAGGGTGTTAGTATTGGGTTGTAAATGGGTTCTAAGTTAGGACCCATTTAGATCCATTTATTTTAAGTTTTCAATTTTTAAACTCAATTAAGAAGACTCTTTAAGATTTAAGTGACCCATTTTGACAGGTCTAATTATCACTTAGCTAAGCATGGAATTATGTAAATATAGTTAATATCTAGTATCATAATTTACCGGTGAAATAATTATTATTTTGGCTTTTGACTTACGATTGCTATTTCGTTCAATTTGCTTGTTTTCATAATACACCTTACACTATGACATGGGTGTTTCATGAATTTTTCTAGCTGAATTGAAGTTGAAATTGCTCAAAGACTTGTGGTAGACATAACTGAACACTTCTTATTGTGTAATCATTGTCCATGCATTTGAGCAAAGAAGTGGGTTTTGTCTCACTTTGATGTTTTTCACCGGAGCCCTCACAAACCTATTCTTTAAAATGCAAATCAAGGAGATAAAAAGGTAAAATGACTGCAGGTATAGGACAAAAGGTAAAACAAGGAAATTTCTACTAAGAAAATGTACTGGGTAAATTTACATAATTGTCCTTGTACTGCAATCGATTTCATCCTTGTCCTCATGTGAGAAACTTAGGTTTTTCGCTTATATTCTTCTATTTAAAAAAAAAAAATTGTAAACGTATGTTTATTTTTAATTATTGAAAAAATATATCAAAATGTTAAAATAATGTCAAGTTTTTTTCTCCAATTCAATTATGGTGATAAATTTTGTCATTGACTTATGATGTTGCATGAAGAACGAAAACTAATCTTGCATGCATAAAACTAGTTGTTATTTATTCAATTCAATATTTTAACCTTTTTTTCCTTTGAATTAAGTCTTATAATTTGCAGGGTTTGTACCAAGTGCTTCAATCATTAGTTCTTGTTGACTAGGTCATCTGTCTTGGGAAATGGCTATCACACATACAAAGCGAAGTGCCAGAAGAATTATAGGAGTGAACATTTTTTCAGATCCAGTTTTTACTATATAAATAGATGCACCAATCTGTTGAGATTTTATTATCTATTTCTATGTTTATATGTGAAACGACATTATAAAAGGGGAATTTTTAGGATTTATGACCATCCCAAAATTACGTTATAATCCCGTGAAAATGGTTCAGTCTAAACTTCAATTAAGCTTGAAGGGTAGTCTCATTCACCTTTCAATGTGATTTGCAGTCAGTATCACATTGAAAGAGTTCATCACGCTCATTCAACATAGAGCAGAAGTTGTATCGTTCTTCCTGAAGTGTCTAAAGTAATGGAAGTCGATTGCACGGTATGGGGAAAAGAGGGGGCAAAACAGATATACTGTCATTTGTACACTTGTTTTCAACATTCGACCAATTTTTTTTTATAAAGAAAACTTGTTTTCGACGCAACACATGTTTAATTATTAGCTTTCTAAATGTGTCGTCATAGGAGATATTATGAAGGGTTCAATTCCTAAAATGTTGGATTGCACTCCCTTCTAGGGTCATTCCAAATTTGTCCCTACGCATCTCTAATATTTAAATCAAATTCAGTGTTTGTCTCGCTTATAAAAATTCCAAACCACATCCGTATTTTATAATGATTCCTCTCACAACAATTGGGCCGTTCTTTTTCAATTTTTATTGAATAAATATAGGCATAAATGTAAATATGAACAAAGCAGCAATTATTTACCTTTTTTTTTAATAGACTAGAAGGTGGAATCAATGGCGCTATGTCTCCAACCATTACGGAACGTTAATTAGATATATAGTTACTTAGCTCAAGCGTAGATGTATTAGAGGTGAACAGTTTGGGGGGTGTCGGTTCCCAACTTAGAACCTGAAATTGGATCGAGTAGGGTTGGCTCCCAATATTCCCTACGAAAGTTTCCCAATATTAAAAGAAAAAATAAATTACTAACAAGTAATAAGTATGAGTGATCGGTTCTTGATCCGATCCGGTTCCACCTTGGAATTGGGAACCGGATCGGGAGAACCAATTTCCAAATTATGGGACTATGGATCGAACTAACTAGTCTTGAAATCGGGAACTGGACCAACCAATTGGTCCGGTCCGGTTTGATGGAACGGGTAACTTTGCTTTTTTGGCCAAAAATTAGTTAATATTGCAAACATTCTCAAAGACAACCCACTTCTTTCACGTACTAATTTATCCAAATGAAAGAGCAAGAGTTTTTTTAAGATTCTTAAGAATTTTCTTGTCTTTTTTTTTGAATTCTTAAGAAATTTAAAAATATATTTATTTATATATATATGAAAAATACTGGTCTGATCTAGTCGGTCTGGTTCTCAACTTGGAATCGGGAATTGGACCACTGGCTAATCGCCCAAAACAGGCCGGTCCAGTTCGGTCTAGGCCGGTCCAATTCGGTCTAGGCGATTCCTGGGTTGGACGATTCTCATTGCACACCCCTACTAATAAGGGCTTACTTCACAATAAAAAAATTAAAATATCTTGATCAGTTCGTTAGTCTAGTTCCTTATATGGAATGGAGAACTGGACTAGATCCTCAGAAAACCACCTAGAACCAACTAGTTTGGTTTGGTCCAATCTGGTTTGGTTCCTAGATTGAACCAGGATCGATGCACTTCCTTAAAATGCATGAGCTTGTGAAATTAAGCCCATCAGCATGCCATAATACAAAAAATCTCTATATATGACGTAGCTAATATCCAAAGCATAAGTTAACCAAAAATTCACTCATGATATGTCGCAAACCTATGGCTTGATCGAAAATAATGTGATCCTCGTACCATTAGGCCACCACGCTTAGTGGGAGGGACAACAGTCATCTTGCTTGTAGAAGCTACATGCCTAATGTATGGAGCGCATGTATATCAACCAACCACTTCCATAGTTTTTCACATGACAGTGTCTTCTTAATATTTGTAAGTAGTGGAATAATCACGGAGGCATCCTCCATCAGCCAATTTAAAGGCATTTTTCTCTTTTATTCATAAGTAGCCTTTGCACAGGTGCCACCTGTAATTTACACAAATTCACTCATCAAATGGTACGTGCGCGGACTCATGCAAAATTATTTGAATTTTTTTATATCACAAATGAAATCCATTCTGTACAACTTGAAATGGACGAAAAGGCTTTGGTCCCATTTGGTTCGATTTTAGAGAAACATAAAGGCCTTTAGCCTAAAGGGATTTGATGAAATACAAATACTATTTAATAAACTATAATTAAAAAAAGTGTCTTGGGATGCAACTTGGGGAAAATGCTGTTTGATAAATATATATTTAGAAAGTCCTTTCACGTGTTGATTTTAAGTTTTGTAACTTTAATTTGTTAAAAAATAAAGACCTTAACTTTTATATATTTTTTCAAGTTGAGAGTAATGTATAAGAGACATATTAACAAATTTTTAAATAAAAAAAATCACATCAAACTCAATTAAAAGAGAGTAATTTCATTACAAAAAAACATGACAACATAATGTCCAAAGGAAAGAAATAAGTCATTATTAAGTATTACAAACCTCCTTAACTATTTATTAATCTCGTAGCTATTTTATCACATAAACATTTTATGTTAGGAAATGTATTATCATTTGAAGCCCTCGCTCCCTCAATTACAAAATCACGATGGTCAACTAAATATCCATACTTGGGATTTAATTTCGCTATTTCAAAATCCGTATTGGTTATAACATTTCTTCATATAAAATTGTGCAAAGCCATGTAGTTATGACAATTTTCGCTTGCTTTTTATAAGAATAACTTGGCATAGTAGTTGGAATCTTCTACTTCGTCTTTAATATGCCAAAGGCTCACTCAATTTTTGATTGAAGCAAAAAATCGGCACAATTGAACACTTCTTGATGACCCATAGATGTAGGACCTTGTCAAAACTTTGACAAATGATATATGACTTCTCTATATGGCCCCAAAGAACCTATGGGATTTGGATATCTAGTATTTATTAAATAATATTTATCTATACAAATATAATATAAATTTAATTAACATTTGCCACATACACACACACATAAACCATTAATTAACAAATCTCAAGAAAGATGAGAAAATTGTGCATCACATCTTCTAATAGTATCATATAAAATACGAGTATCATAAGCTTATCCCTCTCAGTTAGCACAAACATAAATAAATTCCATGGTAAAATTATATATAGCCAACACATTTTGAGTAGTCTTTCCTTTTCGACCAATAAAGCGAATTTGATTGTACGTTGGTACCACTACTAAGACATGTGTACTATCCATAGCCCAATACAATCCTTAGATAAATAATGAACATATTACATGATTTACATTTAGTTTTTCGTTTTTATTATACAATCATTACTTACCTTAAAATATGGATAAAATTGTTGATCTTTCTTGATCTTCTCCACAACTTCCTTCAATTGTCGATCAGTTGGCTGGATGAAATCTTTTTTCATATCATACACTTTATCTAAAACTAAACTAAAATACCTACTTATGATTTCCCTAGAATGTTGAAAGCGTCCTTGTGCTATACTATTACCTATATTATGTCTCAACATATAAGGAAACACTCCAACCAATTCAGAAACATCAATATTTCTAGATCTTATAAGGCCATAGCGTGTTATCAAGTTACGTGTTAAATTATTAAGCATTTTAAACTTATCATAACACTTTATCATATTAGTGTCTTTTGCCATCAACTCTCTCATCCATACATGACTTGTATAAGATGAGGTCATGGAACGTTATTTGCAAAAGAATGTTGCCTAATAAGCAATTGAAGCTTGAGCGATTGAAAGAAAATCCAATAATTTATCTTCCTCCTTTTCACAATTTTCCCTCTCTTGATGATCATCCATAACTACCTAACATAACAAAATATAGGGTTAGAGTAAGAAAAATAATGAATAATCTTGACAATCCATCATGAGAAACAATAGTATCAAAACTTGGCACAAAGGGACACTTTTAAAAAAAAAATCATAATAGAAATTATGTTCATACATAATGTAAATAAAGTGGGAAAGTACAGCGCAAGTGCCAAAACTTGGCACAAATGGACACTTAAGTGCCAAAAGTTACAAAATGTACACTTAAGTGCCACTTTTAAAAAAAATTGGATCACTTAAGTGCCAAGTCGCCGGAACCCCGCCGGAAATCCTACGTGGCTCGCCGGAAACTGAATCGGCCAAAAATCAGCAAAAACGACGTCGTTTTGGCTGACGTGGATTTAAAAATTATTAATTAAATAATATTAAATAATTAAAAATATATTATTATAAAATTGATTTTATTAAATAAAAAAAAAAAAAAGGGAGAGGGATTGGCGAGGGCTGTGCAGCCCTCGCCGTCGCCCCCCACCTCGCCGGAAAGGGCCGGCGACGGTGGGGGAGGGTCGGCCGGGGTTGTCGGGCCCGGCCACCGGCCGGCGACCCCGGTCGGCCGGCGGCGAGGGCTGCGCGCCGCCCGGATCTCGGGGCGAGGGTCGTGACCCTCCCCCGGATCCCTCTCCTTTTTTTTTTTTTTTTAAATCGATTTTAATTTTCAAAAATCTGACGTGGACAATTTTTTAAAAAAAATTGCTACGTGGATTTTTTTTTTTTGAAAAAAAAAAAATGCCACGTGGATTTTTTTATTTTGAAAAAATGCCACGTGGATTTTTTATTTTGAAAAAATGCCACGTCAGCAAATGAAGTCACCGGAAAATGGACACGTGGCAATTTGGCCGGAATTTTTCGCCGTTGGCACTTAAGTGATCCATTTTGCTCCGATTTTGGCACTTAAGTGTACCTTTTGTAATTTTTGGCACTTAAGTGTCCCTTTGTGCCAACTTTTGGCACTCCAGAGGTCCGCATGTCGTAAATAAAGTAATCACATAAAAATAAAATAGCAAATTAAAGAGTTCAAATAAAACGATACAACAATGTCCTAGCTATGATTGTGCTCCTCCATCTCAAGTTCAAAATACTTAACTCTTAGTACATCACTATTCAAGCTCATAAACATTTGCCTATTATCTATCATTTTCTCAAAATATTTGATTGCAAAAAAGTACAACTTTTCATCTTGCACAATATCCAGTATGGCATTCAACATAGACACGAGTTCCTTATAAAAACCAAATCTCTCATATGCTTGAGATACAACAGAAATCGCACTCCTACTTTCAACAATGGAACAAATTCTATTAATTTGGCTTCCAAGTAGTTGTGCTGGGGTCAAATATTTTTCTTTCTTTCCTTGAGCTTCCCTTGTTGAAGTTTGGTGACTCTTTTATGAGCTTGAATTTGAATTGGTTTAGCAATATTTTCACTCACATTACACTCTAAATTATTATCAGCAGATCCTTCACCATCACCAACATCAGGTTGTATGGCCTCAACATTCTCCTCAACACATACACTTGTGTAGGATTCCATGTGATTCCTCTTGTAGCAACCGTATCCCTGAACATTTTATCTAACAACACTTTAAGATCATGAGATATGCCTTCCATTCTAAAAGCCTTAACCTTAGGATTAGCTTATTATAAAAGTATTTGAGTAAGTTATATGAATGAAGATAAAAACATAAATTGAAAAGTAAAAGAACAAATGATAAACACTTGAATTTTACTTTCCCACTATTCCTCAAATCCCATCCTAGTCCTGTTTCATTATAAATCGATGTCCTCCATTTTTTTTCGTTCTTCCTTGAGATTATTCCACTTACTTTTCATTTGAGTTTTCCATAATTTTTTCCCTTCAACTCCTCGAACTTATTAATTATGATAGTTCATCCATCCCTCTTGTTGGTTGCAAGACAATTTCCTTTATTGATTTATTCGACTCACAGCTTACAAAATGTTTCCACATCTTTGGTAGTCCAATATGCCTTTTCCTTGGTTGAACTTGCCATCTTCCAATAATATGAACATTAAATTCAAGAGAGGGATAACAAAAAAAAAAAAATCAGCAAAAAGAATAGTAACTCACAGAAGCAATATAGAAGAAAACTCACTGAAGGAACATAACATGACCTCTTCTTATATAGATAAAACTTCCCAAGGAAAAAGAATAGTAACTTTGTGTACAAAATAAATATACACTTAGTATAGTGAAATATGAAGCCTATTTTAATATTAAAGGAACATTTATAGGAAAGTATTTGATAATAAAGCTTCCAAAAAAGCCAAAAACTTGTAAAATTAAGCTTATCGCCGGATCCTATTTTCAAACCAGTTCAGTAGATAACATAACAAAACTGCGATAGTGAAGTCTAGAATAGCAGCATTAAAAACCTATGACTAGATCAAGCACATGATTTCATAAATCCAAAAACACATGCTTAAACAATAACCACGAGAAAGGACTAAGCACCAACCAAACATAATGTAAGAGGCAATGAGTATGATATCCTAGAAATAAAATATAAACATGCCGTGCGCTTGACACTATATTCTCCTGGGTAGCCATGTTCTCACAAAAACGAAATGGCCAAAGAGAAAAGTAATCATATCCAAGAATAGCATATGGTATACAAGCCAAACCAAAAACTATAGTAGATACTAAACAATTATTTTTTACGAGATGGAAGCACCTCATCTCCAATTTCATAGAGGTGCTTATGTCTTTGCAAGTAAAAGGACTACAATAAAAAGTCATTTTGGCTACTTCTCTTCCAAATCTTAACAAGCAATAAGAGTAATGTGGTGATTTGCAATTCTAGAGTCAAACTAGAACCATTTGTAAAGCAACAAACTAGGTTTTTCCAAATCCAACACCATGACTACTTAAAATGTTGAAGAGCATTCATAGACCAACACCAACACCAAAAGTAGCAAAGACCTAAAACGAAACACCCCCCTCGATCTTGCAAAGACATAAAATCCACCAGACATTAAAATCGGCTAGAGAAAGAGAACAGGGAAAACTATGGGCATGAAAGGAAGTGGAGCATCGTGAGTTTCTCAACAGGGACAAGATCAGTGACGGCGGTGATGCTAATGTTGCTGTTAGAGTCAGCATGCTTGAGAGGGCAGGGATCTTGGAGGGGGATATTGAGAAAAGAGATCTTTGAGCTGAGTTGTGTGAGAGGAGTGAGATGCGAGTGAGGTGACAGGAGTGAGGCGCGAGTGAGACGAGTTATGCAAGAAAAAGAAGTTTTTAGGGTTTTTTGAAAGGGAAAATACATAATTATTGAGGATAGAATGGGCAATTGACATATTTTCATTAAAACTGACAAGTAGCATTTTGAAAATGCTACTTCTCTAATGCACCTCCAGCCCTCCATTAGCCTAAAGGCCTTTGGAGCCATTGTAGATGCAATTGCATCTGGTTAAAGTCTTCCAAAAAATTGAACTAAATGGATTTACATCTGGCCAAGGTCCCTTAGAGGCCAAAAACCCATTCTCAAAGTCGAACCAAACAAGGCCTAACTTTGTACTTTGGACCAAATGAAGAGAGAAGCTGCTATTCTAGTATTAGGCAGGTAGGACCGAAATCCATTCTTTCTTTAACTACACAAAAGATCGGCAAATTATCTTTCAAGTGGATCTATTGATAAGTTCATGAAATTTTCTTTATGCCAATGCTTTATTTAAATGATCAAACCTCTCATCATTTCTTGTTGCTCAAGATTTCAAACTCTCGAAAGATTTCCTCATAAAACTATCTTTTCCGAATAGAAAAAAATATCACGCTCATCTAGCCCTCAAATCGAAGCTTTTGGCATCGCTCGCCAATATCCTCTCTCGGTAGATCAAGAAACTTAGTCCTTTACCATAATCTCGCAATCGCTGAATATAATTAATCTATGTTAGCCAATGTAGTACACCTCACTTTAGATTCTTCATATTCTCTCTCAAGTTTTGGACTGTTATCTGAATCTGATTGAGCTTTGTTTAGTCATCTTGGTAATTTTCATCTTTGAAGAAGAAAATGACAGATTTTTTTAGATCTAGTAAATTTAGGTCTTAAGGCATCAATCTCTAGCATACCAAATTGCTCACATTTTAGAGAATTATGTGCGATTAAGGAAATAGGATTGTTTTGTACTGTAGTGTTCTTGTAATCAACTCAATTAGCAAACCCAAATTGAGGGTTAAAATATTATGATTGGGCCCGTTTTATCCTCACAAACATTTCAAGTGTTGGATATCTTGAGCAATTTTGGCTTACTGCTTGGAAGGCCATGATTCATTTTGTGGGTGCAATACCCTCAAGCCTCCATTAAATGGAAAGATCTATGGTGGAAGGCAAATTAGTGACTGTACATGGAGAGAAAGATTTTAAGGTGTTTCATGATACCATGATTTCTTACATTGAGCTAGAGGTTATGGGATCGGCCTTTGGATTACACACACATCAAGCCATTTTGAGACCACTAATCAATTGATTCATGATCATCAATGCTTTGTCATCCCTTATATTCATAAACGGTGATCTAAGTCTTGTCTCTCTGGTTTTCCTCACAAAGATGTATCGACCCTAACATATATTTAGAAATCACATGCATAGAAGAAAGGGCATACATTGAGATCCCTAAAGGTCATGGTTCTCAAACAAACAATCAAAGAAGAGTGAACCTAGAAGGGTCACTTATTCAATATAAGACAATTCAGGTCATTTAGGTTGGCAAAGACATATAGCCTATCAAATTATCATCAAACATTACAAACCATATGTTATTGGAAATCTAATGAAGAGTACAACATGTATCAAAAAGCCCCTTATCCCAATTTTGCACTAGTTGACCCGAAATGAGCAGTTTACTCCAAGGTGTTTAGAACCCGACCCTATTTGTGGTTGAAGATGAAAAATTCATGAAAAATAGCAAATGAGAGCAAACAATGGTGAAAAATTCATGGAACTAAAGTAAGATTGCCAAATAAGTCTCAATTTTTGAGTTTGTTGAAATGAGTTAAGGATTGATATCAAAAAATTGGTTTTCATTCAATGGTCAGAACTGAATCGAATCTAAAAAGAAAGCTTACATTACTCAAAAGATAGGCCATTAGAGCCATCAAATCAACAAATTAAGCTTTGAAACTTTGCATGCATTTAGTTGAAACATCAAAGAACAAGCTCCATGTTTGGTGATTTTGCAAATGGTGACTTTAACTTCACCAAAATATTGAAATAATTTTGGAAGTCTCTAGAAAACGTACTTCAGAGTTTGGGTGCGAAGTTGTCAAGCACACCGATCAAACCCTAAAGAAGACCAAACAAATTCCAAATTTAATGAAATTAAAATCAAATGGAAGATTGAAAGATTTGTTACTACCTTTGTGTTTTGAGAATTCACAAACATGGACTCTAATTTTGTCAAAATTATGAAACACATCAGGAAATCCAACGAAGACTGGCTTTAGAGCCCAGGTGCTAATTGATCAAGCACACTGATCGGACCCTAAGGATAACCTAATGACCTTCAAATTTGACGAAATTAGTGCCAAATTAAAGATGAGTTTCTTAAATTCAACTTTCATGAAGGAAAGATTTCGAAATTTTGTTCACAAAAATTCAGAAAAATCAAAAAGTGACCGAAGGTTGGTTCTGGAAAACAATTTTTAGAACACTACTGCAACTTTGTGAAGCTCATGAAAAATAGCAAATGAACTTTGCTTTTCATGAAAATTTTCGACAAGCTAGATTCAAATGTGATGATCATTTTTTCATGAAGAACTTGTTTCCAGATTCCAAATGTATGATTTTATAAAAATCAAGGAATGTAAAATGGACAAAGTGGAATACAACTTTTTCAGAATGAAAAACGTCCAGTTGAAGGCCAATCGTACCTATTAAATAACTTTTTTTTTTATGAAAATTTTATATAACATAGATCTGGTCGTGATAAACAAATTTCGTGAGACTTCAATTCCAAAATCGCATCATAAAAAATCACGGAAAATCGAAAATTCAGTAAGGTTGATCATAATAGAGCAGCAAATAGAATCTCAGTTTCCCAGATCATGACATGTTTCGAAGCAAGTTTAACCCAGCAAACGATGTCCGATCATAGCTCATAATATATCGATTCGAAGCTTAGCATGTGTTTTACAAGTCACATGACTTTGCAAAACATTGTGGACACCTAAATTTTTGGCATCATTCATCTATTATTGCAGCATTGGATTGGTGGCAGACGAACTTAAAGCAAGAGGAAATTTGGGCTTAAGTGAATCTCTTGGAATGAGCCCCTAAGTGCAAAAAAATTAGGCCAAGCCCATTGAAGATTATAGAGCCGAAATTTTAGTCCTTACATGCGCCAGGTTGAAAAATTGATATTTAAATCATTATCGAGATTTGGTCGAATATTGGGAGATAATCTTCGTGGGATTTGTACTTGCATTTGGGGAAGTGAACATGAAGAAAGAAGGCAAAAATGGATTCTGTGGATCGCGTACAAAAATTGGGCTAATCAAAGAAGATCTTTGCTTGAAGAAAAGGAAACTCAATGTCCCTTAATGGACTGCCAATGAGCTGTTTGCATTTGACGGAAAGAAATGCACAATTCCATGGACGGCCACGTTACAGAGACGGCCATAAGAGAGAAAAAGAAGACTCTGTGCTCGACGAGATCAAGACATTCGAGCGCATTTCAGCCAACTCCAGTGAGCATCGAGACTTAGCCACTGCTTTTGTAGGAGCATTTGTTTTGCAAGTTGTCCAGCGAAGGCAGCAGCTCCACGCAAATTCCAGCTGCAACGCCTTATACGCCTTATGGGAGTTATTGGACTGAGTGGAAAATCAAGAAACGATTTGTCTGGAGCGGTCCAAGCCAAGAGAGACGAGAAGAAGGAAACGGAGATCGAAGAAAAGGAAACCGCGCTTGAAGAAAAACGAGGCTGCTTGACCGAACGTTGGCAGATTCCCTAGCGTGCCCATCTCGTCGCAGCTCCTCGCGGTGCCTTCCTCGCAATAGCAACAGCGATCGGTCCCGCTGCGTCTTCGACAATCTCCAGCAAAGATGGTCCTCAAATTCACGGCGTCTTGTCTTGTTGCGGGTAATTCGGTGGAGCTCGTCAGTTGTCGTCGTCTATCGTTGGTGAGTTCCTCCCGAGTAGCCTTGTTCCTTATCGTCGACCTCGAGTACCACCTCGCTGTCGACCACCAAGCCAGGCCGCTGCCAACTAGTGCGAACCCGAGTGCCGTATCAAGATTACGATATCATAGAGGTGCGTATTGATTGGCTGTGACCTATTTATTTCGATGGCCACTGCGCCGAATCATGACTCATTATTGTGCCCATGACTAGGGTCATGCATAGCCCAATGATTGCCCGTAATCACGCCATACTTGAGGAGGCACCATGTCTCCTAAAAAAAAATGTAGAAATTGAATTTTCATAAGATTTTTTTTTGTAGGGATGCTTATGAAAATGTGAACTAAATTATGAAAAATTCAGAAAAAAAGAATTGATAAAAGAATAGTATTGAATATTTTCATATAGTTTAGGAATTAAATTGAATGTTTATTGAAAATCTTTGCACCACATTGAATTAATTAAAGGTCCATTATATTGATTAAATTAAAAGTTTATTGACGACATTGCATAGCAAATCTAAATTTAGGAATTATGTGTGTAATTATCCCTTCACCTTTTGCAAAAAGTCCTATGCTAATTAGATTATATCAATGAGGGAGCCAAGACTAAGGTTTTTTATTTTTATTTTTATTGAAGACTCTTAATTATAATAAAGCGAACTTTTAAATTTATTTTGTAGGAAGAGTTTTTCCACTAAAATATTCAATTGACGCTGGCCTCAGCCATATTTAAATGATAGTTTTTGAGAATGGAAAATTTTCAGTTAAAAAATATAGATTGCCATACGAGGCGCATGGTCACACATAATGCCAACGAACTAATATACAACTTCTCACGAGAAAATAAATACCAGGAAAGAGGTAATTGAATACAATCGTCAATGCGCATTAGGTAAGATCTAAGACACATGGCAAATGCATAATATTCGATTTGCATCTTTCAAATAAACTAAAGTTTGGTGCTTTTTTCGCATGATTCACAGGCATTTGAGTCAAATCTCATATATTTTTCGATTTTAAAAGGTCTCTGAATGCATGTAAATGCAAATGCACACGTGACTTGCACGTATTCGTAAGTCGATGACTCGGGGGCCATTTGGAACAAAGTTGTCTACCGGGGTTATTTGAAACAAGGTTAAGTACGAGGGTTTTTTAAGAATAATCTAGCCCCATTTTTGAGGGATTTTTGGAATTTCCTCATGATATATCGACAAATGTATATGTACATTCACTTTAACTAGCCATTTGTCAGTGCATCTTATCATAATCTCGAAGTTGTCCTCATTATCATGCACAATCATTTGAAATCGATGGTGGTCTTGCAATAAATAATTTGGCGATAAGCTATGAGATCTCACTTTTACTTTTCAATTCTTTTCTTTCCCCATACACCATGTTTACTATCCAATAATGTAGCTACTACTTTGTTGATGAGTTATTGCCTGTTTTAAATTCCACGTCTGGAGTGTTAATGATCTTGCCATATCAAAGATCCCTTTTTCCTCATGCACATCAATTACAAAGAGCTACTAACCCTATTTATGACGATGGTGTGAGAATTATGTATATTTTCCACGTTTTGATATTATAATTCTATTATGTTCAAACTTGAAGTGAGATTTGTAAGATTTGTACTATCTTTTTATTGAGGGGATATACATTTATGCATGTGTCGTGATGTTAACATCGGTTCTAATCATCTTCTTTAATAGTATGAAATATTTTGATACATTATTGTTTATTTTATATGTGTGTAATAAAGATATATTTATGTGGTTTGCTTTTGAGCAAACATATATGATAAACTTATTTTGACTAGCTTTATTCTTCTTTATGCTAATAGTATCAATAAATTTCACATGATGCTATTTTAGGGCATTAATCAGACCAAATATACAAAATGTTGATGAAAGTTTGACCTTACAATTTTGCTAAGATATACCCACAATATGTGAGATTTTGTAGATGTGGTTAATATTTTAATATTCTAACATATAGAAATGTTTTTTGTACTCGTTTAATACAACAATTAGAAAAGAACAGTTTGAATGCTATAAATTTTCCATCACAAATTCTATTTTACTTAGTTTAGAAAAGGAAGAAATCCAAAAAAAAATATCATCTCGAAGAAATCACCTCCTACTCTCTAATAATAGAGAGAAGCAAGCATTTATAGGCATTTTACTCTCAAAAAGATTATACAAAAATTAACTGAAGAAATTACCAAAAAAGTTATAAATATATTATATTTGTGTTAATTCAATCTTAAACATTTCAATGTGACCAGTTTAATTATAAATCTTTTGACAACAATTGAGTCATTTCAATCAATTTTGTCCGGAAATGGCTGATGCGAATGCCAATCGTTCGTTATTGATGTAAACTTTTTTTGTATTTTTTTAAATTTAAAATTTAAAATATTTATCTTTCTTTCTTTTTCTTTATTTTTTGTTCCTTTTCATTTTGGCTGGTGACGTGTTCCATTTTATTTTTCTAGATTCTTTAAATAATATTCTCTCAACTCCAACTTTTCGAAATAGTGAGACATTATTATATATTTGCTCGAAGATATTCTGGCCAACCTCGCAAGTAAGATTCGAACATCCTCGTCCGCAAGAAAAGGCCAGTCCTCCTTTTTTTTTTTTTCTAATTATTTTCGCGTTCAGAAGAGGAGGGAGGCCGCAAAGTCGGAAAACACGGCTCAACTTGCGATTGGCAAAAGCAGCCGAAAATGGCTTTTAGAAATGCAGGGGACAAAAAAAATAAAGCTCGAATTCCAATTTTTTATTTTTTATTTTTAAATAATTGAATCATGCAATTAAAGTATCATCCCATGAAGAGTCTCTGTCCCCACTTTGGCACGCCATTCTATCTTTTTTTCTTCTTTTTCTTTTTCTTTTTTCACCCTTCAATCAATTATAGAAGCACTGACCATTTTTTTAATGGGTTACGTGTCAATTATATTTGGAATATGTCTTGCTCATTATCAAGATCACTTTCTCCAATCACATAAAAAAAAAAAAAAAGATATAAATTTGAATTTATTAGATTCGTACCCGAAAATCACTACATCTTCCGTGATAAAATTAGTCTTGCACATCTCCATTGGATGGAGTTTTGCTCAATAATGATTCGAATGTATAGGAAAAAATCAAGTTATGATGAAGGGAAATTTTTTCCTGTTTATATACATGTGAAGAAGATATATAATAAGGAAAAAGGAACAATTGTGGGTCCTTTCTTACTAATTATTCAAAAGATGTGTGATTTAAAACTAATTTTGCATTATTCGGACTCTTAAAGACATTGTGAATAGAGCAAATGTATTCATAATAGAGCTCGAATTCATAATTAAAAGATCACGAGTATATTTCATAATTAAATTCAAGTTTAATAAAATAAATGTATATTGGATATAACGATAAAAAGGACATCTGTTTAGAAAATATTTCATTTTCATTAAAGCTATTTCATGCAAATAACTTACTTTCTGGAAGATTTGAGAGGCTTGAAACTAATTTTTATTGAAAATTAATGTTGAAATGCCAGGAAAAAGCAAAGAATAAAAATATAAAGGCTACTCCAAAAAGGTTTATTTAAGCCAAAACCATAATCAGAAAAGAAGATTTGTTCCTTCCTTGCAAAGGACAGATATAATAATGATGTTGATAGTATAACCAAAGACCGCAGAGGTCACAGGCATACAGACATACATTTGACTCTCTCTCTCTCTTCCCCGCCTTGAGCGTCTTGTGCTGGGTTCTTGAGCTGGTTCTTGAGAGCTAAAGGGGAAGACGATGAGCGAGGAATCGTTCATATACAGCTTCGTGGCGAGAGGGACGATGATCTTGGCCGAGTACACGGAGTTCACCGGCAACTTCCCGGCCATAGCCACTCAGTGCCTCCAGAAGCTCCCTTCCTCCAACAACAAGTTCACTTACTCCTGCGATCACCACACCTTCAATTTCCTCCTCGAAGATGGCTACGGTTAGTCGCATTTCGAATGCCCCCGGTTCTTGTTTTCCGTTTTTGGGGTTGGCTCTCTGTTTACATCCCCGTTCGAACGATGTTTCTCTGATTCACTCTGCGGGGGTAGTCGAATTGCTGGTGAAAGTGGTCGGATCTTGAACTTAGAAGTGATTGCTGACTTGGGTTTTGGTTCGTTTTGGAGATAGGGGGGTGCAATTAGCTGAATTTTGCATGTTGTGTAGTTCTTTCTTCTTTTCTTTCTTGATTCTATTTTTGGATTCTGGGTTTGTGGGGGTGAAATGGGCAAAGTGAAGGAAGATTTGATATTTCTTTTGGCTTGACATTTTCGGAGAAATGGAGGATGTCATTACTTTATGTGGATTCAGGAGCTGGTAGATTGTTTTCTGAAAGGGGTCTGGTGTTTGCTGAGTTGAAAATTTATTAAGAAGAAACATGGGGTTTTTGTTTTGCTGGGAACAAGAGTGTAAATATCAATTACCTTGACTAAGAGGACTGTTTAGTAGTTTCTGAACTATAAAATCACCGCGTTGCTACTTCATAATATTTTGCTGAATCTGAACATGGTTAAGCTTGTGAAGTTAGACATTGCAATCTATCTCAATTAAAAGGTTGAGTCTTTCTCTACTGAAGTTTTGGTTGACCATTAGTAAAGTGGTACATAGAGTCCTGGAAATTATCACGGAATTTTGCATGTTTAATACCTTTATCTCTCAAGTCAGAAGATAGGGAAACTGGGAAAGTGGTTTCTATTTATTCATCTCTTTTTACAGTACGTCCTGACTCAGTGTTTCAGATTCAGTACATTAGTTTCTGATTTGTTCCTTGGAGACCTTTATCTGCTGAGATATTGATCATATGCCACAGCTGTAAGATACAGTGTGCCTGCTCCATCTCTGTGCACATGCGGCTTGGTAGATGGTCAGCAAGCAGGAACTAAGTACTAGCACTTTGCGGATGGCAATGGGGACTACCATGTGTGCCTAATCCATCTCTAGTTCCTTATTTATGGCATTTGAAATAAAATTAACAGTAGGATACAGTGTGCCTGCTCCATCCCTCTATTCTAATTTATAGGCACACTGTCAAATTGGTTGGACCAACTTTTTAAGGAGTTTGTACTACACTCTGAGTGTTGGCACCTTATTTGATCAGGTTACTGAGATTGTTTAGTAGTGGTCTAGTGATAACCATATATAGGCTTTGAGCATTGGGATTTGGACTAACTTGTGTTCTTCACACGCCTGTCCATATTTGGGGTATGTCAGGAAATGAAGATTTTCTGTGGATCTTCTTTCCAGCAATTGTATTAATTCCTACTTTTAGCTAATTAAGTAAACTGTGTAAGAGAAGATCTACTGTGGTGATTTTACAACCAGATAGAGTTACTTCCACTGGGAGTCCATTTTTGGAGCTTGGTCTACTCATTTCATTGTAAGTGGGGCCAAATATTAGCAGAGCCAGGCTAATTATTGTGTTGAGACCAGCTCACATCTTTAGTGCCCTGTTCTGACAGAATGGTGGCAGCTAGGATGGTGGTCGATGGCCTCATACATCATTGGAGTAGTATATATTATATACTAGAAAGAGTTACTGAGGATAACTTAGCATTGGTCGGTTTGTGACGCCTAAATCCCATAGTGAAAAAAAAGAAGTCGTGAAATGATACATATTTGCCACCTCCTAGGTCATCATTTGAGTGTTCCTTTTGGGGGCTGACCCATGTTTTTCGAGGTTGGGTAGTTCCACTTTGTGAGTTGTGTTGTCCTTTTTGCATTGTGTCCTAGTCAATTCATTCTTAAGTTGTTGGCAATGGAGATGCAGTGGTTGTTTTTCTTTATCTATTTGTGTTGGTAAATTTAGCTATGTCATCAGCTAGTGACTGATATAAGCTTGTCATTCCGTTTATAGAGTACATCACTTCATTGTCCTGTGGTTTCATAGAAAACTATTGATCTCTTTACAGGCTGACTGTCATGATTATCTTTGCACTGTGCAGCTTATTGTGTTGTTGCCAAAGAATCAGTGGCCAAGCAAATCTCTATTGCATTTTTGGAGCGCGTAAAAGTTGACTTTAAGAAAAGATATGGTGGCGGCAAAGCAGATACAGCTGTTGCCAAAAGTCTCAATAAGGAGTTTGGGTATGGGTCACCATGAGACGGCTGCTAAATGATGTTCTGATCCGGCATCTAGTAAAGAGTTTCAGTGAAAAGTAATTGATTTAAGTTGGATTTTACAGGCCAATTATGAAGGAGCACATGAAGTACATTATTGAACATGCTGAAGAGATTGATAAGCTAATAAAAGTGAAGGCTCAAGTTTCAGAAGTTAAAAGTATAATGCTGGAAAATATTGACAAGGTATGTGAAGGGTTCCTTTTGTTCATAAGTCTATGTAGCTTTAGACTGGTTATGGGATTTGTTTGCTGATAGTTTACACTCCAAACTTTCTGCATTTGCTGCTTTTACACACGGCTAGGCTTTTCATTGCTCATCTTCCTTGATATGCAAAAGGGATGGGCTTTGAATGGGAGGTTTCTTTTGGTGATAAGTTAATTCATGTAAGCACAGATATACCTAGACTATATAACCACGAGGCCACCTGATAGGTTTAGAGGGTGTTTTATATTGCTCCACAGCCATCTTTGACACTGAAGCTTTTGTAAGGTCCTTGGCAAGCAATCGGCAGCTTCTAGAAAGCTGCTCTACCCTGCTTTGAAACACGTGTTGCCAACACAAGTGCTACAGCACATTATACATAGCTACTAGATGACACGGTTAAAGCACTGTTATACCTAGAGCAAGCAGATTCTTAGCGTGAAGTGGCCTACATGTACATGGTTTATTTGGCTTGGAAAGGATGAAAACCTTTCCTTGCTCTCTCTCTCTCTCTCTCTCTTTTTTTTTTTTGGTGCATACAAGGGTCACGTGTGCAGTTCCTCAATGGTGTGCCCATCTATAATGTGGTAAACATGTTCACACTGTTGATAAATCAATGCAAAGTGTGGTAAATGAATAAAGTCCTCTGATTTTACAATGATTTCCAAACTATGCACGTGTATCCCACGTTTTAGGTAGGTGTACTCCTAGGGCAACATAAAAAAATGGGAAAATTCTACATAAGGACCCAAAGTGGAGTTATTTACTCAAATAAGGACACGAAGTAGACATTGTTTCAAATAAAGATCCGAAGTGGTTAGATCAATCTCAAATTAGGACTTGAGCTTGCTAGTTGGCCAAATGTTCTCTAGCTGGCGAGCAAGTGATGTTTCTGGTAGGGGTGATTGGTTCCCGGTTTGGTCTAGTTCCAAGGTGGAACCGGGAACCGGATTGGGAGGACTGGTTCCCATTTTTTGGGATCGTGGATCGGACCGGTCCGGTGCAATAAGATCGACTACTTAGCCAAAAAAAAAAAAAAAAATACTAGAAATATTATTATTTTAGGGTTTATTGCATTTTTTAAGAAATTTAAAAAATATATTTTAAATAGAAAATTGTTGGTCCGGTCCGGTCCAGTTCCCCTCGGAACCGGGAACCGGACCGAAAATCACCAGTTCCATTTTTATGGAACCGGGAACCGGACTGATGCTCTCGGGAACCTGACCAATTTGGCCGGTCCGGTTTGGTCCGGACAGTTCTCGGTTTGGACGGTCCAATATGCTCACCTCTAGTTTCTGGCAACCGGAGTAGGACATTTTTATCCAAAAAAAAATTAAATAAAAATTTACAAGAACAACATTCTTTTTCTTCCCTAACTTCTTTGCTTTCCCAGCCTTTAAGTGCAAGCACTCCAGCCTTAGATCCCCTGCCAGCCAGCAATTTCAACATCAAAACTTCCACCTTCGTTGCCACCCAAATTCAACTTTGGGCATTTTTCATTTAACAGTAAACCCATTCTCTGTTTGTTCTCCTTACAGTTTTCTGTAGAGAGCAAACTCAATTTTGGGAACACGAATTTGGATGCTCAGAGAAGTTGCAAATTCCAAAGATCGTGAGGAACATTTGCTTCAATTTTTGTTTTTTAGTTTTTGAGGGTTTGTTAGTTTATACCCAATGTATTTTTACAGAAAACCCCTACTCCGGCTGCTGGAAATGTCACTTGATTGCCAACTGGTGAACATTTGGCTGGCCCATGAGCTGAGGTCCTTATTTGAGATTGTTCTAGCCACTTTGGGTCTATATTTGAAATAACATCCATGTCAGATCCTTAGTTAAAAATAACTCCACTTTGGGTCCTTAATTGGAATTTCCCCTAAAAAAATGGCGGGCATGAATGTTGGATGAGTTTTATTTAGAGGAGCCACACCGTGGCAGACAATCTATTGGGGGATATGCAGTCATTTCGAACTTTCATTCCAGGATGAGGTATTTACCTTTTTCTCTTTTGACACAGAGATGTCAAACCCTCTAAGCCTTGTACTTACTGTATTAAATAAGTCACTCTTCCCAGCTTAGGGTAGACAACCGAGTATTTCTCCTTGATCAAGAGGCTCAAATGCTGGAGGTCAATTGAGAGATTGAAGAATTGCTAAAGGATAGTGTTGAGTAGTTGACTATTTTGAGATTCAAACTTGCTAATTTTTGCCGTGTGTGCATAAAGTGCTCCATGTATTGTGCCTATTGTAGAATATAAGCCACTGCTGTGGAGTCTATATCCCTTTTAAGTACAGTTGCTAGAGACAAGTTAAACCTTGGCATTTGGCCATTTGCATGTCACTCATGATCGTGACTAGAGTTGCATGTTTAGATATGCAACTCAGATAGTTTGTTACTAGTGGTAGACTCGTGAGATTCTAGAGTGTGGAATTTATTTGTTTGGGTTATACTTTTGAATCCTCTTTGAGAAACGGTCTTTACCCCCTAGCAGATTAGGATTTGCTTTCTGAAATGACATATAATCATTCGTGTGGCATCCTCCTTCCTTGCAATATTATGTTGTGTCTCAGTTTTTCAATTTATGGCTCAATTAGCTGAATGAATTTGAAATCTGATGAAATTATGTTGACTGGTTAAGCATTCCCGCCACATTTCTTTCCTCGTATTCTCACTCTGCATTTTTCAGGCAATCGATAGAGGGGAGAACCTGACCATTTTAGCCGACAAAACAGAGAATCTGCGTGATCAGGTAAAGCGGTTTATATCATGTCCCTAGTCCAGCAGATTTCTCTTTTCATTAACCTCTGTCCCTCTTGAAAATTGAACAAGCTTCATCCCTAATGCTAGGCTCAAGCATACAAGAAACAAGGGACGCAAATCCGGCGAAAGATGTGGTACCAGAACATGAAAATCAAGCTGGTCGTGTTCGGTATCTTGTTATTTCTGATCCTTGTAATTTGGCTTTCGGTATGCCATGGATTTAACTGCTCCAATTAGTATATTATCTTCACATGAAGAAAGCTTCAGCTTCAATTAGAGAGAGAGAGAGAGAGAGAGAGAGAGAGAGAGAGAGAGAGAGGTCTTGTAACTATACTGGCGGAAAAATACATCATTTGTTGTTACTTGGGACTGACATATGCGGTAATGTGCAAGTCATCATGTTCTTATGGCCTTTCTAGAGACTCGTACGAGTCATTTCTATCTATGTTATATTCTTGCGTTAAGGTCCATTAATTTGCTATCCTGAAAGTTTTTAACACCCTATATCTCAATGGTGTAGAACCTGAAAACTCGGACCGATAAGAAATGGATCTGCAGTATGTTATTTCTCTGACTCCGTCTCTTGCGTAAGTCAGGACCTTACATGTATAGCGCACAAAATAAGGAATTGAACTCATGATCGCCCTTGCTGAGGCAGGCCCTTCTTTACTCAAGTCTGCTCAGAAAATGTAAAACAAAAGGAAAAGAACAGATTTTTTGTGCTCATTTGTCCTTCAGGCCTTGCGGTCTCGAGCATACTTGAACGGGCCGATTCGCCGCCCAACAATGTTGCCATCATAGCAGTTGTGTTTTTCATTTCCAACGAGCACGCTTGGAAAGTCTTAAAGCTTTTTGTGGAAGATCTTTTCAATAACTAATGCAAAGAAAATAATAAGGCAACAATCGATAGGAACAATAGGAAAACCATGAGTCATCGAAGTCTCTAACCAAGCCCTATGGCATACAGCTCTCCATGAGTATAACTTAGAGGAGTTTCTGCCTGCTAACTGCTAAGAATCGATCTTAGAAAACATGCACAATGGCACAAGTAGAAATTTTACTTGAAAGAATGGAATGTCCATCTTCACGAGTACTCTAAAGCACCAGGGCAACCCCTTGGGGGTTGAAACTAAAGTTTGGATTTTATGGTTGTTTAGTGAAAAGGACCATAGTTAGACTGTTAGAGTTATAAGTAACTCAATGGGGAAATTGTTCAATCAATTTTAAACTTATTGCATCAATGCCAATTTAGTCTTTAACATTCAAATTTTGTCAATTTAGTCTTGAACCTTTGCGTGAAATTTCAATGTATATTTGACTAATTTTGTTAATGATGTGCCACGTGAAATGGCCAACAATAACTAGACAATTACATCAATCATTTTTGGCAAAAATTGAATGGAAAGATTACATTGGTATTTTGTACAAAAGTTTATGACTAAATCAATAAAATTGAAAATTTTGGACTGAATTAATATCTATACAATATGTTTAGAACTAATTAGGTAATTTTTCCTAACCTAACTGATCAATGCTTGTGTGCAGTCTCAATCCTTCATTTAACTCAACCACAACATCCATGCGTACACATTCTCTTAATAAGAAACGTCCCCTTGAAAAAAAATCCCTCATAGAAATGGACTTTAATTTTCTTTCATTAAGGGTTGTCTATAATAAATTTTCCTTTTAACTTTTGCAATTTTTGTGTGTAAATTTTGAGAAATTCACACTTTAACTTTTATTTTATCCAAAATTTGTGAAACCTTTCATAATGTTCAGATATTGACATGTAAGATGGTGTCCATCTATATATATTAGAGTCTTCCAAGTTTAAATAATATTTTCCATCTTCAACTTTTGGAGGGAGTTATAAATAGAATTCAGAAGTCGTATGGGAATACTGGTAGAAAGCTCCTAAATATTTTTTTTTTTGTCATAAAGACAGCTCCCAAAATTGACCCTTTGAAAATTAAGGCATGTTGGAAGTGCCGGTCCGTTTACTTACACTTGCATATATTCCCATGTTAGGTAGTTAAAAAGTGATTTAGATGGGGGGACAATCTTTGACAAAATATACATAAAAAAATTGATCATGCTTGCACTTCAAGTTCCGATGCTTCCATTTCCAAGTCATCTTCCAACATTAGGCACCCACCATCACGGCTCTTAGAAAAGTACTCTAGGGAGCATCCAACCACAAGCCAATGTAACATCACTAGATTTTATATATTATTTGGATAAAAGAGCTATATGAGTTAAAATTATAAGCAAACACGTATCAAGAAGATAAAATCTCGAGCCCATAAATTACTCAAATACCTTTTTGAGTTTAAGTAACATGCGAGTTAAACCCGAAATAGGTGATACTTAAATGAAATTATTATGTAATTAATCATGCGCGACGTCTTTCTTTGTTTTCTCTTTTCTTTGTTAGATTTAAGACTAGGAACCATCCAATCCAAGTGATGGCTTTCTTGACGTTAACGAGAAAGCTTTCCTTTTCCTTGAAGATTGCTCCAATACGATGAAAATGATGTTGTTTCTTGAGCCCCGTGAAGTTACATTAGGCGCTAGAAAGAAGCATGCCTAAACACTAGAAAGTCGACATATATCCTTCCGTATAGTTTAAAATTCGGAGAACTGAATAATTTGTACAAACGATCATTTCCTATAAAGGTGGAACAAGAAAGCTTAATAATTTATATAAGCTTCTTCACCTTTATAGTTAAAAAGGAAAAAGAAAAAGGATTATTCATGCCGGTCATGGAAAAAAGTAAATTGATGGCCGGTTCGTTCAAAACCAAACCAAAAAGCACTTTTTGTTGTCTCATCAAATTAAAAAAGATAATTTAATTTGTTTTATAACTGAGAAGCATTAGCCTGAAAATCAGGAGTGCAAGCGTGAAGGCCCGACTACCTAGAGGCACATTAAATACTTTGCAAATTCCATGAAGATGTTAAGTCAATACTTTTGACCTGTGCAGACAACCTCGACTCAAAAGAGTTCACAAATAATTGGCGGGATTCAAATGGATGACCTCCAATTCCAAGCTGGAAATTTCCCAACATGGCAACCGATTGTGCCAAACCCTTTAAAATGATTAAAACAATATACTTGCATATGCTTGTGAAATATCCAAATTGATATGCTATTTGATGTTGATAGGAGCTGTTAACTTGTCTAATATTAATGACTTGAAATGGCAATTGAGTAGTGAGCTAGAGATGGAAGACTTCAGTGCAATGTAAAATATACTTGAATTGAAGATATGGAGGGATATGTCGACGCGCTTCAACTATTACATGGGGGTGCTATTTGTAAATTGCCGAGGCGGTTTAGTATGCAAAATGCCAAATCAGTGAGTCCCCCCTAGTTACTATATTAAGCTTTTAGCTGATTTTGCACCACAGTTAGAGGGAGATAAGAAATTCTCTCCCTTGTTTCTTATGCTAGTGCTGCAGGTAGTATTATGTAAGTTATGATTTGCACTAAATCAGATACTTTGCATGCTATTAGTATTGTGAGAAATTAACTAATGAACCCTGGAACAAGCCACTACGAAGCTGAAAAATATATTTTGAGGTTTCTGAGAGGGACCATACAAGTCGATTTGACTTTTGGGAAGAGAAGGACTCCAAGAGGTATGACAAGTCATGTGAATTCAGAGTTGCCGAGGACTTAATGGATAGAGGTCCTTGATAGGTCATATGTTCAGTTTTGTCGGGGAAGAAGTACAACCTAAATGCCAAAACTTGGCATGAGTAGGTATAAGTGCCAAACTTTTGAAAATGTATACTTAAGTGTTATTTTTTTTTATTTTAAAAATTGGACATTAAGTGCAAATTCCGGTGAGATTTGCTGGAAATCAGAAGTGACATTATTTTATTAATAAAATTGGTCTACAGGGTTATCGGAAATTTAACCTGATTCATCGAAAATTCGACGTGACTCGCTGTTGGCATTTAAGTGTTCTTTTTCCTCCAATTTTGACATTTAAGTGTATATTTTGGAAGCATTAGCACTTATGTGTCTACCTATACTAGGTTTTGGTACTTAGGGTGTCTACACCTAGGTTTCTAGGAGGGACCACATAAGTCGATTTGACTTTTGAGAAGAGAAGGACTCCAAGAGGTACATGAAGTAATGTGAATTTAAAAAAAAAAACTCCAATTACAGCATGTACCCGCTTTTCATTAACAACTGAAGTAGAGTACATGATGTCAATTGAGACAATCAAGAAAGTTATGTGGCTCACAGGTTTGCTTGGTGATGTGAAACTGCACTAAGAGAAGATTGTTAAGATAATCAAAATGCAATAACATTTAACTTAAAATTAGATGTATCATGAACAGACGAAACACTCCGATGTCAAGTCCCATTTTATTCGTGATATTGGATCTCATGGAGTTGCATCTTGAGAAAGTACACACGGTAAATAATCTAGCAGACATGCTAATGAAGCCTGTTCCATTGACTGAGTTTCGGTACCATTCGAACTTGGTCAGCACCTGCAGCGAGTTAGGAGTCTAAAGGGGCTCAAGAGAGACGACGATCGATTAGGGTGAAGTTAGACTTCTGGCCAAGGTGGAGATTTGTTAGTGACGTTTGAAATTAGCCCATTTTATTTGGAATCAAAGACAAGCTTATGATTTTCTGGACACTCTGGAGTATTTGTTGGGGCAAGCAAACGGGGACAGTTAATCAGAATCAGATATGTGGAATGACAGTCCACCTAGCAGTTAGACTAAGCAGGCCACCAGGCGGGCGTCCAACCAAGGAGTGGCTGCGCTGCTAGACAGTGCCCAATAGCTATGCGCTTTGTAGCGCAGTAGCCAGATGCCTGGGCCTACGCGAACCTGATCAATTTTCAAAGCTTATTTTGTATTAAAAACTTCTGAAAACCCTTGAGAGCTTTTAAGAGCCATTATCCAAAAGAGATGAGTATGTGAGAATACTTCTTTTTTATAATGATTCTTGTCGGTAGTGTGATTTAGGATTGGAATACGCATCAGTGTGAGTGTTTCAAGTGATTGTAGTATTCTTCGACGGATGATAGTGGAACCTTCTTGTCGAGCTCTCTCTCTATAGAGTAAGCACACCACTCAACTACGTAAATTCCTTCTGTCCAGGTTTAGTTTATGCAGTTGATTTCTTATTTTCGTTTGTTCATGATTCTGTGTTAGTCATAACAACCTCCATCGACTGTCGAGACGTTGGCATCATCTCTATGTCCCATTGCCATGTATGAGCTGCCGCTTCCAAATCTGGAGCGTTTGACATCTCGACGAAGGTATCTCCTCCGGAGACAGCAGCCCCTTAGTCGAGGAGGAGCTGACATTGCATCAAGCTATGCCACAGCCGATGTGCTCTACGCCAGAGATGAGCTACTTTTGTAGTTTATTTGGTGGGAGCAAGCGCAAATAAAATATCTCAGTGTCATCTTCTAGTGCACGAAATAAGTGGTAGGCCTTGTAAGAGAAGGTGGAACTGCTAGAGAATATTGTTATTTAGGGTGTGAATAATAACCATTCTGTTCCTGAAAACAAATTTTAATCAGAAATAATTCTTTTTTATTTTGTTTTCGAGAACAATTTCTGAGCATTTAAAGGCGTTTGATAATTGTTCAAAATTTTTATTCTTGGAATAGAAATGCATTTGGGAAAAGTCTTTAATTTTTTTTTTTCTTCTAATTTTTTAATACCTTTATTATATTATTATATTTATATTTTTCTTTTATCTTCTTCCTCCTCCTCCTTTTGTGGCCAGTTGCTGCTGCCGAAACTTCGCCAGGCTAGGGTGAGGTATGGCAAGGCTCGGCCTCACAGATCTTGGTGAGGCTAAGCCTCACAGATCTTGGTGAGGCCAAGCCTCACTAGACTGCTTGCCGGCCACTGTTGGCGACGGTGGCCAGTAGGTGGCGATGGGGGCGGCAATAGGCTAGGAGGAAGAATGAGAAAAGAAAAGAGAAAGAGAAGAAAAAAATTGATTCTTGGAATTGTTCTTGGGAACAAGAATCAACAATTTTTGGATTCTTGATTCTGTTTCAAATCTATTTCCGGGAGCAAAAGAACAAGATCAAATATTATTTAGCCAGTTAACAAACATGGCCTAATTGTTACCCTACCAATGCCATTCTAGATGTACCTTATCCCAATACCATGCATTCAACTTTACTGCTTCGGTTATATTCCAAATAGACATCATGTTTATCCTGCTACTATGATGCAAAGAACATGAGAGAAATCCGTCACAACAGCTCATAGTTAA
The DNA here is from genome assembly GCA_014182735.1 of Corymbia maculata. Lineage (NCBI taxonomy): Eukaryota > Viridiplantae > Streptophyta > Magnoliopsida > Myrtales > Myrtaceae > Corymbia > Corymbia maculata. The sequence goes on along the minus strand of CM024683.1, from coordinate 13,140,595 downwards.
AGTAGATCAATCCACTTACAAATTTACTATTGCTAGGATTCATCTGACGAGGTCCTTCACTGTAATATGAAGTGCACAATAGATGAATACACAAACATCCATCACGATAGTGCAAAATTTCAACTTTTTGCGATTCAATGCATTATTTCCTTTCCCTTGCAGAACCCTTGCTTCAAAGCATGAAGTGTTTTGAATTTCGATGACAAGATGATGAACTGCTGAGACCCAACTTGAAAGAAGAATTGTAAAGGCCATGCTTATCCAAACGGATGTGTAAAAAAACAATTTCAATGTGCTCTTTTTGGTATATATTGGTATGACAATGGACAACTGGGACACTTCTATTGTCTGTTTGTTATATTAAAAAAAAAAAAAAAACAATGAATGAAGTCAGAAAAAGTTCTCATAAATTAATGGAAAAAGAAAGTCATGCACATATGCTGAGCCCTCAATATGCCTGCATGGGGATAAGCATGACAAGACAGGACTTTCTTCTGATGGCAATCGAAGTCAAAACTATATATAATATGGAGAGAGAGAGAGAGAGAGAGAGAGAGAGGACAAAATTGTGAGGACAAAATTGTGGGATCTCTCTCTCGTCGTGCCCCATTCTCTCTTGATGATAGGATATAAATGAGAAGCAAAAATCAGAGATTCTTTTGCGTTCCTTTATGAATCCCCCATTTGGAGGAAACTGACTCGTCACTAGCAAGTGAAAGAGCAAATGCGCTGGCCATCACATGCCCATTAAAACTAGGAATGGGTCTCTGGTGTCAAGGAAAAGGAAAACACATTGAAACCCTGGGCAGACTGATATAGGGCATGGTCTGATAAGACTCTTATCCGCACTAATCCAACCCCATGTTACGTACAATTGCAGGTTGGTTTCTTCTATTTTTAGCCGAGAGAAATCCAGGGATTTTGATAGGTCTTATGCATACATTAAGTATGAACTCTGAGGTCACTGCATGAGATCTTTTTGCGCCATCAAATTAAAAAAAAAAAAATCTTTTCAGGTTTTATTAAATTTTATTTTATTACCCTAAATGCATGGCTAGGCCAAAGAATTGCTAGGCAAGATAAATGCATGCTAGCGGGCTGGAAATTTTTCGAGGATATATATATATTTATATGTATAGTCCACAAAAGTTGGAAACAACCCTGTATTTCGGGGACAATCGGATTATTTTTAAAAAGCGGTCAATAATTTTCAAAAGAGGAATGGATTGGGGAAGCACATTGATGAAGTCAACGATGATGTGCTGTTGTAGGCAGAGAAGATGACGGACCGTTAATGCCGAGTTGGGTCAAGTTTATCTTTTTAATAAGTGCAGTTTATTATGAAGATATATCTAATCTTGCTAGTTTGAGGACCAAACATGTTGTTTCTTTTTTCATATTAGGTTTCTTGTTGGTCCATAATTATATTTAATAAGGATAGTGGTATAAAATTTATACGGTGTGGTCTGTGAAGTGATACTTTCTCAGAGATGATAGCTTTTCTGGGGCGCTTTTGTACCTCTCTAAACTGAAACTACCTAGGCCAGGTCATCCTGAATCTTGATATGGCCTGAATGAATATCACATTGTAAATCATCCAAAGTACAAGAAAGAAAAAGAGAGTTATAATGTTCCCAATTCTAGGGCGCTCCTACTTGTCCTAAGCTTCATGAAAAAATTCACACATCTGCATATTTTTAGAAAATACAATAGGCTGATATTCTCCGAGAGTTCACATCAACAGGAAGGTTTGGCACTTTGATGTTGGCTCTTCAACAACCGGTGATGTAGTATGTTCCAAGGGTTGCACCGTTCATACTTTCTAAATCTTAAGTAGCTGTGCTTGAAATCCTTGATCCGCTCTTTTGTTGTAGACTGTAGCATCCATAACCTCTTCAGACTCCCACGACGAGAATTTATCTTAAGTTGATTTTGTAGGTAGTCTTCCTTATTATTACTTACTCCGTGCCGATATGCAGATTTTGAATTTTCAACATTTCACCGACTGACGGTTTCTACACAGATATGTACTTAAAGTCTTAAATGTCCAACCAGACTAAAAACGATTTTCTAGACAGACAAGATGGAACCACACACATAAATAGGAACTCAATGTATCTGGTCTTTCCTCATCAGATGAATCAATGCACAGCGTGTCTGCGGTATTGGTGTTGGCACAATGCTCCTACCTTTTTTGGGCACATGATAACTCTTTCAGACGTTCATTGGCCTGGTTTTTCTAGAAAGTATTCCATAAAGATATATGCTGATGAAGTGATTAACTTCTTTTCTCCTAGGACGGTGCATCAAATCAGACTCCTGAAAAGAATAATTTCTCTGAGGCAAAACGTAAATCTCTTTTCTCCTATTGGGGTGGGGTGGGGTTGGGAGAGAGAGAGAGAGAGAGAGAGAGAGCCCTCTCCACACAACTCGGATAAATTGATGTGAATGGATGGGAGGCAAAATATAACCTCACTCAAGAATTAGCATTTTGCATGCTGACCATCATATCATGTCACTTCATGCGTCCAGAATGTTTAGACCCCTCTTAGATTACCATATGTCCTAAACATCCACAGACATATAACTCCGAGAGGATTCTATCTTTATTTCTCGTCTCTCCCCTTTTCAAAGATTGCTCTCCACCACTACGAATGGGATTCTTTAGTGTTGCCACCCAGACCGAATCTATATCATTGTTTTATTAGTAGCTTCCTCGTTGGTAGGGGGAAACAAGAGATAGAAAGAAGAAGAAGAAGAACCTTTATCACACACAAGGAGACCCAATATTCATTGACAGATAATCACAGAACACAATTTACATACCCCCATGACACACCCACTAACTCAACCAACTTCTTCTCAATCCATTTTCTTTGTGAGAGAACTCCTGTCTCACCACTACAGTTCTTGCTTCTCTATCCTAAGCAACCACCACCTTCTGCTTTGCAAAATCCCCACCAAGAATCACTCAAACAGTGATCTTTATAGAGTAAACCAAAACGACAGTAGACTCCAAGCAAGAGTTAACTTCTAAAGACCCAAGGAATCATGCAACGCTACTCTGGCCCCGTCCGTGGCCAGGATAGATTTGAGTCACATGTCCCGCACTTCGAAAATGTTGCGGTTCTTGACGACGATGTCATACATGTGCATGGACTTGAACCTGCTGAAGTCCTTGGGGAGCGAGATGAGGTGGACGGTGGATCTCTTGTGGAATTGGAGGAGTTCCGGGTCATCATAGTACCTCTCCCAACCGAGCGAGGATAGCTTCCTCTCGAGGTCGGCATATGACGTGATCACCTCGTTCGTTGGGGTGTGGACCAGCACCTTGCGCCGCCCGATGCCACCGGACACCTCACCCCCCGGGTTCTCCACGAGCCGGACGACGCCGTTCTTGAATACCCAAACCCCAGACATTTTATGGATGTTGAGACTAGGAAGCAGAGTGTGCTGTTGTGAACTTGTTTGATGAGCTAGCTGCTGTGGAGATGGTGAGTGATTGTGGCTTTGGTGATGCATATATATAGGCAGGGGACAGAGAGAGCATATGTATCATCAGCTTATAATAATTATTGCTCACTTGGTAAATGCATGTTAAAGGCCTTGTTTGGGTGTGGACTCACGGCCCAAGGCGGGGCCCACTCACCAGGGGATTTATAGTCTAAGGATACATCCAGGGTCAGGGTGTTTGGGGACACTTTGCCATCGTATGTGGGCATGATCAGATTGAGAAGAATCCCATCTTTCTTTTTCCTAAACCATTGAACCCACCGCGAATCTTTGTTTGGAGAAAAAATAAAATAATAGATCGAGACGTATTCTAGAAGAGGATAGGGAAAGAATGTGGCTTTGTTTGTTTGTGCGTCGGGTTTATTTGAAGAAAAAGACATTAACGGTATGGCATTTTTTTGTACGACTCTTGCTTTTGTGTCGTAACATTTCATGCGATTATTTAAACACCACAACTTCCAAAAATCGATCATCCTTGTACCATTGGCATATCACATGTGGGAGTATTTTTGAATAAATAACCGATGTGTCTCAATGAGATGTCAATATTTGAGATATAAATCAAATGGCATTTATTAGCAACACAAATTTGTCCAAAATTGAGAAATTAGGTTTAATTTGCTAAATAAATGAAACCCTAAACCCAAAATCTTTCCCTAAAACAAGAAATTAGGTACGATTTTCTTTCCAAGAACCCTACCCCCAAATTGTAGTTTCAATCCGAACGGATTGTTCAGCGGCGAGGCGGCCGTCTTGTCCTGCTGCTGGCAAGGCATTGGTGAAACCGAACATGAGTCTCGTAGGAGGGTTCAACTTCGAGGCTGGCTATGGAGAGAGCAATGCTGTGTGCTGAGGAATTAGAGAGAGAGAGAGAGAGAGAGAGATCAAATAATGATGGTGGTGCCGACTGAAGGAGGAGGGCAGTCAACATGCTATCTGAAGTGAAACATTGATTTTGGTTTGCAATTGAAAAGAGGGGCTTGGAAAATCGTAACCTAATTTAATCTCAAGTCCTCGAGGAAGGGCTTAAATGGCGGTGGCTTAAAACATTTTTAATGTCATCATTTCTCGGGCGAGTCATATCAAATGTAAAACTTTTAGGTGGGAGAATCATTGACATAACTTAAAGTTATGGCATTTAAATAATTATTTAAAAAGATACAATATCAAACTAAGCGTTGTACAAAAATTATAACATTGTTATTGTCGTGTTCTTAATTTAACTATATCAAGGTACTTCATAGATACACCGACTATTTATTTATGCAAGCACCATCATGTGATAATATGTGAAGAGATTTGATTATACTTAAGTAACATATTTTAAGATATGGATCTCAAATTATGAGTGTAAATTTACATTATCTACATGGTTGGCACATTAACCTTGATATCCTTTTTTTTTGTCCACCTCTTCTCTTTTCCACTAGGATTGCAATCACTCTTCTGCTTTCCTGCCTTTGGCCGTGGCTAATGTTGCGACCTCTGGCCACTCCATCGACATGACTCTCTCTTTCTCCCTTCCTCCCTCCCTCGATTGTACCCCATATTAAGGATCAAAGGCGTATGATATAAGGTCACTGCCATATATCAGGGCCGATATCTTCAAGATTCAAGATATCTTAAAGACAGATGACTATAGATTCGTAGTCATCCATAGTAGAGTTTTAGTTGGAACTGAAGGATAGAGTTTATTTTGTGAGCTAATGAGTATCCTTGTGAAGAAACGATTTAGAAATTTCACTCTACAAAGAAGTCAGTGCCAACATCAAATTCATCCCATTTGTTAACCTAAGCAATATGTTTTGCACCGCCCTCTTTCCAATGAACTTTTAGGTGATATTATAGAAGCCACCTAGAAACTCATGAGAAAGAAATGGTAGATAATACTATAACACGGATGTTAACAAGATTCTTTTTTTCCTTAAAAAAATTGGTTACAGATGACAAAGGTACAAATGTTAGCTTACGAGATATAATTTGTTTAGGAAGTGATTACTTTAAAATGACTATACGAACAAGTGAGACACATTCAAACACTCCATAAGAATATAGCACATCGTTTTGCAAACACAAATCTTTATGCCCTAGCAAGTAACTAGCCAGCTAGCAAGGTTATTAACAACAGAATAACACATTATAGTTACTTTTAAGTTTTATATAACTATATAAGAAAGGCAAAGTATTGAATACAACGCTGGAATTTTATGCCCTATCTGGAAAGTGAGGGGATCCTCATTGCATGAAGAGGGTTAGGAGTAGGAAAGGCAGTGTCTCCTTTTCCACAAAAATGTGAATGGTTGCCCGGAAAGATCATGTAACACAGTTTGGCATGTGGAGGTGGACCAAATTGAAAGAGATTCTCAAATCTTAGTTAATGCCGAGCTTCTTTTGCATTACAGAATATTAGTTATTTATGCACCAATGTCTGGCCGCCTCAAATGCATGTTTTTGCCTAACTGTTGACTAATTTGCACTCTTTATATGATATAATAAGGTTCATTTTCATTGGTTTTTGTACCAATCTTTAGCTGAAAAGTTTCTTCTCTCCGGCATTTTCCTTTCACATTGATAGGGCAAGCAAAGGAGAGAAACACGTTTTTAGAAGTCATAACTTCAAACGTTAGTCTTTTGTCTACGAAGTGGCTGTCTGAATGACACTTTTTGTTAAAGAAAAAGAAAAAGAAAATAATATATATGGTTTTCCTTTATTTATTTTTTATGGCTGCCTAGTAACAATACCCTAGAAGAACCCTAATTAGTTTACTTTGTTCCCGGTCGACTATTAGGACCTTTGCACGCGTTGTTGAAAAAAGAAAGATGCCAATTGAAATTCATTGCCGACATGTTGAAGATGCCCCTTACCTAAAAAAGAGAAGAAAACGAAAGTGAAGAGAATTACAAACTATATATCCTGCCAAACCATTGACCTTATTAATCATCCAATACATTATCAAAACGTGGGCAGAAAATGTGCGTTTACCAGTTCTCAACTAAAATATAAGAAGAGTTACAGTTTTATCCTTGAAAAGTCACATGTCACCACATGTTAGTCTCATGGTAGGTGTAAGGAGTTGAACTCGAGTCCTCCGATTTCGATACCATGGTGAAGTTTTGAGTACACTACCATTTATAATCCTAAAATTTAAACTATTGGAGTATGGTGTGGGGGAGTATATTTTATAAATTGACACCTTTTCATCTTTATTTTGGTTAGAATCTAACATATCCAATCAGGAGAAAGAAAATTAAAACAAGGGAAAAAGGTGATGTGTTCGAGTGTATGGCTTTAGTGAATGCACTCTCTCTTTATCCAGCAAGATGGTCGCCTAGTTGCTCCAACTTTGCTTCATCATCCTCGTGACACATGGTCCTCCTCATGCTCTCGCTGACCCTCTTAAAGCCAGCATTGCCTCTTGCCTTGACAAGGATCTCTGTGCTTGGTTTTGTGTGGTGTGTACTTTATAAATACAGCCTATTTTTATTTGTCACCTTCTTCTAGATTCTTCTTGATCCTTTCACAACTGGACCACCTTGGAATTTTCTACCTAACGTTCTCTTTTATGTTGGTCGGTCCAAAAAACATCCTATAGGAAAGTCCATGAAGTTTCTTGTTAGCTGGTTTCATAAGAAATGTACCATTGATTGGTACATATATGGTGTGAAGAATGTGAGTGATGCATAAATTCATAGATGATGATTGATGACTAAACTGGGATACAAATCTTGATAATCAAGACACGAATGCTTAAAGAAGTCTAATGCACTTTTTGCTGTAATGGAATGTGCCAACTCTAGAGGTCTCAGTGAGTTCAAATTTTAAACAAAAATCCTATCTAATCATATAAAAGTCATAAGTTGTGGTCTTGGGTAGACTGTCAACCACTTTGCCACTTCACTTATTCATTGACAGATAATTTGTTAAATTTGCACAATTAGATGATTGCATTCTAATACATGACATGCATAACTTCACATGAATACCAATCTTATTGACTCGATATTTTCATTCATAAATATTAGTTGATGCAGTCTAATTTGTCGCCCTATAGCTCATCATTTCAGATTTTATATATGTATAAGAAGAGATCATTGACAATATATGTACCTGTACCTATCAAGACTAGAACACACTAGTTCAAAAAAGTTGTTTGGCTGTAAAAGTGATCACGAAGGGTATTAATAAATGGAAAATAGAGCGACCCCTTTCCAAATCGTTCCCAAGATAAGGAATCGTAATCTTGATTTCATTGTCGTTCCCAGAGCCCTAACCTCCGCAAACACCAGAGAGAGCATAATGATGATGTCGTGCAACATGAACTCCTTTGATTTATCGCCATCAAGCCACTCCTTTTTGCTGGAATACCGTCTGGCATCTTATGTACTAAACCCTTACGGAAGGAATAAATAATCAAGGAAACTTACCACTATGAGGGGGCACAATCAAATCATTTCCCACCTCAGAGAGATGGAAGGATGCTACTGCGAGGTTCTAAGACATGCCACATCATCATCCTCCTCCTTCTTCCATCTTTTTCCTTTAGTTTTTTGAGAATAAAAACGAGTTGTTGTAGTCACTCTCTTTATCGGGACGAAGTAAACATGTCCAAGGGGAACATCTTTTTTTTTGCCTTAGCCGCGATCTCACCACTACCTTTTCGAAGAGATGGCCCTTTCTCTCTCTCAATTCCATCGCTGTTTTACATCACTGAAGGCATGGGATCCACATGGGCTGGAATTCTCTCTCCCACCCACGAGCGAGAGTACAAACCCTATCTACACCTAAAAGAAAGAAAAAAAAGAGGGCGAGTACAAGCCCATGTGATTGTCCCTTAGAAAAGCCAAACCTGAAGTCCGATAATTAACTAAGCAAGATACTCAGAATCATCCTTTTAGAGCATATGCCTTTCCTTACTGGCCTCTTCTTTTCTCATATAGGGAAAAAAGCAATGATCCATCGCAGTCCCGAAAGAATTTCTGTTGGGTTCGTGCTTAATGCTGATTTCACCTTTTGAGCATGATTAGGGGAGGCTTTATGTACTAGCGTGCTAAGGATACCTTTCCTAGTTACTACGACTTTTAACGCACAGTCTGTACATCGAATTTCGATGTGGGAAGACGGGATTAGTATCGTTTGAAGTTTGAAGGAATGTTTACATGTGAAGTTTACCATTTATGGCTGATACATCAACAAAACCAAGTGACCGTGATTGAAATTCAATGGCATCATTTACTTACCCAACTTCACCAAAATATCTAGCACTTTCAAAAGAAGTAACACACCTACACAAGTCCAAGAAAAATCCTCTCTCTCTCTCTCTCTCTCATGCATGCACATGTGTGCATGCCTATCGAGATCCTCGACAGGAAACCCCTCTTCTTCTATTTTTCAGAGAGAGAGAGAGAGAGAGAGAGAGAGAGAGTCAAATCTAAGGAAGGGGTCGTATGACCATGGCGAGACGACTAGAGGCTTGTTAATGAGCGACAAATGACAACCATGGTAGGTGGCAGCATTGTAAATGAGCGACAAATGACAACCATGGTAGCTGGCAGCATTGTAAATGAGCCAGAGGAGGAATAAGAAGGAAGGACAGGAAAAAAAGAAAGATAATGTATACGAAAAATTGAACTTGTGTGAGCTAATGTGTACACCTTTTAATGAATAATTTGAAGATGTAAATTTTGATTAAAGTCCATTTTTGGTCCCAGATCTTGCGCATTTTTTTTTCTAATCAAGTTCTTGGATGTGTTTAATTTGTCTAATCATGTCCTAATTGAACATGCATAACTTTTCTAATCAAATATCTCCTAACTTCAAATCCAATTAATCAAAGTTAACATGTCCCTTTGAGCCGACACTCGATAGGAGGGTCAGACGTTGAATTTGTTTTTTTTTTTGCCGACGTTGACCAGCTAAGACGTTGGACTTAGAAACCCAAAAATGAAGACTATAAAATCGAACATTGAGTGATGAGACTTCTTGGCCCTTTTGCTGCGCTAGAGTTCATGAAAGATATTTTATGGCTCTCAGAGACATGTCACCTCACAATTAGAGGATCAAGACAGACTTGATTAGAAAAGTTGTAGACAAATTGAAAGTTTAAGGCCTTGGTCGGTAAAAAGTGCACAAGTTTAGAGACAAAAGTTAAACTTTTACTATAAAATTTTCATTCTAAACATATGATATCCAACAGTAAAAGCAAATACTGGATCGTGGTGACAACTCCGACACTAGTCGCAATCGACAAGAGTTGTGGAGTTGAGCAACAGCTAGGTGAAGAACAGGGCGAAAGAACATATATTTAGTATTCAGACACTTCAAACTTCAATTCAGTAGAAAGTTAGGTCTCTGAATGAATGTTCTGATGGTTGCAATGTACTTGCTCGAAAGAAAAGTATAAGCAACGGCGGTCACTGCTACATGAGCACTGCGGTTGATTCAAGAAACATTTAGGTTACAAAATTGTGATATTCTGATGAAATTTAAACTTCAACATCAAGTGATATTCTACATGAAGTATTTAATTCATGTAAGTTATATAGATGGAGTTTCCCTTGTGCATTTTTCCCACTTTCTTTCTGGATTCACATGCACACAAAATAAAGGAATTGTCCAATTAGCCATAAACCTACTGTTGGATGTTAATTCAGCCGTAAATTTTTCAATTTAGCTTTAAACCTTTGTGTGAAATTTCAACGTAATTATTTTTGTCATTTTTTGTCACAAATTATTGACATGGTAGCATGCCACGTAGGACAGTCAATAATGATTGGACTACCTTATCAAAAATTTCTAATTAAAATTGACCAAAAAGGATTCCATTGGATTTTGAACAAAAATTTATAACTAAATTGATAAAATTAAATTTTTTTTTTTGGATTAAATAGACATCTGTATAATAGGTTTAAGATTGATTATGGAATTTTCCCCACTCAAAGCTGATATATGTGGGACTAAAGCACCTGTGCACCACTACCATACAATCAAAACTCAATTAAACACGAAGAGAATTTTTCCCTTTAAAGTGAGCTCCCACATATTAATTTTCCACCTTAATTTATTAGAAACCCTAAATTTAATTGATTTTATTTAGGGTCCCTTATCGAAGGATATGAATTTGTTCTCCCTAATACTCATTTTTAGTTGTAGCCAAGCCTCATTGGGCAAAGATAGTATTCTTGGATTGTGGAGAAGCACTGAAAGAGAGGGAGAGAGAGAGAATTTGTTTGTGGAGGGAATATGGTTTAAAGCTAATATAGAAAACTTTGCTTCTCTAGCGTAGGGTTTATGCTCAACTTTCATTATAAAAACGACGGGAATGCACGTTGATATAGGAATAAAGTACTAGACATTGGGAATGTAGTATCAATTCCCTAATGAATATTAGGATAGCTTGGTGATAACATTTTATGCTTGAATGAGAATGACAAGATCTTTATATATGCAATTAACTAGATTAAAGGACAAAAAGGATAGAATACGTAAAACTCACGTCGAGCAATCATTGTTTTTAATGTTTGAATTGGAATGAAGAAATTCATATTTCGATTTAATAAGAAAAAATCTCATAGATGGAGGATCTAGAATCCAAAGAATTTACGACAAGACATCATGGAATACTTTTGGGCGTATATGGGATTAAGCTTTGTCTTCTTTTTCAATTTTAGTGTTACTTTTCCATGGAGAGGAGGTCTCACCTACTTTGGTAATGGAGGATGGAATATCTGGAAATGCTAGTTATTCTGGGCTCTAGCCCAAAAGGCTTCATCTTCACTATACTTTGAAAGGCAGCAGAGTTCTAGTAGTTGTGACACATGTCACTCATCTAGACACCAATACTCCAATTTTCTTTTCTTTTCTTTTCTTTTTTCCAAATTTCTTTCAATACTAGAATGAGATCCATGCCATTCACAAAATACAATGAGTGAATTAAATTTTTTAATTCCTTCGATGTACTAATTCAAGGGAGTTGATATGGTTCTTGTATTAAAAATGTTAGTATCATATAAATATTTCTAATATATCATATTAGCATCGCCATTTAAATAAATCTATTAGATATTTAGGATTTGAGGTCCAATTATTGAAATGGTATATTTATGAATTAGATATTTAGGATTTAGTATCAAATTAGCACAAATCTATATTTAGGTTGATTTTGTCACAAATTCAGAAATCTATATTTATGAATTCAGATAAGTTGATTTTGTCAAAGAAATGTGGAGGAAAAAAAAAACCTTGTGAAGAATTGGTGTTGCATATTTCCCTAGATGTACTAAAATTATCCATGAAATAATGAGTCAATAAATTTTATCTTTTGTAAATCCACGAATTTTGAATAGTACAAAGAGTATAGCAATTGAATCGAGAACCTAGTATGGTCGTATAAGCAAAATAAATGAATGACTCATTAGTGGTCACTAATAATAATATTGACATATTCACAAATAACATTGTACATTAAATTTTTTTTTGAAATGAATTATGAATGTAAAATTGATTAATTAACAATAAAATTCAAGTTCAAATAGTTAATATAATCTTGAAATAATAAACACAGAAAGAGTGAATATTTAGATTTTAATATTGACTAAATATTATTATTTAATTAAATATAAAAGTGAAAGTTTTAGTATCCAACAGCTCCGACAACTTCGAAAGAACAAGAAAATTCAAGTTAAATTTTCGAGCATTCCTCATCACCATTTCACTATTTTCCACTCAAACACTTCAATATATATATATAGAGAGACACACACACACACATGATTTTTACTATTGCTCTAATTTTTGCCTTCTCTTGAAGCATGCATCGTCTTTTGGGAAGAAAAACTGATGCTTAAGTGACCCCAAATTCTACTTCACACGCGTTTATGTTAAAAGAATTCTTAAACTTTCTCTTGTTATGAACTAGCCCAATGCCTGCAACTTACGCAGATTTATTACTTCACTAGAGATTAGCCGTTACCATGGTATATTTTAGCCAAAATTAATCAAAATATGGTAGACCTTTGTAGGGAAGTGCGAATAGATGGGAGAAACAAGAAGATTGAAAGCACTCCAAAGTTGAAGTCGCATGAAATCTTCCAATATGTGAAAGACATAGCATTGTAACAAAAGATAATTTAAAGAAAAAGTAAATCGACATCTTCGATGATTCAAAATTTAGAATCACTCATAAAAGATCTTCTTATAGGGTCAAAGGACAATATAGGCAGCAAGAAAATAAAAATTACAAAAATAAGTATAATATCTCTTCCATTGTAAGACAATTTCTTAGGACTAGGTAATTTCACTCGACAATCGCAATATGTTTGCTCGGGCCTTTTTGACAAACACTTGACTATTTAGGCCCAGATCAAGATTTGTGGACATGAGCCTGCCATGAACTTCTTTTTCCCTAATTTATTCAACCAACATCTTGCATAGCTACAAGACTTTCAACACATCCTTCAATCTTGCGTAGTCATCAAGTAAGGAGAAGAGGGTATAAAGTGATTCAGGCTAGTACCCTCCACCGGAACTGACTGCGACCAGGGTTCGATTCCCATTATGCGCATATAGACGTCATCACGAGCATCGTCTTTTTTAAAGCAAAAACACATGCATTGACCAAAAAAATTAGCCCAAGGGATGAAATGCTATTAATACATTCACTTCAACAAAATGAATGATACCTAAAACACTCGAATGTCGCAAGCCTGGGTTCGAAACTTAAACATCTGATGAGAAAAAACACAGGCACCCCCGAAAATGCTGATGAAAAAGTGCATATAAAAAAGCGCCAGACAATTTCAGATTATATTCACCCAAATGTTAGGCTGATGTAAAGCGGCGAAAGAACTTGAGCCATGACCCAATGATAGTCACAGACCTTTCTCAGCTCAGGCCATCTGAGGTCCGGGCTTGCGACCATGGTCATTACATCTAGATTTCACGCCAACTGGTCATTGGTAAGTTCCTTTTGGGTCTACGTTCCTGAGCCTTGTCCAATCATGTTGGATTGAACCTGTTCCATGTCAATAATTTCTATAGACTTTTCATAGAAAAGGCTGAGTTAGCGCGTTCAACTCACAATATTAGTGCAGAACAGAGTCAGATAATGTGAAGAGGCTAAATCTGACAGTCTCAGATTTTTGCTCACAGGCATACGCAGTATGATGACACCAAAATGATCCATGATCACCGACTGCAGCATTTGATGGACAGTCTAGGAAGACCGATCCTCATGTGCTCCTTCAAATAAGAACCGTCATCGCTTTGCTTTCTCATCTGAAGGATAGCAGAAAGGGAATGAATGGAGCTGCATGCAGAACTTACACTTGATAGTCGCCAAATGGCCCTGAAAGGTATCATAACCTTTTTCAACAGGAAAAGCATTTTGCAGACAATATATAGGAGTGGTCAACTAGGAACGCAAAACGCGAGGATGCATTAGGACGTGTAAGACAGACCTGTGGAAGACAAATTACAAACTTGTGAACATTAACCACTTTGGCTGCCTTTATCACATCGTGCTTGGAAACATTACCACCCGGAAGGCCATAAGCAATATTTTCTCCAACAGACAAGGGAAAAAGAACAGGTTCCTGAACCATATGAGTATTTATTTTGTTTTTTTGGGAGTAAATCAGGAGTATCTATCTTAATCAAGTGCAAGGAGGACCACAAAATGTGTGAAGAAGTTTAACATTAATGGCTATATCTCATAAAAATCAATGGAACAGCACATAATACAAGCAAAAACAAATTTAACTAGATAAAATACAGCACCAATCCCCAGAAGAGACAGATCTCCATCTTTCAAATACCCACTAGAGTTAAGCTGTATTAGGTCCTTCAATGCTTTCACACTCACGCTCAGTCCACTCAGATGTAGCAATAATAAGCAACACAGCAGTCCAACCTGCCAATGAGCATATACCCAGAGATATCTCACTTGTCACTTCTAATCATGCCAAGACAAAACTGACATTTACAGAATCCTGAGAAGATCCAGACCAGAAAATTCAGTATCACAAGTATAACAATACCACAGGCACCTGATGAAGAAATGCTGCTCTAAATGTCAATTGTCACCAACTTAATTTCTTATTGCTGATTCCAAATGTCAGATGACAGTCACTGCAGATGATAACTAAATGAAAATGGAGACTATGGATTGAAGATGGTAGCTAAGGAATCCCCCCAATCAATTCATATGGTGCTTAAATCCTAAATCTGAGATGATATATTGAAGAAAATACTTGATTTTCGATGGAAACAGTCTGGGCCCATTCACTTTTATCAAATGTTCATACTTCCTCTCCTGCAACAGTTATGCGGCCTTTGGTTGGCTGGATAAATTAAAACAAGTAAATAATTTTTCAAGGATGATGTAAGGATTCAGTTTTAAAAAAGTAGAAAAGAATGCTAAATGGTTATTATTATACCTCGTAAAAGCGAGCCAGTAGCTGCATGATTGTAATTTTTCCTGCACCACTTGGTCCGACCAGACTACATCACCCATTTCTTAGACATATCAACAAAAGAAGCAGATGAAACGGCTTGTGAAGCACAACATACTCAATGAAACCCGCTGAGTCAGGTTTCATATGTCCACTTTTAAAACAACCATGAACCGCACTGCAGTACAACCTTAAAATTGCTAAACTTTCCTCTGAAGAAATGTAGAGTTATATTTTTAGAAGCACGAACCTTAAAAGTATCATGTTGAGCATGCATGAGCAAGAGCTCTGCCAATAGCTGAAAAGTTTGAACGGCCCAAAAGTATGATACACAACTTAAAAAGCAGAAAAAAGGAGTTGACTAACTGCATGGCATAGCGACATGATAAAAAAGATCTACCAAACTTACACATCTCAGCATCCTAAACAATGTCCATGGCAAAATAATATCTCTAAAACCTTAAAGTCACTTCATAGGATTGGAATGATATGTTTCTTTGAAGCATATCACAGAAATTGACATTGTGCACAACCAATGAAATAGCCACTCCACAAGGTTGGAAAGGGAAAAAAAGAATTACTGCATAATTCATCTCTTTTATATCTCAAGATCATTGTCATTCAATGCCGCTGCAAAACTCTTACATAGGTCTGAACAACAGTAGCAAAACAGCTCAATGTATAAGCAAACCCACATTCAAAGTTCATCCTCCATCCTCAAGTACTCTCCAATATCTGCCTGATGAAGCACGACAAGCCCATTTGGATCCAACTTCCTACAATCCTGTGTCGACCTTTGCGAAATCCCAAATCCCAAAGGCACGTCAGACATTGAAAAAACCACCACTCCATCACCTGTCACAACATTTGTTTTCAATTATCAGTTCTCTTTCAATCAATTAATGAACCATTTCCCCCCACACAAGTATGAAAATGAGGAAGACAAATCAAACTGGGAACTTTTTAAGTATTGGTGCTGGTGGACTAATCTCTTGTCCCTAATTAATCAAGTTTTGACAAATCAAAATAACAAGCACAAAACAAACATCCTCAAACCTACAATTGGTTGTTCTTTAATAAAAATAAACAGCTGTTTATCCTCAACATCACGTGATATGATTGTACTCCTGTGTCTTCATTGATCTTGAAAAAAAAAGAAAGAATCTATCTCCTTTTGTCTAAGGACCAGGATATCTGACTAACCAAAACCAAGAGCAGAAAGACTGACTTAAATCAATTTAAACAGACCAGAAACTTAGTTTCTTCAAAAAGAAAATCTCAATCTTCACCTCTCACTTAATTGAGGGTGCTTAGATTCAAAAATAAAACAACATTAAGTACGCAACCAAAATTACATAGCAAGAAATGGTTATATGAAGAAGGGCCAACACTAAAGGAAAAGGAGGAGTAGGAGTAGGAGCTAATCTGGATGGAATCAAATGACCAAGATGGACAATTAGACAAAGCCAAGAGGAAAGACAGCCATGGAAAGAAACGAGATTGATGATTGAAAATCTTGATTAGAGATCACAACTTTAGTGAGAGTAGGAGTTCCCTCCATATGTCAAGGCCACATTTTAACAGCAAATTAGAGTGGATCCATCATATTGAAAACCCAAACAAGGATGAGATTTCCCTAGGGTTCAATGTCTCAAATGTTCTCTTCAATTGGGTTGCCTCGACCAGGCTCTTCAACCTAACACATTTACCTGAAAAACAGGGGACTCAAGCTGAGAATTTGCAATCTATCAAGATACTTCTGCACCTCATAAAAAAGACCAGGAAGACACAACACATCACCAATTTAAACATTGACTACCTATCAGCACAATCTGACAATCGTAACTTCAATTTATACGATAGCATGTGAAACTTCAGATGAAGTTCTTTCATTTCGCCACCCCAATGACATTCCTTTCGATCCAAGTTTCTATTCCAAAACCCAGAAACATCCCACGACACCTCAAGCCGAAACATTACATTCACCGAACGACACTTAAAATCGCAGAATCTTTCAGCCGAAATCGACACATCACCTGGATTGATGTTCTCGGTGATCCTCCCCAACCCGCCCTTCAACACATGATTCCCGTAGAGGAACGACATCTCGGAGGTGGGCTTGAGCCAGACCTTGTGCTTGGCGTTGGCGACCAGGATGCCCAGCGCCTGGATCGTCAGGTGGAAGCTCCCGCCCTTGGTGAACTTGCCGACGCAGGTGCCGAGGGAGGTCAGGTTGTGGCGGCCGACGTTGGTGGCGCGCCGGACCAGGGACTCGCCGACGTAGTAGACCCGGTTCTTGCAGAGGCGGAAGCAGTAGCGGCCCGGGTCCGGGTCGGGGCCCTCGTGGGAGGGGCTGTCGATGATGTTCTTGAGGTTGTTGCCGGTGAACTTGAAGAGCTTCTCGAACACCTGGGTCGTCTCCTTCTCGTCCAGCGTCCTCATCGGCGCGCCTGCGTGCGTTCTTGAATTTCTTGAGCTTCTCTTCAGAGGTTTGTCGGGAGGGTACCGCTGGTCTGCATGTTCCCGTTCTTTGCTAGGGTTTATGGAGGTTTTGAGCCAAAACTTTCTTAGCTAAAAAAATATTTGAGTGCCAAAATTTAATAAATTAATTATTTAAATATTATAAATTTGAAAAATTAATCATTTGAATGCCACTTCTAATGTCACGACCCCCTTTCAGGGTCCGAGCTACGGGTTATTTTCGCGACATTCCAGACTTGTTGTCGTCCCTATTCATTTTATCTTGTTTATATGCACATGCGGAAATATAAACACAATAACAACATCCCCGACAAACATCATTGGAAGAATGTGGGATGCAAGTATATAATATTACTATTTTCATTAGTAGCTCGTGTACAACTAACTTTCATATTACATAATATAAAAGGGCTTGGGTCTCCCTATCATCGCTACCACCGCGATTTCCAAAATTGGGAACTCGTTCCGTTACGGGCCGATATCACTGATTAGAATTTGTCCCGTTGGACGTGGACCCTCCACTTGGGTTCATTGGGCCTCTAAAGCCACGAATATGCCCGATCATTTCACCGTCCGACCAGACATATCATGTCTCGTAATGGTGAGGGACCAATTCATCCCGTCCCTTGTGAACCCACACAGTTGAGGTATATCTCCGGTACGTTATCCCTACTTCGACGTGTATGACGTCTACAGTTGACCATTCTATTCTCATCGGTAGACCAAAACATATAGAAGGAGGATTAGCCATCTTATCGACCTGTAAAGGTAAATGGGTGAGTTTTGGGGAAACTCAATAAGTAAAACATCTACCCTTAGCTAGCGTGACATCCCTTCATTAATGACTAGTTAGAGCAACTCATGTAAACAGTGTCGATGGCAAATCAATTGCAATTCACATGTAATCTGTTCTCTCATGGAATCCCAAGCTTCAAAGTGGTCCCAAGGGCTTTACTTACTCACCCATCGACTAACACATAAACATATATCATCCACACTCAAGCACATATACAAGGGTTTCACTTACTCACGTGTCGGCTAACACATAAATCCATATTACCCATACTTGAGCATAACCGGCATTCATGTAGATCACTTTATATCGTCCTGGCTCAACCAGGCCCTCTCGACTCTTGCCAAGGCTTCTCGGGGCTACCTTCCTAAGGCTTCCGGGGTTATCCGGGACATCTCGTTGCGGGGGTACCAATTGACGTTGTTTTGGCTCAACCAAGCTCTCTCGACTCTTGCCGAGGCTTCCGGGGGTTACCCGGGACATCCCATTGCGGGGGGTATCATCATCTTTCCCATCTTCCATGGGGTGATCTCACAAATGCATCACTTATGCCGATTCTCATCTTTTCCTTAAGCCGACTCTTTCATGACTCAATAACAACGTCATGCTCATACATAATCATGCATGCCGTGCTTTCTAAGACCCGAGTCTAATGATGCCATGAAAATTTTAAGTTTGAGGTTTGGTTCAAATGCTAAGTATTAAGGGTCTCGCACCAAATCCAAGACATGAGCTCAGTATACTTCGATGCCAACCAAGACCTTGTGGGCTTGAGCGATCCCCGTATCAAACGAGACTAGGAGTCGGCATGTCTTAATGCCGATCCAAGACCTCGTGGCCTTGGGCGATCCTCGTACCATACAAGACTTAAGTTCCGACACTTTGTTACTAATTCAAGCCTTATGGCTTTGGGCTTTCCCAACTTGCGTTGAACACCAACAAGGAACCATGGCATTATCTCGGTCGTGAAATAATCACGCACATGCATAAGATTCACGTATGAACCAACGTATACATAATCTTCCATACATTCACGGTTCAACAAGAGAAGACCGTCTAGTCCTCATGATAGAAATGATCATACTAGGGAGAAGTAAGAAATTCTACTTACTTGGACAAACCTCACGAGACTAGAGAAGCTACTTGATAGAGAGAAAGTGGCTTCCTTGAAAATTAAAGGAGAGAGTGGGCGTGAGTAGGAAGAGGGCGGCCAAGGGAGAAAGAAAGAGGAAGGAGAAGGATGGTGCAAATGATGAGGGAGGAGGAGAGGTTTCTCCTATTTATAGTCCCCGAGCTCATCATTGCATTTCTAACCGTCCAATCCTCTCTTTCCAAGTGGCCCGCCTAGAATCCTTAAGTGGCAAGCCTATTTTCCTCAATAATTGCACCTAAGGATGACTAGGCATGGCTAAATATTCTACTTGGCGGTCTAATGAGTAGACGTCATCGACGATGGCCCGCCTTTCAATTTCCTATTGGCCCACTTGTTTCTCCTCATTTATTGGCATTTATGGAAGTTTGACTAGGAAGTCATTTAACTTGCCAACTAAGTTTCTAAATTTCCATAGGTTCATAATGAGGGTTCGGGTGTCGCCTTTCGATTGGGCCATGTTTAATCCATCTCCATCATAGCTCCCAAGATATTTTTGACCACCATCATAACCTTTGAAAAGTAAGGATAAGCCTTATCTAATAAGGTTTCTAGAGAATTCTTCTTTTTTGACCTTTTCTTAACCAAGAAGGCGGTTCGAAGAATTCCACCATCCAAGTCAATTCCGGGGCCGGAAAATGGATCATAGTACATGTCTTAGAAAACCAATTTACATGTGCCTGGGATCCGGGCCACATACCCCAAATTCACCTTAACCACTTCCTTGAGCAGTGGGTTGGCCATGAGATTTCTCTCATAATTCGATCATTAATCCTTGGATCGGTTCAAGGTCAATTCCAAGACTACTCATGGCCTAGCACTAAGCTAAGGCACTCATGAACCTTAGGAATTTCGACGGAATTGTCGGGCCTATCCTGGGTCTCATTTGATCGGCGCTCGATCCATCCTCATGGTTCATGGCCAGTGTAATATTGATCCATGATCAAACTTCATCAATTCGAGATTTCTTTCTGGTCACTAAGAATTAAATAGGGAGTAATGCATGTTTGGTCGAAAGACGATTACTTTTGGTCAAGTCGAATTGTCCGTGTATCGGTACATAGCCGGGCGGAATCACCCGCGACCAGGCGCTATGACCAGTCGGATCGACCCATGACCATTTGTCGATCCAAAATTGTCCCATGACAAATCCTTGTGACCGAAAAGTCGTATTATGAGTTGGTAGTTCGTTCCCATTGGTATGGTCGGTATACTTTTCATGGCCGACATCTCGACCAGTTCATGATCGGTCGGTCGATTGGACCATGATTGATCCTTGATCCTTGCCAATCGAACCAATCGATCCATGGTCAACGGCCCATGGTCGACTCATTCAGGATATTATGGCCAATTCCATGGGGTCGGTTTTCGAGGATGTTACATCTGACGTGGTTATCGGTCCATGTCAATTTTTGTGGGGTTAGATCAGTTTTTTTGGTGTTCACGTTAAAGTGGCATTTAAATGATTGATTTTTCAAATTTGTGGTACTCAAATGAGAAAAAATATTTTGGTACCAAAATGAGTACTATATGAAAATTTTGGCACTCTTAATGTCTCAATCCTAAGGTTTTCCTTGTTGGATAGACTATTTCTTCCCAACTAAAAATTTACTCTTTCTTCCCTAGATAAACAATATTTTCTTTCTCAGACAAAAAAAAAAAATATTATTGACAAAAAAAACGAGATTATCTTATTTATGTAGGATGCGCATGATAATCATTTTATTTGTTTATTTTTCTATTTTGCTATTATCGGGAACAAGCTTAGAACAAAAATCAGTTGGATAATGCAATTTAATTTTTCTATTTCTAAAACAAATTTTTAGTTTGGAAATAGGTTTGAAATAGAAATCAAAAGTTATTTTACTTTTCTATATTTGGAACAAAAGTAAATAATAAAAAAAAATTTCATCGTTTGATCTTGCCATTGGCCTCCCACCGCCCGTCACCGACCTCCTGCCCATCGGCCACCTCTTGTTGCTACTCAAGAGGGAGACATATTGTGTCCTTATCAAACGAATTTTTATTTCGAAAACAAAAAATTTAATCATTATCAAAAGCCTATTTTACCTCAAAAGCTCATTCAGAGGATAAAAATCCATTTTTTGCCTAGAAATTGATTTCTGGAACAAAATTGTTATCATTTATGCCCATAGCTTCCTCCAATTTAGTTATTGTCATATTGTGGGTTTTTGTTAAATTAAATTATTAAAAAAACTAAAATTTAGCCTATTCATTATCATAATTCCTAGGTTTCGTTTGTTGTACGAAAATAAATAATTTAACAAATGTTTTCCTAAAAATGATCACTTATATTCTTACTAGCAAGAGCACCTATTGAACTTGTCCAACAACAAAGCCAAGAACAATAGCATCAGTTGTTGCAATCGCTATTGCAACCGAGTTTGAGGAAACTTAATGAAAGCAAGCTCATAATGCTGAAGCTAAACATATGCTTTATTGTTCTCTTTCTCTTTTTAAATTTAAATGAATTTCTTCACGTGCCACAATAAATGAAATATGGGATTGACTCCAAGTTACATTTAATAGAATTGATTGTGTATAAGAAATGAAGTTGAACATCTTTTTAAGAAATTATGAATTGTTCAAAATGAAGCTAAAAGAGATGGTCATGGAATGTTCACAAGATTCATAATAATCACAAATGGTCCTGCTAGTCAAGGAAAGATCTTTACTGATGGTGAGAAGGTGAAGAAACTCCAAAGGTTACTATTAAAGGGGAGTCAAGTGAAAACCTTGGTTAGAGAAACAATGAGTATTCAAGCTATATCAAGGATGGATAAACTAATAGGAACTCAAATGTCCTATGAAGCAGAGTATTTGAAGAAGATATCAATGCCAAAGGTAAGAAAGTCATTACTTTCAAAGCTAAACATGATAATGATGCAAATGAGTTGTAGCAGCCGATGATGATGATGATGAAGACATGACATTATTCACAAGAAGATTCAAAAACATCATGAGGAAAGGAAGTAACTACAAAGGGAAAAGACAAATGAAATATTTGACGGGAAAAGATCCTCCAAATCTAAAGATGATTACAAGGGAAGGAAGTAGTCTGTTATGAATGTCGTAAGCTCAGACACATCAAACCCAATTATCCTCTCCTAAAGAAAAAAAAAGGAAGGACCAAAAGAAGTGAGCACTCAAAGTAGAAACCTAGATTGATATAGAATGCAAAAGTAGTGATGAAAGATGCTAACTATGCAAATCAATGTCTTATGGCGGGTTTCAAAGTCAATAAGGAAATTGAGATAGAAATACCTGAACTCACTTGTCAAGTGTCGCAAATTTTTTTTCAAATAAGTTTTTGAGGAGCATAAAAAAGCTTCAAAGAAGATTTCCGATTCGAAAAGGAAGTTTCAAAACTCACAAATCAAAACCTTTCTTAAGAGGAAGAGCTTGAAAGTTAAGAAATGCTTACTCTTCGTAGTGAACATAAACTCTCTCAAAGTGAAAGCTCAAAATCATCTCTTGGTTCCAAAACATTTGAGCACACCCTTCAACTTAGATTCCTTACTATAACAAGTTTGGTTTATGACATAAGGAAAATGAAGAAGAAAGTGATCATTTTTCAAAAGCAAAAGATAGAATTTCAAAGAAACCTTGCATTCTTGTTCAAGTTTGGATCAATAGGAAGAAAGTTCCTTGATTGTTCAAATTGCAATGGAATAGTCATTCCAAATATGACTGTCCAAACAAACAAGCTAAATCCAAAAGGGTGAACTATCAATTCAGATACACTTGGGTGACCCAAATTTGTCTGGTTACCAAAGAAAAAATAAATGCTAACTTTTTGGTAGAAAAAATGCTCCAATAGTAAACGGTATATGGATAGTGAATGCTTAAGGCATAATAGATGGCCAGCAAATTCGCGTCAATAACTCAAATTGTTAGTGTAATTGTTGCCTTTGGAGAAGAGATAAGGGAAGATAGTTGGTGAAGGCAATGTCAAGCTTGGAGAACTAATTATTGAAGATATAGCATTAGTGAAAGGACTTAGGTAAAACCTAATAAGCATCAGTTAACTTTGTGACAAAGTATAAGAAATCAGTTTTGATTTGAGGAAGTGCGATGATAAAGACTAGGAATCAAGAGCCTCGAAATGCCGTTGGTGATAAGAATTAGTCACCACAATGTGGCAGTGAAAGGCTTGCTCGATTAGGATCATTAGCCACCCAGGTAGTGGTAGAAGATAATCACTCCATGGAATCTCACCAATTAACAAAGAAGAGAGTTGGAGCTAAACCCAATATTGGTGGCTACTATAAGGACGTTGCTGAAAGAGCAAAATAATGACATAGCCAATCATGTGGTGAATCATCTTATGGGAGTGATTAAGTCCATGATCATTAATATGATGAATGAACTTACCAAGATTGGGGTCACCAAGTTAGCCGTTTTTTATGCAATGAAGTAAGGAAGTGATGGTGTCACGACCTCCTTCCAGGGTCCGAGCTGCGGTTATTTTCGGGACATCCAAGGTTTGTTGTCGATCTATTCGTTTTATTTTATTTATATGTACATGCGGAAGTGTAAACACAACAATAACAACCTCAACAAACATAACTATAAGAGCATGGGATGTAAGCATATAACACACTACTATTTTCATTAGTAGCTCATGTACAAACTAACTTCCATTTTACATAATATAAGAGGCTAAGGTGTCCCTATCTCCACTACCGCTGGAGCTTCCAAAATTGGAAACCCTTCTTGTTACGGGCCAGTATTACTAATTAGCGTTCATCTCGTCGGATGTTGACCCACCACTTGGATTCATCGGCCCTCTAAAATTACGAATGGGTCCAATAAATTCTCCGTATGACCAAACGTATCAAGCCTTGTAACGGTTTGGGACCAACTTGACTCGTCCCTCATGGACTCATAAGGTAGAGATGTATCTTTAGTACATTATTCTTGCTTCAACATGTATGACATCTACGGTCAACCATTCTATCCTCATCGGTAGACCAAAATGTACAAGAGGATGACTTGCCATGCATGCACACTTGTAAAGGTAAATGGGTGAGTTTTGGGGAAACTCATTAAGTAAAACATCTACTCTTAGCTAGTGTGACATCTCTTCATAAAAAACTAGTCAGAACAACTCATGTAATCGATGTCAATGACAGATCAATTGCAAACTCATATATATTGCCATGACTAATACAATAGTTACACTTACTCACCCGTCGGCTAACACATAAGTACTTACAATTCAAATTTGAGCATAACCAATATTCATGTAGATCACTTAACATCGTCCTGGCTCAACCAGACCCTCTCGGCTCAACTGAGGCTTCCAACTTTTTTTTGGGCTTCCTGGCTTAATTAAGGCATCTTGACTCATGTTGAGGCTTCTTGGGACTAGCTTCCCGAGGCTTCTAGGTGTAACCTGAGCATCCCGTTGTGGGAGTATCACCATCATTCTCATCTTTTAAGGGGTGATCACACAAATGTATTAATTATGCCGATTCTTGTCTTTCCCTTTAGCCGACTCATTCATGGCTCAACAAAGACATGCTCATACATAATCATGTGTGCTATGCTTTTTACGACTGATTCTAATGATGTTGTGAATAACTCTGAGTCCGAGATTTGGCTCAACCGCCAAGTACCAAGGATCTCGTACCAATCCAAGACATGAGCTTGGTATACTTCGGTGTCAACCAAGACCTTGTGGACTTGAGCGATTCTCATATTGAACGAGATAAGGATTCAACACGCCTTGATGCCAATCTAAGACCTCGCGGTCTTAGGCGACCCCCGTACCATGCAAGACTTGGGTTTCGACACTTCATTACTAACTCAAGCCTTATGTCTCTAGGTATTCCCAACTTGCGTCGAACACAAATAATGAACTATGGCATCATTTTAGTCGTGAAAGAATCACGCACATGCATAAGATTCATGTACAAGCTAGCGTATACATAATCTTCCATACAAATCACGGTTTGTTAAGAGAAGACTATCTAGACTTTGTGATAGAAATGACAATATTAGGGGGAAGTGAGAGATTCTATTTACCTAAACAACTCATAAAACTAAAGAAACCAACTTGAGAGAGAGGTGCGGTTTGCTTGAAGCCTGAAGAAGAGAGAAGCGTGGGGATGAGGAGGGTGTCCAAGGGAAAAGGGGGAGGAGGAAATTGATGCAAAAACGGTGAGGAAGAAGGAAAGACTCTTCTTATTTATACTACTTAGTGTCATCATTACCGGTTTAAGTGGTCAATTCCAATTCTTCCAAGTGGCCCGCCTGAAAGTCTTAAGTGTCAAGCCTATATGACTAATAATTGTACCTAAATGATAACTATGATTGGCTAAAAGATCTTGCTTGGTGGTCTAACTTGTAAACGTCATCAATGACGACCTGTCTTTCGCTTTCTTATTGAACCATTTGTATTCCCTAATTTATGGAAGTTTGAAGATGAAGGGGTCTAATTTGTCAACTTGGCATCTAAATTTCCATAGGCTTAGAATAAATGTTTGGGTTTCATCTTTCGATTGGGCCATGTGTGATCCGTCCTTTTCATAGCCATCTAGAAATTTTTGACCACCATCATAATATTTGAAAATTGGACATAAGCCTTATCCATTCTATTAAATGAGGGTGGTTCTAGAGTCTTCTATGCTTTGTCCTTTTCTTTCTCAAGAAGGCGGTCCAGAAAATTTCACCGTCTAAGTTGGTTCCGAGGCTGAAAAGGGATCATTAGGTACACCTTGAAAAACCAAATCACATATGCCTGAAGTTCGGGCAAAGTACCCCAAACTCGCCTAAACCCCTCCTTTTGGACGGTTGGTCGGCCATGAGGGTCGGCCCTTGGGTTGGCTCAATGGTCAGCCTTGGGGTCGGCATGGTCAACTTGGTTGAGTTCGAGACTAGCCTTTGGGTCAATCCCTAAGCCTATCGCCAAGCCTAACGCAACTTTTCATCTTATTTTGATCCTTGGTTCTCCAGTTGGTTCAAGGCCAATTCTAAGGCTACCTATGGCCTAGCATTAAGTCAAGCCATTCTTGGACCTTAGGAATTGCAACGGAATAGCTAGGTTTATCCTAAGACTTGTTACGATCAGCGCCTAATCCATCTGTATAGTTCATGCTCGGTGCATTATCGATCCAAGATTAGACATCACCAATTCAAGATTCCCTTTAGACCACTAAGAATTAAATAGGGAATGATTCATTTTTAGTTGAAAGACGATAACTTTTGATTGAGTCGGATCGTTCGTGTATTGGTGCATAGTTGAGCGGAATCATCTGTGGCTAGGCGCTATGACCGATCTGATCGATCCATGACTGTCTGCCGATCCAAAATAATCATGTGACCAATCTTGTAATCCAAAAGTCATCTTACAATATGGTGATCTAATCCTATTAATATGGTTGGTAGACAGTTCATGGTTGACACCTCGACTAGTTTATGGCTAGCCAGTTAGTCGGATCGTGGCTAATCCTTGATCTCTCACGGATCGATCGAGTGCCAATGGCCTATGGTCGATCCATTCAAGACCTTATGGTCGATTCTCACGGGGTCGGTATCGATGGTGTTACAGATGGGGTATGTTTCTTCAACTTCCTTTGCTCAATTAAATAATGTTGGTGATTTAGTCAAAACAATTCATCTCCAGGTGGCATGAATATTACAAAGGGTTGAGATTGCCAATGGTTATAATAAAAGTAACCCTAATTCAGTTGGCCTTGGTAACGCAAATCATCAAAATAAACTATTTTAGGATAATGTAGTTGAGAATAACAATGTGATGACAAATAAGAATGTATAACAAAATAAACCCTAGCTGAATGTTAAAAAGTACAGGCCAATAAGACCAGTACTTAATGGTGATAATGTGAACCTATTCAATAATGCCATCCTACTATTTGGCGGAATAGCAAATCAACCAAAAATGACCATTGCAATTATCCTAAATAAGGTATACATCCTACATAGAGTGGTCAGGTTCAGTAAGCATGGGATTCTTAGAGGGACCAATGCATAATTGAACAAACCACTAGAGTGGTAATGTAACGCATTGAGTCTTGATGAAGGAGTTGTTAAGCCATTTTATCAATAGACATATCATGATTGGGTTGATAATATTCAATAACCTAGGGGTTATGAAATTCTTGACTTCAATGTGTTTGTTGGTGAAGATGATAAGTTAATAATGAAAACATTAATAAATTTATGGCCTGATGTAATGATGCCAATCACGACGGTTATATGAAGTTGATGTTATTTACTTTGCCATTATTGAGAAATGCTTGTACTTGGTATAATAGCCTATTGGCCAAAAATATTCATAATTGGGATGAGAGGGAAAGCCAATTTTGTGCTCAATTTATCGAATAGTCCTTAAGGTGACAAATAGTGGATTTAATCAGCATTAGACAGTATAAAAATAAGTTAGTGGATCAATATGTCGCTCAATTTAAGAAGTTGAGGAATAGATATTTGATTTCACTCAATGAAAAAGAAAAATACCAACCAGGTATTAGATGGCTTAAAATTCGCCTTCACAGAGTGACTTAGAATGTCAATAATTCAATGGTTTGTTCCAATTAACCACAAGGGTGGCAAGATATGAGAATCTCCGGAAAGAAAAGGACAAAAAGCTATATAAAACTATAAACATAATGTGGCCTTAGTCAATTATAAAGATGATTCCGGTGATGGAATTGATCATGATGAAGCCATAGAGAAGTTGTGGCCAAAATGACACTTGACGAGATTTATGTTTGTCAAGCTTTGAAGGTCTACCCAAGTAAAAAAAAAATAATAATAATGTACTCAAACCAAAATATACCCACAAAATTTGATGTAATGAAGTTAGAAGAAATATTTATTTTTAGAGGATGGCCTCATAAAATTAACTAAGGGTTGAACCAACACAAGTAAAGAAAAATTAGCTGACACAAGTTATTGCAATTGGCACCACTCATGGAACTATAATATGACTATATTTAATAAAATAGAGGAGAGAGTAATTGGGCCGATTTGGTAGTGGTTGGAGTGGTGGTACTGCCTTGTCTTCATTGGTGACCTAAAAGCACTTATGTAGACAAGAGGTGATCACATAAGGCATAAGAGCACAACGGAATAAAAAAGATTGAAGCAATTGTTGATGGCTATGCACGACGCATTTTGTCCCTATAATTCAATAGGGATAATAACATTAAAAGTCTTAATCTAGTATCATGACATTTTACTATAAATTAATTTTTGTTTCACAAAAGATCTCAAGCTAGTATCATTGACCATAATCTATCTTTAGTTAGCATTTCACCAATATCCAATTAAAATGCATTCGTGTCAAAACACATGATAAATGACCACAAAACTAATTTGATGTGAAATATGTTGACGAGTGTGCATTTATTGGGATATTAGATCAAATGTTAAGAGATGACAGATTTAGATAAGGGTTTCACTTTGGATAAAATATTCAATGGTTTAAAATCATCAAATTATTAGCCCATGTGGCATGCATGAGCTTAAATGGTCCACTCAAAAGGTGACACATGGCATTTGACGTGGAATAAAAAATTAGAACCAAAGCCACTTTTTTCTCTCTCTACGGAATAAGAACAAGCAATATTTATTGCATTCTCTTTTTGCTCTTTATAACAAAACATATGAGTCCTCTTCTTTTTCACGTTTTTGCCTCCCTCTTCCTCTCCCAGGCCTATTATGCCCTCACGTCAATTGCTCCCCACCTCCTGCTTTGCCTTTGTCCTTGTTGCTGTCAATGACTTTCTGGCTTCGACTCCAAAAACCATTGATTGGCCTCTTAAACTTTTCTTTATCTTTTACTCCTAATTCGGTCTTGATTTCAGGCTCAGGTACGTTACTAACGATTTTGAAGCAAGAGAGGCTTGCAAGGCTAGATATTTTGGTGGTGGTGGCTTTGGGCTATTGCGGCGAAGGAGAGAGAAGTGTGGGTATTGTGAGACATCTCTTTCTCATATTCTTTTTTTCCTTTTCTTTGGACTCTATGCTTGATGGTGTCAAAACTATTCAATTCAAGATTGATTGTAGATAAGAAGGGGTTTATAGAGATTAATAATGAGCATGGAGTCTGATTGTTAATGGTTATTTTCACTATTCTTGTTATCTATTATAACATCTGTTTGCTTTCTTTTGTTAATTTGTGTTGTTAGTTGTTGCTATTAGTATTGTGTGGTGGGATACTATTAATTTAGAATCTCAACTTTGCACGATAAGGGAGAAAAACTTTGTCACTAAATGACTCACATCTCCACTGAGTGGAGATTGGGCACTTATCTTTTAGAGTATTTCAAGAATGGTTGCCAGACTAATAATCATATTTTCACTGTGATTTGTGTTTGTGCAATTTTAGTGGATGGTTAAGAAGCTAAATATGCCAAATGCAAACTAAGAAACTTGATGACATTTTGTTATTGTGATGGATTCTGACAAAGTTGGGTTGTTTGTCTAGATGTTATGTTTCTATCGAACTGTTCAATGAGGGGCTTGATTTATTTGCTTTTGGAGATATTGATCATTCACGCGAAAGCTACTTCAATTGTGTGAAACTAAATTTGACTTTTTATTGTGGGTTGTGTCTTTAACAACTTCTTCTGCTCAATTCATTCGATAATGGCAAACTCGTTTACGATGGTATGTTGGGTTTGCTGTTGCAATAAGTAAAGTTAATGCTAACTACAAAACCAAGAGTGAGAACAAAATTAAGAGTGGCATGTAGATAAGTGAGAATGACATTTTCTATTATGGTTAAAATATGCACACTTCATAATCTTTTGAAGTTACTCAGATTTGTATATATTTCGATAAATTATTATGAGTAATTTATTGTTAGCTCAATTTGTTCTTAGGATAAATGGATATGACTCATCTTTTTACAATTAGAGTTTGTTTTTCCTTTATTTGCCTCTGTTAAATGATTAGATTTTTTCTTTTAAAAATTTGCAAAGGCTATTGAGGATAATATCATCGTGCATAATATTGATAAAGAATTTGAATTTAGAATTGCCATAACATTTGCTAATAAGATGAAACATATAATATATACAATGCATATGCAATTTCTAAGGAATTTGAAGTGAGAAAAGGACAAAAGGTAAATAATAGTGAATAAATATTGCAAACATATGTATTTATTTATAATTGTGAAGGATGCTCTTTACCCATCCCATGAATAAAGAGATGTTTATGTAATAATGAAAAGAAGATGTCAAGCTTGCATAAAATTGAAAATTGAAAATGGGGTATGGATAGTGGATAAGTTTAAGGATGTTCATAATCATTCTTTCATTGATGATAAATAGAAACACTTTATACAATCATAATAACACATGATAGATACTAACAAAAGTATTTTAACTTCTATGACTAGAGCTCGTACAAGGGCTAAGAAAGTGTATTCTTACCTTTGTGATGATGTGGGGGGATATGAGAATATTACCTTTATTTTATGTGATTGCTAAAATTTCTTATAATCAAAGAGAATGAACTTGATTAGTGCAAATGATTATCAAATTCTCATTAACCATTTTAATTGCTTGTGATCAAATGGAAGTAATTTTTCTTATACATTTCAATTGGATGATGACCAACTTTTATTGATATGATCCAAGTTGTAATATGAAAGTTTTGGAGATGTAGTGATATTTGATACAACTTACCATATAAATAAATACAATATGATATGTATATCTTCGGTTGGCTTGAATCATATTGGAAAAATGTTCTCTTTGATTATTTATTTTTATTGGATGAAACTATTACTTTTTTTGTTTGGGCATTTTAGTCATTTCTAGAGGCAAGGGATGATAAAGTACCTAAGACTATTTTCACCGATTAAGATCATGTCATAACGAATGCCATTAAGACTATTATTTCAAATACTAGTAACCATTGTGTAGGGCACATTAAGAAAAATGCCATGCATCATATTAGGCATGTTTTTGAAAAATTGGGTCTATCATTGTGAATCTAAATTGAAAATGGAGAATGTTTGCAAAGCTATGTGTCAAGGATGGAGTTTGGGGGATCACAAGTGGTTGGATAACTTGTATTGGTAGCATCATAAATGGTGTTCTGCAATTGGCTGGGATATTTTTTCTTTAGGAATCATATCCCTATAAAAAAGTGAGAGCACAAATATTATCTTTCAAGATATGGCATGTAAGACCATGACTTTCTACACAACTCTAAAGTTATTGATGATTTTGAGTGTCCTTAAGGAAAGTTGTAGATTGTGGTTGAAAATAGTACAATTTTGAAACATGCTACAAATATATGCACTCATTTTATTTATAGGAATTTTTAGGATTAGTTTTTGCATGCTTTGTTTGTGTTTATAGATTAGAAACTGATAAGCCATTGCACACTTACATTGTGGCAACTGAAAGTAGTTAAAGTTGGCACGTTATTTGTTTTAGTCTAAGTGATTTAACCATTAAATGCAGTTGGAAGTTATTTAATATATGATGATGGTTGTGTAGGCATACTTTATGCATCTTGACATATGTTGTAAACATTACAAGTATTCATTCATAATGCATTCTGAAGATGTGAGCAAAAGCTACAAAACAAGGAGCTTATTGTGACATTGGACAAAGCTCTCATGTTGTAATAAAGTAAAAACATTACGCTTGAAAATATTGGGTAGAAAAACACTCCAAGTGCCAACACTTGACGTGAGAGGATATATAAGTGTCAAAACTTTCAAAAACTATATTTAAGTGTTAAAATCGGAGAAGAAAGAAATACTTAAGTGCCAACAACAAGCC
The DNA here is from genome assembly GCA_014182735.1 of Corymbia maculata. Taxonomy (NCBI): domain Eukaryota; kingdom Viridiplantae; phylum Streptophyta; class Magnoliopsida; order Myrtales; family Myrtaceae; genus Corymbia; species Corymbia maculata. Next base: position 13,108,413 of record CM024683.1, on the reverse strand, counting down.
ATATTAGATTTATGGCTATTGTGTAGACCGGTTTATTAATAAAAAAAATGCTGCGTTGAGTTTCTAGCAAGCCATATTGGATTTCTAGCAACCTTTGCTGGAGTTGACACATAAGTGTTCATTTTTAAAAAAAAAAATAAAGGAAATTTTTGTACTTAGGTGTCTCCTTATGCCAAGTTGTGGCATTTTGGGTGTTTTTTTTTTTCAAGAGATTGATGCAATTAGTTTTCATTGTTGCAAACATTAGTGTAAATTGATGCAATTAGCTTTCATTGTTATAAACATTAGTGCAAACCATGATGTTATGGAGGATCTTATGACTACAACCTTGCTGCATCTTCGCTCCTATATCACAAATAAAATACAATCTTTAACATGTGATGATCATATTAATTTCTTGGCAAAAAATGATGAATCTAAATATGTAGAAAATTATAAAATTTGAATACTTGATCCCTTTTAGAGAAGACCAAAATGTGTACCAAATACTCGGTTGAAAGGCGTAAGAGAAAAGCATCTTCATGCATTGGAGGTACTAACATAAGGTATGATGCTTGTTTAATTTGATATAATTAGTTCATCAATGAAAAGCATGAAGTTATCATGATACTGTCATTCTGTGCAGGATTGACCTTCTGCAGTCATTATTGTTGGATTTTTCTTCATTAAGCTCTCCACTCATTCTCTCTCCACAAGCTTCATTGTTCAATTCAAGAAGAATATCAATTGTGGAAATTGGATTCGGCTGAGATGGAAGTTTTGAGCTAAGTTTCTTTACCTCGACTTTTATAATTGTTGCGATCAAATTCTTACTTTAGTAGCTTCCATTGATTCCATTTCGCTGATTTTATTGAAGAAGTTGAGAGAATGCTTCTAGATTGCAACCCCAAAGAAACGGACTCGATCTTAAGTTTGCAGCTAAGGCATCCATTGATGAGCTTGAGGGTCATGAGTTTCATGACTCAAATTCATCTCTAAGATCACAACAACAAGATTTAAGCTAAGTCTTTATTCTTCTACTTTGGTTTCGACTTTGATTCGATCAACTTACTAATTTCGTTGTTTTATTTTTATGCTTCCAACTGCATCAATCATTGAGATAGCTTCGTTTTGATGAGTCCAACAGTTACAACAAAATAATATTGATGATTTTCCTGTAAATGAACAAAGCTTAGTTTCAGTCGATGTCATGAAAAATCCTTTTAGCTTGCGCTTCATCCTCATATATGTCGAATTTCTAGCAAATCTAGAGATTAAAACCAAGGATAAAAGCAAAATGATTCACTTTCTTTCCCTCTAGTTTTGATTAACACGGATTCTACTCTGACTGTTTTTTGTGGGCATAAGTACAGCGGGAGTGCCATAACTTGGCACGGAGGGACACTTAAGTGCCATAACTTACAAACGGTACACTTAAGTGCCACTTTTCAAAAAAAATGGATCACTTAGGTGCCAAGTGGTCGGAACCTTGCTGGAAATCCCACGTGGCATTTTTTTATTAATTTTTTTGCCTACGTGGCTCGCTGGAAATACTAAATCGGTGAAAAATCAGCCAAAACGGCGTCGTTTTGGCTGACGTGATTTATAAAAATTTATTAATAAAATAATATTAAATAATAATATTATTATTATTGTAAAATCGATTTTATTTTAAAAAAAAAAAAAACAGAAGAAGGAGGGGATCGATGAGGGCTGCACAGCCCTCGCCGCGCCGCGTCGCCCCCACCCTCGCCGGGAAGGGCCCGGCGACCCTGGCCGACCCTCCCCACCTTCGCCGGGCCCTTCCCGGCGAGGGTGGGGGCGACGGCGGCGGCGGCGAGGGCTGTGCAGCCCTTGCCGATCTCCTCCTTCTTCTGTTTTTTTTTTTTTTTAATAAAATCGATTTTAAAATTTTTAAAATCTAACGTGGACAATTTTTTTTATTAAATTGCCACGTGGATTTTTTATTTTAAAAAAAATGCTCCGTCAGCAAATGAAGTCGCCGGAAAATGGACACGTGGCAATTTGGCCGGATTTTCTCTCCGTTGACACTTAAGTGATCCTTTTTGCTCCGATTTTGGCACTTAAGTGTACCGTTTGTAAGTTATGGCACTTAAGTGTCCCTTTGTGCCAAGTTATGGCACTTCTGGGGCCCGTACGTCGTTTTTTGTGTGTTTCATGTCTATTGTATATATGTTCATCATGTCTATCGTATGTATGAAATGTTGAACAAATTGAACTCGACGTTTCTCGTGTTTTGGGGTTATAGTAGCAAAATCAAAGCTAAGTGTTTTATTTTTCGACTTTGATTACATAACGATATGGATTCCAATTTTCCTCTAACTTTAGTGTATTTTTTGTCAAATAGAAGCTGTCACTAAAATACCGAACTTATCAGAAGGTTAGTTGATTGTTGATTTATGAACACACAAAGGTAGGCTTTCTATCTTTTATGATTTTATTATGATAAAGCGATATACTCTAGACTTCTCTTGTTTCTGTAAACCCTGCGAAAGTTCAATATAGATTTTTTCATCTAAATCACCATAGAGAAAATCATTGTGGACATTCATTTGATGTAGTGGCCAGTTACAAAAAAAAAAAACAATTGACTGAAAAGAGCGAACCTTGACATGTCATGATAGTCGAAGCCTTTGGCCACTAATCGAGCTTTCTATCTTTCAATGGATCCATCTACCCTATATTTATCTTATTGACCCATTTGCATCCAATTGTTTTATGATGAGGTGGCAATGATACAATGTCCCAAGTCTTATTTACAATTAAGGCATGTAATTCTATTTCTATAGCCTTTTGCCAATGTAGGTTGGTGGTTGCTTCATTGTAGGTAGAAGGTTCTTTGCTTCAGAGATATGGCTATTACAACATATGTGGTCCAACGACAACCGATGAAAAGAAACATAAGAGGAAATTGGATGGTGAGTACCCGGTGAATTTAAAGCAACACACACATAGTCCTTAGTCCATGGAGGTGGTCAAGTAGTGCAGCTAGATCGTCGAGATGGGTTATGTTGACTATGCTCAGGTTGAATAGGAGCATCAATATTGCCCATGAAAGAGGAGGCAAAGTTCTCTTCAGTATGTTTGGTAGATTCCTTGATCATTCGTTCCAAAGTTGAAGAATCAACAATGATGTTTATCTCTAAATTTTTCATTAGATGAATTGGAGGTGGAACATGTACATACTAATAACAAGAAGATAAATCATCCTCATATAAGAATTGACGATGATTGAGCATTAGCCCAAAATGTTCAGGTGAAGATGTCTCATCTTGGAAAGGAAATAAGTTTTCATGAAAAATAACATATGTGCTTACAAAGAAATTACACATGGACAGTTCAAAAACTTAATAGCCCTTTTGAAGGGTCGGATATCCCATGAAAATGCATCATTGGGCGTGGGGACCCATTTTGTCTCTAGGATCCAAGGTAGTAGCATAGCATAAAACCAAAGATTTTCAAATAACTCTGCTTTATTCCAAAAAAGTAATTGAAAATGAATTATTCTACCAAGAATCCGAGTTAGCATGCGATTGATCAGGTTAGCTATTGTGACCACAAAATCAGCCCAAAAGTTTTCTAGAACGCTAATAGGGGTAATCCGCTTAAAACTTAAGGGCACATGCAACTTCCAAAAGGTGGTGATATTTATGCCCAATAATCCCATTTTGTTGTGGAGTTTGTGTGAACTATCATGTAGAATTCCATGAGAAGAAAAGAGTATTGCACATTCATTGTTAAAGAATTCATTCCCATTGTCAATCCGAATGCATTAAACAAATTTCCCGAATTGATTTTGTGTTAGAGAAAGGAAAAATTTTAAATAGGAAGGTAGTCAACTCTTAGATTACATAAGTGTTAGAGATATGTGGATACATGAAGATATTCAAAGATCATTTGAGATTATAATTGATCTACGATATCATTCCATAAATCAATCCATAATTAGATTCTAATTTCATTTATTCTTTCCCAAGTTGTACATTCATTGTATTACAAATAGAAATACAAACTCGTGAAGATGTACATTAGAGTGAAATGTAGAATATAATTTTTTCCCTTTCAAACTCTTATTCTTTTTGACTATGTGACATGGTATTAGAGCCATCGACCTAGCTTCCATAGCATTGAACGATTGCCCCTAGATATCAATCTTCTATCCTTGTTATTGTAGAAAATACTAACTTGCAAAACAAGGTTAGTACTTGAGCCATTTAACACAAAGCCAATATGAAATTATCTCCTTACTAATACTGATACTATAAAAGAAAACCAAACTCCATGAGTCACAAGTGTGGAGGAGATGCCTCAACATCCACCACAAATTGTTGAAGATGTGGTGGACCAGAATTCTGAGGCTTAGACACAGCCTATTTCAGGGATACTTGTTTAGGCCCAACCAAATTAGGGGTAAGCCATTCCAACCTAGCCCATCTAGTGGCTACCTATCTAAGGCCTACTAAATCTTTAGATTTATGGACTAGCCCAAACCAACTTGTGGGTTGTTCCTCAAGGAGTGAGAAACCAGGCCCATGGTAGGAACATTCGGCCCAATAAAGGCCACTAGCTACTACAAGGATAAGCCTGATACTTAAGTCCGGACTAGTCTACGGATTAGACATCCAAATCAGGTACACAAGGTTTAGGAATGAATCCCTACTCATTTTTGCAACCAGGGTTCATTCCTTAGCAAATCCTCGTCGAAGTTGGTCGATCTGAGCTTAGCAACCCATTATACACATCAACAACCAACGGGGTAGAGCTTTGCCTTATCAGCCAATAGCTCATCGGCCCCAAGAACACTTCATTGTGGTCTCGTGAACTTCAGCAAGCCTTGGTGATGAAGGACAAAGACAGTTTCCTTAATGAAACTATCCCCATGTTGGCTAACGACTAACTGGCGTGTCAATGGAGGAAATGCAATCAATTAATCTGGATGTGGATCGGAAATTGCATCGCTCCATAGGTCACAGTTGGACTCTTCTTGACAAAGGATTTGGGAATTATGTGGGAAAGCATAAAGGAGATGTTATGGAAAACTTGATAGAGCAAAAATTTTTGCTTTCACATAAGCATTATCTGAACTAAAACAGGGGAACATTTCAATTGGAATGTGTTTCAACAAGCTTTCGACCCTTTGGAATGAACTAGAGGCTATCAAAGAAGAAATCGAGGGACTCGAGGAAGCCCTGTAGTTGTACTGAAGGATAAAGGAACGAGAAAAAGTGACTTACTTCCTCTTAATCTTAAATGACTCATACCTATTGTTCAAAACTCATATTTTGGCCATGGAATTGATGCTTGTCATCAGATGAATTTATCAACTTGCTGTCTAGGAGGAGAGCCAACGTCTCGTGTTGATGGAAAACATCAAGATAGGGGAAAACATCTTGCTCGTTGCTCATTCAAATTGCCAATAGTGAGGGGTGGTCGGAAAGGCAACGAGTGTTTAAGGCTAGAAAGGAACAAGCACGGTGCTAGGGTTACCAAAAGAGAAAAGGGGCGGAACCTTCTTGAAGGATAATCTGGACAGCAAAGATTTGAGGGCGAAATCGAACGGCCCTAGTTCGATCTACTTAGCACCTAGATTTGACAGCCACAATTCAAGGGGGGGATTGGACGGTCTTCAGTTGATCTATCTCACGAGCGGATCGGACGGTTCCCATGATGCCATGTCAACTATCAGATCTAGTGGCTACTCTTCAGCCACAATACTACAGAGAGGAAATGTACATAATTATAAAGGAAAATGCAAATTGTATTATGAATATTGCAAACGTCAACACTGCACAGTGGAGACTTGTTGGAAACTACATGGAAAACTAGGAGAAAAACGAAAATAGGGAAGAGAATCCTCGATTAATCAAGTTAGTGGGCACAATACTGATTAACAAATCACTCATGATCAATCTAGCAAATAATGAAAGCCTTGAAATAGCTAGATATCTCTGACAAGAAGGCGAGCTTCTCAAGTATTTTTTACTACTTCAACACCATTTCTCATGATGAATGGATAATTGATTTAGGTGCTAATAATCACATTGTTACGACGAGGGTTTTTTCTCCCATATTGAAAAAAATCTTGATACCTTTATATCTATGCGTCTTCCAAATGAAAATACCACATATGTCACTAAAATAGGAACAATGAACTTTAGCCTTTCCATTACCCTTCAAAATGTGCTTCATGTGCCTCAGTTCCAGTTCAACCTCAATTCTGTTTCTAAAGTCTATGAGGACAATTCTTGTCATATCCTCTTCAATTTTAATAATTAATTTTTTCAGGCCATTTCGATTGTCAAACTGATGGGCTTGGATAGGTTTTCATAAGGGTTAAATTTTCTGGATTAGCTTTCCTAAAAATTTCGATTTATCATGTATTTCCATAAATAAAAGATTATTGTGTAATGCTTTTGCCAATGATAAGACTATCCTTTCTCATCAACGTTTGAGTCATAGTGCTTCTCTTCTACATCCTAAATGTCAAATGTGTCCACTGGCAAAACAATCACATGCACCCTTTCCTATAAGTAAATCTAGTGCAACCGAAATTTTCTTTGTAATTCATGTGGACATTTGGGGCCTTATCACACCCTACATTGTGACGGGTCTTAATATTTCCTCACCATGTGGATGATCATTCTCATGCTACATGATTTTTCTTTATGCAATCAAAAATTCAAGTTCTTTCCCAATTGAAGAATTTCCTCACCTTATTGAAAGTACAATTTGGCAAATCTGTTCAACGCATTCGAACATATAATGGAAAGGAATTCTTCAATCATGAATGCAAACTTCTTTTCTCTTCGAACGGAATCTTGCATAAAAGTTCATGCACTTATACACCTCAACAAAATGGAAAAGTTGATCTTAAAAATTGCCACCTTTTATAAGTTGCACGTGTCATTAAATTTCAAGCATCTATTCCTAAAACCTTCTAGGGAGATTGTGTGGTTACAACAACTTACCTGATCAATCGCATGCCAACTCAAGTTCTAGGTGGACGAACTCCGTTTGAAGTTTTTCTTAGAAAGAAACCCGAGATACATCATTTAAGAGTTTTTTGGCTACTTGTTCTAAGTTATACTTTAGGAACTCAAGACAAATTGAATCATCGTGCACATAAATGTATTTTCATGGGTATCCAACCCTTCAAAAAGGCTATCGTGCTTTCGAGCTATTGATAGGTAGTTTATTTGTAAGCAGGGACTTTGTTTTTCATGAAGATGTGTTCCCGTTCCAGGAAGAGCAATCATCAAACAAAGCATCTAACTCAAAACCAAGTAATAATCATTTTTATTTGAAGAGAACTTGTCTCATGGCACACCACATATTCTCTTGACACCTCCAAATATTCTGGCATCTTCTACAACAAGAGAACAAATCACAAATTCTTTTTCAATCCTGAGGTATGCAACAAAAAAATCTTCACTACTAGTTGAAGAAAATTTTCCTCTATCTTCAAGGACATCTTCCCTAGGATCATCGTTAGAGGCATCTTCCTCATCTTCTATGCTTGAGCATATTCCTCTTCAGCGATCAAGTCAGACTATTTGACCACCTACCTAGATAAGGGATTATGTTTGTGCATCTACCAACTCACCATGTATCTTGTATCCTATCTTATTTTATGTTTCATTTGATAGATTGTCCAGGAAGCATATGTGTTGTATCAGTCGAATCTCTGACGAGCATGAACCATCATTTTATAATGAAGCAATATGTGATCCATATTGGCAAAATTCCATGGAAGCATAATTGCATGCATTGATTGACAATCAGACTTGGGACATAGTTTCATTACCCCTTCATCGAAAACCCATTGACAGTAAATGGATCCACAAAATCAAGTACAAGGCTAATGGATCCATTGAATGATACAAGGCCCACTTAGTTGCAAAAGGATTCACACAATGCGACGGGCTTGATTATCATGAAACATTCTCTCCAACGGCCAAAGATTATACTGTTCGCTCCTTATCTATTGTTACATTGGCGAGATTGGGAATTGCATCAAATGGATGTTCACAATACTTTCCTTCATGGTAATCTAGATGAAGAAATATATATGGAATTTCCATAGGGTTTACGGCAATAAAGAAAGAATAAGGTGTGTCTCCGTAAATCCCTTTATGGACTTAAATAGGCACTGTGATAGTGGTACGAAAAATTCACTACAACACTTACATCTACGGGGTTCAAACAATCCAAACACATTTATGTCCACTTCACGTGGACAAAAGGTAAGTCATCAATCTACCTTATGATATATATTGATGACATGCTAATTATAGGAAATGATGAATTGGCCATCAAGATGTTTAAAGAATATCTACGATATTCCTTCCATATTAAGGAATTGGGGTCCCCCAAGTATTTCATTGATATTGGGATTGCTTGTTCAAAATTAGGGAGTTCTCTTAGCCAATTGAAGTTTGTCATGGAAATTATTTCAGAAGCAGGATTATTTGGATGTAAACTAGTCGCCATTCCTATTGAGCAAAATATCAAGTTAACCATTGCTGAATATGATGAAGGAGTATTTTCTAAAATCGATGATTCTTTGCTTGAAGATCTATCTTGCTATAAAAGGTTCACAGGGAAACTCATATACCTTATGATGACCAAACTAGATATATGCTATGCACTATACACACTTAGCCAATTCATGCAAAGACCAAAAGAATCTTACATGAATGAAGCCTTGAAGGTTGTAAAGTACTTGAAGAAGTGTCTTGGATTCAGAATACTTTTTTCTTGAGATTGCAATTTGGAAATGACAGCTTATTGTGACATTGATTATGCCACATGTCCCATGAGTTGAAGATTAGTCACTAGTTTCCATATCAAGTTGAGAAAGTCTCTACTTTCGTGGAAAATGAAGAAGTAGTCAATTATGTCACTATCATCAATTGAGGCTAAATACCGAGCCATGGCTAAAACTGTTAGTGAGATAGTTTAGATACGTGGGTTACTGTTAGACCTTGGCATACAAGTCAAAGGTTTGACAAATTTGTTTTGTGATAATAATGCAGCAATTGAACTTGCAGTAGATCCCATTTTTCATGAGAGAACGGAGCAAATTGAAGTAGACTATCATTTCACTCGAGATAAGATTCAAGGAGTGATTGGGACCAGCAGAATTAGAACCATGGAATAGCTTGAAGACATCATTGCCAAGCAATTATGCCAAAGACAACACGATATCTTCTGAGCAAGCTTGGCGTCTTGGACATATATCAACCACTAACTTGAGGTGGAATGTTGGAGATATGCAGATACATGAAGATATTTGAAGATCATTTGGGATTATAATTGATCTATAATATCATTCCATAAATCAATCCAAGATTAGACTCTGATTTCATTTATTCTTTCCTAAGTTGTACATTCATTGTATTACAAGTAGAAGTATATACTCGTGAAGATGTACATTAGAGTGAAATATAGAATACAATTTTTTTCCTCTCACATTCTTCTTCTTTTTGACTCTGTGACAATAAGGAAGACCCATGTGGCACGGGAGTAGTAGTCCACAATGGTAAGGAGAAAACGAAAGCCATCATGATGTGGGGTGTGTTAAGGTCCCCAAATGTCAACATAAATTAGTGAAAAAAATATTAGTGGCATGAGATTTGTTATTGGGCAAGGGTGCATGAGATTGCTAATGGGCAAATTTCACATTGAGGATGTAGAAAAAAGGCATTATGACTCAATCGCTTATGAGAAAGAAATTTTTTTTATTGGTATTAGTATTACACAATGATTGATTATTTAATGAGAAACATGACAAATCAATTTTTTTGGGAAAACTAGTCCAAAAATATAGTTCTTGTGAGATACTATTCAAGCCTATTAGTTTGCCAGTCGAAATGGCCTAAAAAATTATTATTATAATTGAAGAAAACTCGATTGGAATTATCCTCACAAACTCTAGAAATAAAAATGAGATTAAAGTTGGAAATCGGGAACATAAAGGACGTGGGACCATCGTTCAATTGTTCTAAAAACTTAAGCTGTCAGATGAAAACTTGATTTAACACTCCCCTTACACTTAGTCTGGTCTTTTTTTTGTAGTACTAAGCGTGAAAATATTTAATTGTGGAGGAAAATGGGCTTAAAAGATTTGAACTTGAAACCTTCAACTCTAATACCATGTCACAAAATGGAAGAGAATGAGAAGAGCAACAACTATAGACAAATTGAAGCTTTTGTATTTTTGTATTTTTGTATTGTAGCTTGTGTTGATTACACGTATAACATTCATTATATGATACAAAATATGAACAACAAGAGGAAGGAATAACTCCTAGGTGAATCATATGGAATCAATTCTAATTCTAAATTGATTCATTCAATCAACTATATCCCGGTTTGATTTAATGTATCAATTATAATTTGGATTTGATTTATTGCATCACAGGCATATCTTCCAACAATGTTATTCTTGCAATAACTTTAGAAAAATTTTACAGAGGACCATGAGCAAACGAACTCCTCTATATTACCTTTTACTTTTGTACGGCCTTACCTCGGGTGAACCACCTAAGGATTCGGGTAATGAATTACTAATCTAAGCTTAGCTCATACTCTCTTAAGCCCATACCAATTTGAAACTTAGGTTCAAGTTTTTAGCATGCCAATAATTTTTATCTAGAAGTTGCCACTAATCGGTTTATGATAAGTCAATTATATACCCAAGTAAAGTATTAGGAGAAATACCTTACTTCTACAAACTAGAAATTAAATGAGTTCGGGGATTTGATTATGCTAAATTACTCTAACGCTCTTTTGATACCATTTCTCTTTTATTTCAAAAAATGTTTTATAAGTAGTTTGCATTGATTTTAAATTATTCCCTTACATGTAATGTAATCAGGCTGGTTCGATAATCAAGGTGTTAAATAGATTATGAAGAAAATGAGAAATTACTTACCTTGAAGTAACGAAAGTATCTATAATGGAAGTATTTATAATGTTAGCTCAAAATCATATCAATAGCCCTAAATTTGATTTTTAATTAACATGCAATCACTCAAATATTTTTTTTAGGGTTCTCACTTAATTAATGAAGCCTAAAAAACTATGCACAATGACGTATAAAAATGTCTAACTAAAATGACGTGCAACATGCAATCTAACATGCAAATTATATGTCACGAGACATTAATTTTATGACTTAATTTAATGACGGGAAAATATTAAATGCGACTATCCAAATATGCCACATATTTAAATGATCCTAAATATGCAATGATTAAATGACGTGCAAGGGATGACCTAATACTGTATGATACATGCATGATTTTTTTATGTTTTCTTTTCTTTTTATAAAATTAGAAATTAAAATTGTCCAATAATAAAACGTGCACTTTAAATTAAGGAAAAAGAAATCTAATACCTAAAGTAATGTTTTTAGTATTTTTTTATTTCAAAATTCGGAATAAATGAATTACCTAATCTAAACATGCAATCTATATTAGAATAGGAAAATGTTCTTAGAATAATCAAATACAAATCAAATATATTTTTTAGGGTTCTTTTATAAAAGCAAAATCAATTCAAACGAATGCATCAAGAATAGGAAATCATATCTATATCAAGCATGATAGCGAATTAGGCAAGATATCATCCATGTCCATTTAATTTTTGAAAATAAATTGACAAATTGTGTCTTGGGCATGATATCGGATTGACCAATTTTCACGAAATTGCAAATTATATATCTAACATGAGATCGAATTGGCGATTTTTCCGTGCAATCGTGAATCGTATCTCAAACATGAGATTCAATTGACAAGTATGGCACATTATGAAATTAGGAAATAATCTCTAATTTAAAAGGCTACTCGAGATTTTGGATAGGATAATATATCAACAAAATTTAATCAAATATATCCATAATATTTCAAATAAAGAAGCAAAATATTCAAAAATCAAATTGAATGGGATTTTTTACTTAATCCGAATATTAGTTTCCAAATTTGGCAACTCAAGAATCATAATTGTTGAGTGGTGGATTTGTGGGGCAAGTAGCTCAAAGGTGGTGGTTTCAGCGGCGGCTGGTCCGGTTCAGTGGTAACGCCGGCTCACCCAAAGATAGGTGTAGATTCGCAACATCCATGGCGGCGTTCGATGTGCCCACAGCTGGTGTACTTGGTCGATGGTGATATCCACGACGGGGACACGGCCAGTGACGACGAATTGGCGATGAGAATAGAACGCCGCTTCTAGGAGCACAACTGTGAGAGGACAAATGAAAGAGTCATACGTGGGCTGCTTCAGGTGGTATCAGGCCAATAAGAAGCCGCAACACCGCTGAATGTGCCTCCAGAAACGCTCTCCGGCATTGGCTTGACGAGCTAGTTGACAGGGGTGGAAGCTTGGCACGGTGGTGCCTCCCGGCAAAAGGATGGCCGCGGTGGTCGTTCGGCTGAGATGCACACGGCAATGATTCGGCTGAGGATTTATGACATGGCTCGGCTCGTCTCGTTAGTGACTTTCGACCGTGAGTGGCAATGCAAGACGAAGCCACCAGGGACCGGGGAAGGATCGCGAGCACCGTTGACTTGGGATCACGATGCAGCAGCAGCAGCTCAGGACAGAGGACAGCTGCGTCGTCTCCGGTTGCTGGAATCGTGGGAAGCGGCAGCAGTTTATCAGGTTCGGCAGGAGGAGAAAGCAGTGCGGCGTCATCCTTCACGGCACTAAAATCTTCTAATTCCCCCTTTTACTTTCCAAAAATTGGCGCCGCTCAATTTTGATACCTCACGTTTTCCTATTACCTATGGATTTGTTCCCTCAAAATAATATATGAAAATCACCGAAGAATCACGCCGATCGAAATCTTTACGATAACAACCTAATTGCTTTGAAGATCAACTCCCTTATTAGAACAACCACACGTAAATTCGGCCATCATGGAAGAATTACGGGCCTATTCTCATTTTTTGCTTCCTGGGCTGGGTCTAGTTAAACTCAAAACCATTCACTAGGGTTTGTCTGCCACCTCCAATGCAAATCCAATTATATGAGCCTAAAACTATATGCGATGTAATATAATTTAATATTTTTGTTATGGGCTATATTTAAGTCCCCAATCTTATGCAATAGATTGATGACTGAATTGCCAAAATCTAGGCGTAAACAACTTTGCAGCCGATATTTTGAATCAATCCTTTCGTACAGCGAGAACATACAAAATTGAGATTGCGAAAAAATAAAATGCAGCTAGAATCATGATGCGAACATGGTACAATAGGAGTCCACACAACTTCTTAGTGTAAATAGACACTATTCTAGAAGAATCAAACCGAAACCTAGATCAAACACACATTGAAACAAACCTTACCAGAGATGATTGAGAGAATTAAAATGGATGAGATCGTGGATAGGGCAAGGCATTCGAACATCTTAAGCCGCCACTGTCCAATCATGATTTCAAGAACTTCCATCTTGGGGAAGAGCAGTATATTCGTGATGGTAGATTACAAAGGTGGATATAGACCCAAACTGAATTTCAAAGGTATACACAAGTCATAATTTGAAGATATGGATTTCAGAAAACGTCCATGGGAATAATCATCTCTGGTGTTACTTAGGAGATTGGTAGATCCCTATCCTCAAAGAATACTGAGTAAGAGAATATCGAGTGGTTGGCAAGACTTTTCTGATCTATGTTTGAAGATGCACGAACATGGGCATGGAATGTTTGAGGAGAAACCGCAGCAGAAAGGGATGAGGACTTGAACCCATTCTAACTTGAGTCTCGAGTTTTCACGAACTGGCTATTTGAAGTTCCAAGAAATGCCTAGAGACTTCCAACTAATGTCAACACTTCATCAAGAACTCTTTAAGAAGTGACGGATTCAGTAGTGAACACTAGATCGATTCGAGTTATTACTTGGCATCAGGGGCCCATGGTATTGTCCACATGCACTTTGCATATCAGATCATTTCCCTCTTACGTTTTGGTCATGGTTTTGATCGTTCACATGCCCTCCTAGTACATTAGGAAACCTGCATGCAGCTAAAATTACTCAATCCTCGTATACACACAGAAGGATTCCAACTGATCAATATCGCATCTCCCTCACAATCACAACATACATTTCAACTGTCCATGGAAATGGCCCTGGATTCCTAGAGGTCATCGGGATCTCATAATCCTTATTCTCCATTAGTTTATGTCTGTCCCGACTAGGTATCTTATTGTGTAGATATACATATACGGAGGGGATTATGTGAGAAGGCATTTATAATCTTTCAAATAAATCAAATGAGGCCGTAGAACTCTAAAAACGACAAGCATTAGCTCCGCCACCGACCCTATCTTATGTACTCTCCACCTCCTTTCGTTGCAACACCTTGGCAGCTTCGCATTAGCTCCTTTTCTTGACCGCAACCTTCAGCCCCCCCGCCATATGGGCGGTCAACAGAGGAACGAAAACGGGCTGGTTTTCATGAACCGGTCTAATCTCGAACCTCCTCAAGATCGATGCCACGACGTACTTCATCTGGATGAAGGCCATCTCCTTCCCGAGGCACACCCTCGTACCAGCCTGAAAAACTGGGAACTTGTATGGACTCACTGCTCTCAACTCACCCTCCGCACCACCTTCCATTCCCGGTCCCACCAGCCACCGGTCCGGTTTGAACTCGAGCCTGTCTTTCCCCCACAGCTCCTCCATCCTTCCCATCCCATAGGGAAAGTATGTCACCCTATCGCCCTTCCTCACCGGGGTCCCGTCCGGCAACACGTCGTCCATCGCGGCATGCTTCGAGTCCCACGCGACCTTTGGGTACAGCCGCATCGATTCACAAAGGCATGCCTTCAGGAACCTCATCTCCTTCAAGGTTTCGAAGTCCAAGCACTTGTTATTGCTCCTGTCAAGAAACGAGTCAACTTCGCTCGCGATCGCTTGCTCGGCATTCGAGTTCTGAGCAAGCAGCCAGAAGAGCCACGTCATCGCCGCTGATGTGGTCTCTCTTCCGGCCATCACGAAGCTTATCACTATGTCCCGCACCATCTCTTCACTGTGCCCAGCCGCAAGAAACTGCGACAAGAGGTCGCCGTCGTATTTAATCTGCTGATCATCGTTCTCTTGGAGCAGCTTCTTCTTCCTGTTCCGGATTATATCAAGTATATCACCATGCACGAGCTTGACAGCTTCGGCAAGCTTCTTTTCGGACCCGATGCTCAACGCCCTCTTGATCTTCCAGACCAGATACACTGGGGAGGTGGCCCGCATTGCGCATATCCTCGACGCGTTTTTGAAGGCAGTCACCAGAGGAGGCAGCGGGCGCCAGAGGTCGAGGCAATCCGGGTCGGTGCCTAAAGAAACTTGGCACACGGTGTCGAAAGCGAACCTCCTGAGCAAGTCTTGAAGGTCTAGGGTTCGACCAGTGTTGGCATAGTCTTGGAGAAGCGGCAAGAGCCGGTTCTCGACTTCAGCTTTAAGCGTCCTTACGACAAAGTCCCTCAACGAATTGGTGCTGAACTCGTGGCTGGCGAGCTTGCGCTGGATGCTCCAGAGAGGACCATCGACGTTGAAGATGCCGCAGCCGAGGAAGTCGCCGAGGATGCTGGTGAAGGGGACGCCCTTGGGGTAGTTGTGGAAGTTGGCCTTGAGGACGTGCTCAACGTTGCCAGGGTTGGCGGTGACGACAGTGCGGCATGCGCCAAGCCGGTGAATGACGACGGTCTGGGTAGCGGATCGGGAGAGGAGGTCGGTGTACCAGTCGAGAAGGCAGGAACGGTTCCGGTAGAAAGCGAGGAGACACCCAATGATGGGATGAGAGGGAGGGCCGGGGCTCGTATGATGAGCAGCGGAGGAGGACGTCTTCTTGCTAATGTTTTGGTGAAGGAGGGAAAGGAAGGCGTACAAGATCACAGAAAGCCCTACTAACAGGAAAACAGACATGATGAGTTTGCAGGTGGATATCTAAGTGCGAGCTCGGGGAAGGAAGAACCCAAGAGCTGATGTATATATAGCTGTGTGTGTCTTCTAGGTGGGAGGGATGCAATGCGATGGAGATGTATGTACATATCTCTCAGAGAGAGAGAGAGAGAGAGAGAGAGAGAGAGAGAGAGAGAGAGAGACTTAAGACTGACAGGAAGGGTTGAAGTCATGGTAGAAATTTTGACCGCGTGATAAGTGTGATTATTGGGGGGCGGCGGCGGCGGGGCGGTGGTTTCAAACCGTGTTGGTGTGGCAAACCGTGGTGATGGGTTCAACCCGACGGCGATGTGAGGACGGACATGGGGAGCGGCGTCCGCAGCTAAAGCGTGGGGCCACGCTATCGAAGGACTTTCCGATCAGCACACGTCAAATCTTCGGGGGAAGGACGAAATCAATTCGAAATGGGAGGGGGCAGAATTGAAAGTTCACAAGCTTCGGACGGGACAGCATGCGGAGCTGTAAGAAAGATGAATTTACTGCGAGACGCGTTTTTGCGGCGGGGGAGTACCGTCCTGAAGCACAGCGCTTGCCTCCAGAAAAGAGGAAAAAACATGGGGGCCAAACAACAAAAGACGAGGCAGGCCATCATGCTCCTCCCCCGCATTGGTTCTCACTTTTACATGCTTTGACGTGAAAGGAGGATTGTAACAACAGAAATACAGGAGTTTATCACATTGAAATTGTGTGAAATGTAAAGGACAGATACATTCTCGCATGCATGTGGCAATAGGGTGCTAGAAAACAAACAATTTGGTAACAATTATGTGTTCAGTGAGATCAGTGGGACGAATCATTGGCAAGAAACATTATTGGTGTTACTTAGGAGACTGATATATCCTTATCTTGAAAAAATACTGAGAAAGGAAAGGTCGAGTCATTGGCAAGATTTTTCTGATCTATGAAGATGCATGAATGTGGGCATGGAATGGTTGAGGGGAAACCGCAGCAGAAAGGGATAAGGACTTGAATCCATTTTTACGTGAATCTCAAGTTTTCATAAATTGAACAGTTGAAGTTTCAAGAACTGCCTAGAGACTTCCAACTACTGTCAACCATTTCATCAAAGAGAAACATGAGGGTGTTGTTCTTGCTAGTTGAACTCTTTAAGAAGTGATGGATTCATTAGTGGACATTGGCTTGATTGGAGATATTGAGTTAATACGGCTTATCGTGGCTTCATATTTTTGATCATTCTAAATCTCAGTATCTCTAGAGGTTCATTTCCCTACACACTGTATTTTGGATGGATTCCTTATGTGCTTTACATTTCCACTTCTAATTTGTGGAGACCGTTTTATGTACTGTGTGCTTCCAGAGTGCCATTGTTTTCATCTCCCGTCACTCATCTGTGCTGTGTGCTATTGTCAGTTTACCGGGGAATATGGACCATTAATGTGAGGGTGCTAGTATAGACACCTAGAGGGGATGAATAGGTGTAAATAAACTTTTATGCCAAATCGATCAACATAAAGTCTGAATGTAACAGATAGTTAAAGTTCGTCTGGATGAAGTAGACTTCTAGTAAATGCAATCAAAAATAAAAAGAGTAAGGGAAGAGAAGATTGCAACCGGTATTATAGTGGTTCGGCTTTTGTTAAGCCTACGTCCACTCTCCTACGCTGTCAGCCAATAGGCTGAATTCCATTATGTGATCAACAAATGATTAAACGTTCTTGAGTGCAAATACTTAGTGGTATAATCTCACAATAAGTCACTCCTTTTTGCAATTCATTCTAGATCACTCTGTTTTTGCACTTTGTGAGACAATTCAGTGAAAGGACAGATTTAGACTTTCGAATTATAAATTCACTTTCCATCTTCTACTGAATGTATATCCTCCTTATATACCCTTCGAGCCAAACTAGCCGTTGGCTATCGCCATGAAGGATTATTTTCCATTTTCCTTCCTTGGACAAATTTCATAAGGAAAGATTTCCTAGCCATTGAAGACATATTGAATCCCTTCAGATTCCGATCGCTCATACAAGAAGAATCTAGATTTCCATAAGTATTCCATCCTTTTTTAGATATTGCCTCGATAATTGATTTCGTCAATCAATTGATTAGCAAAACCAATATAAATATGGTAAGTGAAATTTGTAGCCGTTATGGTTCTTGTCCTTGAGATTCGTTTTGGATTCCGGACAGAATGAGATGTTGCATTTGCTTATAGATTCTTTTGTAATTGATAGACTTTGCTGAATATATGAACACATAAGTCTCTTTCCACAGTATGTACCAGAATATCACTTGAGTGAGACTTTGTAAAGTTTTTTTTTTTTGATAACCCAGGAAACCCCGCACCCTGCTGACAGCTAGGGGAGTAAACCCTGGGGGCCGCATGTGCTAGCCATCATAGACTTCGTAAAGTTTTGTTAAAAGTTTTGTTAACATAATGTATATGATGCTAAAACAAATTCTCAGGTACATTGAATTTCTATATATTTTCCTGTGTTGCACTGCTATCTGTCTCTTAACCTCATCATGTTATGAGATTGTAGATTTTCCAATAGGAGATTTTGGGTTCGGTAGCTAGAGTTTTGAAGATTATATGATTCGTGCATGTCGTTTCAACTTGTTCTTTGCCTCTTTTCAGCCGGGAAAGTTATCTTTTCCCATCTGGCGTACCTTATTATATCTAAACTATAATACTGGGATCACATTTTTGCCCCTCTATAGCACATCTTAGTCACCTTATGAATCCCCATTTTAAGCATCATCGTGGGATTTTTCATTTTTGTTCCCGGTTTCTTAATTCGAATGCTATTGTTCCCATCTGCATATCACTCGTAGAGGATTTGATCCAAGGGCCATGGAACTGGAAGCAGACGGATAGCATAATGGTATACACGCTTCCTCTTAGGAAATTGATGGTGGCACCTTGTAAATGTCCTGGTTACTTTGTCAAAATGCTAGAATATTACTGCATCCACATGAATCATAAGCAGGACACGCTAATCTACACTGTGGATGTAGGTTTTGCGTCTGAAAATCATATGTTTGTGTTGATTTGGAGCAGCACTTGCATTATAATGATGCAGTATGGTTTTCCTGACTTCCTGCTTTGGAACAGCACTTTGCATGAGATTTTTGTTTGCTTTCTCTATTTGTATCCGTCAACATTTGCTGCGGTGACGGAGCTTCATGAAATAGTTAGTGCTTGCGATTTTTATTCCTGTGAGTACTGGAATCACCCGGGTGAAAATCGTTTTAAATGAGCTCTGCTGTTTTTCTGGTTGAATTGACAAACCAATTTGATTTGAAGGATGGAAAATATCAATGGGCATGAGTGACCTACGAATAAAAATATAAAAAAATCCTAAACTTTTTAACTTTTTATATTGGTGCCTACTTAGTCCTAAATCTTTTATTAATATTAATTTAGTCATAAACATTTTAACTTAATGCTAATTTAGTCATAAAACTTTTAACCTAGTGCCAAATCGGTCATTCCAGCTAATTTTGGTAGGATTTTCCTAATGTGGATGCCGGACAGATGATGTAGAACACCCGGCGTTGATATGGACAACTTTTAATAATATTTTAATATTTTCAAATTATTTATTTTCTTTCCTTTTTTCTTTTCTTTTTTTTTCTCAGTTCTCTCCTTCCTCCAGCTGGTCGCCAACTAGGTGATCGGCCAGAGGGGAGGGCCGGCAAGGTCGAGGTTGACCTCATCGGCCTTTAGCGTGCCTAGGGCAGCCTTGCGTTGAGGGGCGAGGCTCGCCCTCGCCAGATCCAGTGAGGGTCAAGCCTCACCTAGCCACTAGTGAGGCTCGAGCCATCACAAGTGCAATCTCGCGGCCTCTAGCAACAGCTAGAGCCCTTGCCGAGAGTTGCGAGGCTTGACCTCACTAGATTTAGCGAGGACAAGAAAAGAAAAAGAAATGAAAAAATAAAAGGAAAAATGAAATAAAATAAAATAAATAAAACGAAAAATATTAAAATATTATTAAAAGTTATCCACATCAGCACTGGCTATGCCACGTCAATCGTCCAGCATCCAAGTCAACCAAATCCAGTCAAAATTAGACGGAATGACTGAATTGGTATTAAATTGAAAGTTTTAGGACTAAATTATCACTAAATTAAAAGATTTATGACTAAATTGGCATTAATAAAAGGTTTAGCATTAAGTTTAGGACTAAATCGGCACAAATACAAAAGTTTTATGACTTTTTTGACACTTTTCTTGTAACCTATGATATGCAATAGCAAAGAACACACGCGGAGTCGAGATGGGGGGGTGAAAATTGTGCCAGCTACATTTTGGTAATATGCGGTCATAATTTTTGCACGCGCTTTTCCCTCTTACTTTTTTGTCATGGCTTTGATCTTTCGCATGCCGTGCTTCGGTTAAATTGACTTCCTAGAGATGAAACTGCCCAATCGACAGGACTGGAGATTAAACAAAAACGTGAAGTTAGCGGTGTTGGGCCTTTTGTTCAATTCTTACTTTGGGCCCACTTTGACCTTAATCACTTTACTAAATCTTCGTATTCACGTGATGATACATCTATCAGAAGGGTTCTTATTGCATTTAGAATCCAAAATGCCCACTGAAATGGCCCTAGATTCCTTCAGATCACCGGGATGTAATAACGTTTATGCTATACTAACTTATGCATCTGTGCATATGGTCCATTCTCCCCTCACCCTCTTTGAGGACCTGCCGTTTCAACTCATTCGTTTTTTATTTATTTATGTGGATGCATAAAATAAGAGATCAAGCTCCCTGTGTGGGAATTTGGCAAAGCACACGTATGGATATTAGAGAATATCGGGGAAAAGTGTCAGAAAAATCCTAAACCTATTATATTGATACTAATTTGGTCCTAAACCTTTTAGTGGTACCAATCTAGTCATAAATCTTTTGACTTGGTAACAATTCAATCATTAACCTTTTAATGATGCTAATTTAGTCCTAAATGTTTTGAACTAATACATATTTAGTCCTAAACGTATGACTTGGTGCCAATTCAATTATTCCAACAAATTTTGACTAGATTTTGCTGACTTGGACGCCAATCGTCTTACATGGCACCATCGGTATTGACGTGATAATTTTTAATAATATTTTTATAATTTTCCAATTTCTTATTATTTTTTTTATAATTTTTTTATGTTCTTTTTCCTTTCTTTTTTTCTTTCTCCTTCCTTTCTTCTTCATATAGGCGATGGCTAACTAGCAAGAGATTGTCGACCATCGGGCAACCTCGATGAGGGCTCCCCTCGCCAAATCTAGCGAGGTTGATGCTCGGCCTCTCTTGCCCGGCCCAAGGGCAACCTCGATGAGGGCTCCCAATGAAGTCAATTGCCAAATCTAGCTTTCTTTAAGGAGGTTGACGCTCGCCCAAGCTTGGGTAAACAATAGAAAATCTTGATTGCAGTGGCTTTGGGCATACATATATAGAAACGGTTCGACCTATGTGACACCACTCTTCATGAGAGTTGCCCAAATCAAGGAAAAGAGGCCCAACCCTCGCTAGGAAAAGATAGGGATTAATACTTGGCCTGCTAAGCCTTAATCGCGCCAAAATCGCGCAGCAAGGTCAGCCCACACTCCATCTTTTTCTTTTTTAACAAATTAGAAATGCTCTCATTTATAAAACGACTTTTCTTTTCCAAACTTTCCTATGGCCATGGCCGATGGTTGATTTCAAAAAAAAAAATTAAATAATAAAATAAAATAAAAAAATCCTACAGTCATTATACATACATAAAGCTTAGTACTAGAATCAAATGGAGTACTTATTTCCTTGAAACCAAGATGTTGAAATTTATTTAACAACTTTTCAATGTAATTAAATTGGCTCAAAGAATAGCCCCCACTATACCTTTTAACTTTAATACCTAAGATAGTATCCACTTCACCCAAATCTTTCATTTTAAAAATTGAAGTTAGATACTTCTTAGTCTCAAGAATTCCAATCATGTTTGTTCCAAAAATAAGCATATCATCAACATACAAGCACACTGAGACGCCATAGTCTTTAGTGAATTTAGAATATATGCACTTATCAACACTATTGTGTGAGAAACCATTGGACAATATGACTGAATCAAATTTTTCATGCCACTTTTGC
This sequence comes from Corymbia maculata, assembly GCA_014182735.1. NCBI lineage: Eukaryota > Viridiplantae > Streptophyta > Magnoliopsida > Myrtales > Myrtaceae > Corymbia > Corymbia maculata. Next base: position 13,086,365 of record CM024683.1, on the reverse strand, counting down.
TTAGGAGCTTGTTTGAGTCCATAAAGAGACTTGATCAATTGACATACTTTCTTTTCATTTCCAGGAAGAACAAAACCCTCGGGTTGTTCCATGTAAATTTCCTCATTTAAGTCTCCATTTAAGAAAGCAGTCTTGACATCCATTTGATGAACACAAAGATCATAAATGGAAGCTAAAGCAAAAAGAATTCGGATAGAAGTTATACGTGCTACAGGAGCATACGTATCAAAGTAATCTATTCCTTCTTTTTGTCTATACCCCTTAGCCACTAGTCTAGCCTTAAAAGCTTGGATAGAGCCATCGGAATGATATTTCTTCCTAAAAACCCATTTGCACCCAATAGGCTTGGATCCTTTTGGTAAATCTACTAATACCCAAGTATTATTGGACATAATTGAGTCCATTTCGTCATTCACAGCTTCTTTCCAAAAAGAAGCATCCCTAGAAGACATAGCATCACTAAAACACTTAGGATCGTCTTCTAAGTTCAACACTAAAGGGTATTTATTTACCACGTTATTATCTCTGTCTCCTTCAATAAGGAAAACATGAGTGACAAAATCCGGACCTAAATCTTTTAATTTCCGAGCTCTAGTGCTTCTTCTTAATTCAACCATGTCTTTAGAATCATTTGTTTTCTTCTTGTGAGAATCTAAAGACTGCCAATCGGCCATGGCCGGTGGCTAATCATCGCTTTATCTTGGTATCATACAAAACAGAATTATCACGTAAACGTGACTCTTCCTCAATACGAAGATGTTTCAACCAGCCACTCCCTAAAGGAAGAAGAAAGGAATGAGAGAGAAATAAAAAATAAAAAAATGAGAAAAAAATCAAAATATTATTAAAAATTGTTCACGTCAATGTCGGCGGTCATCTTGAAAAGACACGTATAAAAAATTCGAAATAAAATAAAATAAATAATTTCCAAAAGGCTAAAATGAAAGGCAACCTTTCGAATAACAAAATTACCATATAAAATCAAAATAAAAATTGAAAAGATAGGGATTAATACTAATTAAACCGCGGGCGCCCAAAGTGCTAAGCTACACTCCATCTTTTCTTTTTTTAACAAATTAGAAATGCTCTCATTTATAAAACGACTTTTCTTTTCCAAACTTTCCTATGTGGGATAAGATGAAAAGACACACTTAGTTTGTTTTACAAACAAACATCCAACAGGCTGGTCATTGCTTGCCAATCGGCCATGGCGTAAAAATTGTTCACGTCAATGTCGGCGGGGTGCCAAGTCAGCAAAATCCAACCAAAATTAACCAAAATGACTGAATTGGTACTAAGTCAAAAGGTTTAGGGATAAATTGATACTAATTCAAAATTTTATGACTAAATTAGCACCATTAAAAGATTTATAATTGAATTGGTACTAAATCCAAATGTTTAGGATTAAATTGACGCCAATATAATAAGTTTATCACTTTTTGACACTTTTCCTAATAATATCACTAGAGATAATATTAGATATTAGATATATTATTTGGTATTTTTTTCCTTTCTAATATAGCTAATTTTCTTATTAGATTATTTCCTTTCTTATACATAATGTTTTGAGTGTCAAGACCCTTGATTTTAATAAAGTAAATTTCAAACCAATTCAATAAAGATGTCATCTTTTTATTGATTCTCCCTCCCTTTCTCTCTTGAAGATTCTAGAATATTTACGGAATTAAAGCTAGAATATATTAATGATCTAAGCACGGGCGTAATTTGCTCAGCTATGTGAGGGTTGTACACCTCTCAACAGGAATTATCAATATAATACTCTTTTTTCCCCAAACTAGGACAGAATGGAAGGTAGACAAAGTCAAACGTTTGATTTGATCGATACATGTTAAAAGGCAATGAGCTTGGTTTCCCTATTGCCCCACTTCAGATCTTTTCATGGTGCTCTTAGTCAAGGGGTTTGATTCAAGTGGGGTTTGGTGATTCTTTAATTGGGAATAGTGGGTGAACTCGCATGTGATGGGGAGACCAGGGCATTAGGAGAACACAGAAGAAGAAACCAAAAACATTCATGGAGAAAAGTAGAATGTGCATTTTCAAATTTTCACTACTGACGAATAAAAAAAGTATTTCATAAGTCACCCAAGACGACTATCTAAATATTGAGTTATTCAAACAAGTATGGCATGATTTACTATATCAATAACTGTCAATCAATGACATACATGATCAATGAGAATACAAGTATTCCCTAACTATCTCTAACTCATGTTTAAAAATAGGTTAAAGAGTGCTGATAAAATACTCAAGTGCAGGCTTTGGCAATTGTAATTTAAAAATGCAACTGTTGGACAACAGAACATGTCACTTTTCGAAAGGGAAAATTTCAAAAAAGGGCCCCAAGTGCCCTTAGTTTCTCAAATAAGAACCCAAAGTTGACATTGTTTTAAATAAGGGCTTGAAGTTGTCATGATTGCTTCAACTGAGGGCTTGACCTTGCCAATCACCGATTGGTCACTAGCAGACTAAATTTTCCAATCGGTCAAGGGCATTTTTGTAATTTGCCACTTTTCCTTCTTTTTTTTTTTTTCTTTCCTTTTTTCTTCAAATTCATCTTTTTCATCATTGCCGATGCCCGGTCGGCCACTGGTGATGCCCACAGAGGGTTGGACGAGAGTCGTCCTCGCCTAATCTAGCTAAGGCCACCCTTGCCAACCACAGGCGAGGGACGAGCAAGGCCATCTCATTCCCTGAGGAGGCCACCCTCATAGCCATCCGCGAGGTCGACCCTCGCCGATCACAGGTGAGGCTTGACCTCCCCAGATCTGGCAAGAGTCGGCCACCCTCGCCCATGCCCGGCGAGGGACGGGTGAAGCCATCTCTCGCTTTGAGAGAGGCCGCCACTCATGGCCATCCGCAAGGTTGGCCACCCTCGCTGCCCATAGGCGAGGGATAGGTGAGGGGGTCTCTCTCCTTGAGGGAGGATGACCTCGTGGATGGAGGGAGGCCACCCTTGCGGCCATCCGTGAGGTCGTCCCTCTTCGGCTATGGGCGAAGCCGACCTCGCCGGATTTGGTGAGGTTGGCCCCACTAATCTCGCGGATGGCCACAAGGGGCGGCTGGGGGGATTGCCTTGCCCAAGCAAGGCTGTCCCTCACTAGCCATCGGCAAAGGTGGCCCTCATCGGATCGGGTGAGGGCAACCCTTGCGCAGCCCTATGTGTGCTTCATCGGTGCCCGCCCGACCACCGATGATGAAGAAGAAGATGACCAAAAAAAAGGAAAGAAAAAATAGTAAATGATGAAAATACTCCCTTGATCGCCGGAAAGTCGTGTCCTTATTTGAAAAACTAATGGCACTTGGGATTCTTTTTTGAAATTTTCCTCTTTTCGAAACCCTTTTTTTAAAAATCTTGAAAGTGTCTTAATGGGCCTTTCTTTACCACTTATAGTAATTATAATTGGGCTTCTTCTTTTGTTAACTACGTGACATGCCTACAGCCCCTTTCATTTCGAAAGGGTTTCCCGAAAAAGAAGAAGAGCTTTCCAATAAAGGAAAAGTTGTTGCCTGTACCATCTTATGGATCGATTCATTTTATGGGAGGGGCGGTCTCGTCAGTTTTTGCAAAACCAGACCGAGCAATTCATAAATCGATACTTTCTCATCTTGGTTAGAAGAAGAAATTTACTCTCTTACGTGCTTATGTGAGAGTAAGTGTAGCCATATTGATGCACCCAAATGGCAAGTCTACTGAACACGTGGTCAGTACACGAGCGAATCGAATCAAAGGTTTGCGTGTCCTAGAAAGCCGAAGTAGGTCGCGGTGGGCCGAGAGCGAAAACGAAGCAACTCAGCGGAGAAGTTGGGTTAGGTGGAAAGTGATCGGAAGGACGAACTCCATCAGACAGGCTCGACAAGGACGTCTCATTTCCATAAGGAAAACCATTCTTAAAGGAGACGAGGTAAAATCTCTCGCAGCTAGTGCTGGTGCTGCATCAGTCGATGGGTGGATCGCTTTTCTTCTCTCCTTTTGGCGTCGATTTAGAGCACGTGAAGAGTTCAAATCACGTTTCTCTTTCGCATCCGAAACGTGGGAGGGGCTGTTTGGATTTTGGTAATGGCGGATCGACCTCGTCGTGATCTAAAATTAGCTGTCGTTCTACCGTTTGCTGGGGGGGGTCGTGAACGGAGGAAGGCGTGCTTTTTCCAAAGGAGAGACAAGAGCCAGCCATCCAAAAAGTTCTATATTATTTAGTAGTTGAAACATGGGATTCGATACGAGGGAATTCCCCCCACGTTAACGAAACACGAGTCCACCTTAATTTGCTCTTTCGAATTCCAACGTTTGAATTTTCACGCCTATCAGTCCGGGATTCGCCACTATTTTTAAAGTCGATGCTCGACGATTCTGATGGGTCGGTCAAGTCGATGGGGACGGGGGTGATGGTCACATCGTCGTCAGCGTCGCCCTTTCCTCTTTTTTTCTTTCCCTTTGGGGTTTCCACCGAACGGGTCACGTGCAAAAAGAAGGAACAGCCGCTGCGGGACAAGGAACAAAGAAACGGGTGGCCCTTCGAAATCTATAAATCATCATCATCTCATCAACGCACGACCACGACCTTAGCCTACATAAAGTAGTCGACTTGCCCGAAGGTTTGTGCCCACTGTCATGCCCAGACTCGACATTAGCGATCTACCATGTCTCGATGAACCCAGGGGTAGATCGCCTTACAGAACCGTAGGCCTTGCAGCATGCGTTAAAGAGGGAAGGAGAGACTGAGTTTTGGGTTGGAAATGGGTTCTAAGTCCAACGCATTTGGACCCATTTATTTTAGGCTTTCTATTTAAACCCAATTAAGTAGATTCTTTAAGATTTAAGTCGCCCATTTATAATTTAAATGGGTTATGCATGAGTTTAAGACCTATTTTGATAGGTCTAGTTGTTGGGTTAAGGTCCAAAGAAGATAACAAATTTGTATCCAATTCGTTAATTTGGGACATATAATGTGGTAGACGATGTCATTTACATCGAACTATGCTAATTTCACTTTGCATACAACCCAAATCAGATGATTATAATAAAATATTGCTACGTCGAAATGTTTAGCCACACATCATCACAATGACACCAAAGTGCTCATTTTTTTTATACCAAAGTAATAGCTCAAAAAATTCTAACACTGCAATAAATGTCATACAAATATAAAGGTTAGGGCATTTCTGATGTTCTTATAAATCTGAGGGTTGTTTCCGGAGAGTTCTATATCCACGGCTATAATGGGAAAGGGCCTAGCTTCAACTGTACAGGTGTTGGACCTGAACTGTCTACGTTAAGGAGTAATTTCTTTCAAAAGACGGGAAGGCTTCGCTCACTTTTTTGGACAGCCCGTGGTTTTCGCTGTACATGAAAGAATGTCATCTTAGGGAAAACGTGCTGAAGTGGATTGACAAGGAGTGCATCTTCTCCAAGAAATATACTGTCCTACCCATATTTTATTGATGGGTCCTTTTACTTTTCTGAGCTTTTGCGTCTGAATTTATTCTTTCTTTGTGTACCAAAGCTTCTTATCTGTCCAGGTCTACTTGTCAGGAGTCATTGGAGTCTCTAGATCCCATGTCATTTTGGTGAAACGAGATCGAAGACCATGATATTTGCTTGATTTCCTGCACATGGCAAATGCTAAGAGATTAGAACCTGAAGATAAGAGTGAGATAAGAGAGTATGGTCTATGTGCCATTTCTTAAAATGATCCCGTGACAGTTTGACATCTTCTTGTATAAAATCAGCTTCTGCATGTGATTTAAGCCAACCTCAAATTCCTGGATTTCACCCAGGTTCGTAGGGGACATTTATTAAGCTAAAGCCAAGAAGAGACCGGAAAAGAAACCGGCAAGTTCACAGATTCTGCTCTTGGTGCCTAAAGGTGACATTTACCTCTTAGGGTGATCGATGACAGCTCATTAGAGGGATGCAATTGGACGGAGGCCCAAATGTTGTTGAGGTTGAGAGAGATGGTGCGGCCACTATAGACATCACTAGGGTTCCCCATGAGATTCCAATTCATGTGACAAGATCTTGTGCTCAATCTCTGCATCGAAATCAACCAAAGGCGGAGACAAAAGGGGCTCGGGACCCAACAGCTGTGACTGGCGGGGCTCTTGTGGGAGGTAATGTGCTACATGCATATCTGAGTAGTAGTTGCGACTAGTAAGACTTTTGGGGAGGAGGAGGCAATGGGATGCGCTGGAGGCTGGAGGAAGAAAGAGAGGATGTGTCTTTTCATTGTTGTTCTACTTAAAAGTAAAAAGACCTTGAAAATTGAAAAGACAAGAGTTTTTCTAAATGGGAGTTTAAATGTGAGCATTTATTATTTTATCCTTTCTCTATCAACAAGTCAGAGAAGAATGAAAATAGTGACTTTCTGATCTAAATTTTTTATTCCACATCAAACATTACGTGTCGCCCTTTGAGTGAAACCACTCAAACTCATGTACACTGTGTAGGCTAATGATATTGTGATTTCAAATCATTGAATACTTTCTATGAGACAAAAATTAGTTCAAAATAAAATATATTATGGGGCATAAGTACAGCTCAAGTTTTGGACAAGATGACACTTAAATGCCAAAAGTTACAAAAGATATACTTAAGTGTTACTTTTTTTGAAAATTGGATAACTTAAGTGTCAATTCCGACGAAGGCTACCGGAAATCCGATATGACTTAATTTAATAATATAAATTGCTTACGTGGCTTGTCGGAAACCGAGTCAGCGAAAAATCAGCCAAAACGACGTCATTTTGGGTTGATGTTGATTTTAAAATATATATTAATTAAATAATTAAAAAATATTATTATAAAATCGATTAATTTAAAAAAAAAAAAAAAAAGAAGGGGAGGATCCGGCAAGGGTTGTGCAACCCTTGCTACCGCCACCGTCGTCGTCCTACCATTGCCGGGAAGGGTCGGTGACGGTGGGCGAGGGTCGATCGGCGTAGCCTAGCCCTAGTCAATGGCCGGCAACCTCGGCCGACCTACGGCGAGGGTTGCCGGCCCTCGCCCAGCCGGTGGCCCTTGGCTTGGTTAGGCGAGGCCCCGCAGGCCCTTGCCATAGGTCGGCCGAGGTCGTCGGCCACTGGCCAGGGCCTGGCGACCGCCCATTGTCATCGGCCCTTCCCGGTGTTGGTAGGGTAGCGACGGCAGCAGCGGTGAGAGCTGTCGAACCCTCCCCTCCCATTCCCTTTTTTTTTATATAAATAAAATCGATTTTTAATTTTTTTTCTAATTTGACTTGGACAATTTTTTTCCTTAAAATTGCTACGTGGATTTTTTATTTTGAAAAAAATGCTCCGTCAACAAATGAAATCGCCAAAAATGGACATGTGGCAATTTTACCAAATTTTTTTGCCATTGGTACATAATTGATCATTTTTGCTTTGATTTTGGCACTTAAGTATACATTTTGTAATTTTTGGCACTTAATTGTCTCCCCGTGTGAAGTTTTGACACTCTAGGGGTCTGTACGTCTATATTATGGAGTACTAGTTTGGAATATTTAATGATATTAAACCCATTCAATAAATCAACTTTCAAGTCCAATTCTGATAGAAAACCACTTCAATATTTGTAAAATTGTCAAGTACTAGATTGGGATTCAATATTTTGAAGCCGTTGCTCTTATACATGAATCTCTCTTAAGTGGCGCGGAGATAATGGAATGACATAATTTCGGTACAAATTTGCAATGACAATGAGGGGCAATAGAGGAATGTGGTCATGCAATTTTCATTCGACCTTAATTAAAAGAGAACAGTGCAATTAAACAATCTCATAATTTATTGAATTATTAAAGATCATTGTCCCCGTTGCTCTTTCGGCTAAGAGCAATTTATTAACGGTATCAGTAGAAACACGCATCAAAGTAAAGGAAAACTCTTATCCTCATGAACCTTTCTTAATAGCAGATTCATCTCTTCAGCGACTTTCACTGCAGCTGGTCTTGAAGCGATGTCTTCCCATTAAGCATTCACATGTGGACGAGAGGTGATCACAGTGGCTCTAGGAGTGCTCATGAAGTACACCAAATACGGAATGTGGCTCCGGTCGGCCATCGTGTAGTTGCTTCTGGCGAGGTACTTGCTTTTCGACAGCCTCTCTTCGTAAACATCAAGGACATTCTGCAGTTTCTAAATCTCCGATTGAATTATTTTCTCATCAGGAGCTATTCCGTGAATCGGGTTGATGATCATTTGGCCAACAAGGTCAACAATTGGAGAATTGAACTGGTGAGCTTCTACTTCTATCCAAGTCTCAACGATCATCGATTCTCTGAAGTCATTGTGCCTCATGAGGTCAGTACCTATGTCTTGGTGTTTACGTGCTCAGCAGCGGTTGATTCGTCTTGATTCTGTTTGAACATAAAGATACGTATGAGAGTTATCTCATTCTTGATCTCTTTTTCCTACATAATATAGTTGAACTTTGTGTTCATGTTGAACAGTCAGCTGATTATAACTCACCAAACAGAGAAACATTCCCATCTTCGAATGCAGGTATCTTTCCAAATGGCTATAAAGAGAACGAAATAAGTTGCATGATGAATTTATCTCTGATCTTTCGTGCATTATTATAAATGTACATGCTTCTTGGTCTGAACTACATCCTCAACAAGGATTGAAACATGTATCATCATAAAATAAAATTCTCAATTTATTTTATTATTATTGTTGTCATTGTCATTATCATTATTATTATAAAATCCAATTATTTAGATTAATAAACGTCTAAGAAATTCTTTTCCTTTAGAATGCCTTCATAGAAATTTGCATGAAGCTTACATTTAGAGAAAGATAGGGTTATTGCTTGTGTGCAGCAGCTGGTAAGTCGAGGCACGGGCTCGAATTGAAGACCTTTTTCCTGCAAACAAATCAGAATACACGCACATGTTGCCGTCGCAATTCCATAGACCTCGATTGTCATGATTGTTGTCTGTCCCTAAAAGTTGCGAATAGAGAGAGATTATTAAGAATGACGAGGTTCTTGGGAAACAAGTCCTCAGGCTTAAGTAGTTCTCGGCAATTATTTAAAATATTTCATTTGATGGAAACTCCTGTAGGATGTATCACATTGATGTTGTCTCTAGTTGATTCTATGCAACTTTTGCCAGCGGTTTTCTCGTCTTTCTTCTAGAATGTCTCTTTATGCGTGTTTGTGATAGGCTTCCCTTTTCATTATAGATGCACACTATGTGGAGGTATCGGCCTGGCTTGGGGAAAATTCTATGCTTCGATGATGTCAAATAAATATTCTGGAATCAGTCTAGAGAGGGGATGCTTATCAAAATCATATTCCTTTCGATTAATAAAAAACGATATCAAAATCAAGTAACAAGCTACCCTAAATACTAGTTGACTAAACTAGACTCAATTGCTGACAAAATGACTCCTAGCACCAATGAAATCTTATTCAAAGCAATGGGAAAATTACCAAAATAGTCTTAAACTTATTGCAATTTTTTCAATTTAGTTCTAAGCCTCTTTTTTTTTGTCAATTCAATTTATTTAATCAAATTTGACCAACTGAGACTAATGTGGACGTTGGCTAGGTGGCCAATGTTGACGTGGCAATTTTTTAATAATATATATATTTTTGAATTTTTTTCTTCTTTTTTTTTCTTTTCTTCTTCTTCTTTTGGCTAATGAGGCTCGCTCTCACTAAACTGGCCAATGGGTACAGCCAGCGAGGCTTGCCCTCCCCTCACCCAGATTTGGTGAGGGCAAGTTGCACCATTGGGAAGTTGGGCAAGCTTGCTCTACCATCGCAATGCTAGGCAAGATCTCGCCCTCACCCATATCTAATGAGGGCTAGCCTCATCGTCATGGTGCTGGGCAAGCTCGCCCTTACCATTTGCGATGCTAAGTGAGGTCTAGCCTTCGTCAGTCGTGCGCTAGGGGAGGTCTTGCCGTTGCCTAGATCTGGTGAGGGCAAGCCTTGCCATCGTGGCATTGGCCAAGCTTGCCCTCACCTAGCAACACAAGGGTGAGCTCGCCCTTGTTTGAGCTCACTCGAGACAACGAGGGCAAGCTCACCTGCGATGACGAGGCATGCCCTCACTAGATTTGGGTGAGAGCGAGCCTTGTCATGGCTAGGCAAGCTTGACCTCGCTCGGCAATGATGAGGGCAAGATTGCTAGCTACAATGAGGCATCACTAGTGGCTCATGAGGTACCCTACTGACCATATCCTTTGGCTAGTCTAGCGATTGGCCGAAGAAGAAGAAGAAGAAGAAAAGAAAAAAAAAAAGGAGAAAAAATAAAAATTTCAAATAGAAATATTATTAAAAAATTGTCATATCAGCATTGGTCGGTTGATTGGTGTTCATGTCAATGTCGGATGGCCAACTTTGGCCGGATGGATTAAATTAGCATAATTGTAAAAAGTTTATGACTTAATTGACTAAATTGTAATAGGTTTAGAATTGTTTTAGTAATTTCCCCTCAAAACAATTATTCAAAGCTATTCACTACGCGGAACTTGAATGCAAAACTTTAGAAATTTGTTGTGATCAAACTGTAATTCAAAATCTGTTTTTATCAAATCTTACGGCTTCACAACTCTCTAAACTATCATTTTCATATATAATTCCATAGCTTGACAACTCTTCAATGGAATTTCACAATTCAAAATAATTTATCACTTAAGTTTGAGAATTACGCTGATTGGACGAACAAAGAGTTCGATTACTTAGTGGGCGTTGCAAAGTGGACTTAATTTGACTCGCCGAAACGTCCTGAGCTTGCGGGCAACCACTCCTCCCTTTTTCTTGTTCTTTTCTTTTCTCAATTTGAACGACACCCTATTCTCTCTCTTCCTTTCTTCTTATTACTTTCTCTGCTCGTTTATATGGATGGGCTTAAGTGACTTGGACTAGGGCTTATTGTTTTCCTTTTTGTCTTTTCATAAGCCCAATTCTTACAGAATCCACTCTAAAACTTGGGTGGATTACAAATAATCACCAACTTGAGCTGTAGTCACTAATCAAGCTCATTGGTAGACTAAAAGAAAGAAAGCTGAGGGTGCTTGTCTACCTTAAAACACACAAAATCGACAAGCATATTTGAAACCTAAAGACTTAAGAAATTGAGACCACATTCCGTCTTATCCTCCACTTAAATTCGAGGATTATGAGGTGTAAAATACATTTGCCTTTTTTTCTTTTCACTATGATTTATAGGGCAAAGCCAGATAATATGCCGTGCGATGACAATCAACTATATGGTTAGAATATTCGACCCCATGGTGTCTAGCCATTTTCATCTGGCCAGTAGATTGAGCTTGTGCCAGAAGACCCGCCATTTGTGTGGAGCCGGTCCGTCGTCAGCACATGCCAAAACGGACAAGACATAAAAGAGCATATTTGACATATATATTAAGTCGGATACGTAACTTCGTGTTTTTGTATACAACATAAGGAAACCCTTGACATTAGAAGACAGAATCAAGATTCAACGGGGTTCTTGTATTTTTGGCCTTCAGAAATGGTAGATAACATTGGTGCCGAGGATGGATGCATCAAGGAGCAAGACAGGTTGCTCCCAATAGCCAACGTGGGGCGGATCATGAAGCAAATCCTCCCTTCAAATGCAAAAGTCTCAAAAGAAGCGAAAGAAACGATGCAAGAATGTGTCTCAGAGTTCATCAGCTTTGTGACTAGTGAAGCATCTGAGAAGTGCCGGAAGGAGAGGAGGAAGACAGTGAGCGGTGATGATATTTGCTGCGCTATGGAGATGCTGGGTTTAGACAATTATGCTGGTCCGCTAAGAAGGTATTTGTATAGATATAGGGACTTAGAAGGAGAAAAACCTAATCAACAAAAGCCAATGAACAACAATAGTGAATCAAATGATGTTGAGCAATCTTGGTCATATGGAAACACTCAACAATATAGGAACAATCAGGGTTTGACCTCCACCTCAGCAAACTTTTGAATCGATGAAAGGAGTGACAGATTAATCTCAAGACCATTTGAAGGATACAAGGAAAGGTATTAGGGCAACCGATAAATATATCAAGTTTCTAGCTTCAATCATGATGAAATTTATAGAGATAATCTTGCGTATCTGGGCTTTTCTTTTCAGATGCTTTGGTTTAGTTTCTGTTTTCCAGATTTTCTTGCATAGCCTTCAGCCAAGAGTTAATTAAGGTGGTGTTCACCTAATTCACTGGAGTTATTTTGTGATCAAGTCGCGAATCTTGGCACTCACAGTCTGAAATCAGAATTTAAAAATGGAACACTTGATTTCCTACTTGCAATATCAGGACAGCACAGGGAGATGATAGGATTTACTGTTTCGGAGAACAGTTCACTGGAAGAGGGAAGATAAGGTTAGCAAATCAGATTTCATGTTTCACTTTGATCTGATACACATGTAAAAGTTTAATAGAAATGTGGATAACTATGTCCGTAATAGAGGTATGAACAGAATTAGTATTCTAGGTTTTCTGTAATCAGTTTATTAAATTACTGTTACACAAGTTCTTTTCTTACATCCCACCTTTTATTTTGTAATGATCCCAATTGATAAGCAGATGAGAATCGCCATCGTAGTCACAGCAAGGTAAGAAAAGCAGAGAGATAGAAATTTGAGAGAAAAGCTTAAGTATTTCATTCCTTGGATGTCCTTGCAATTATAATGCTCAGCTTATAAGCTCACTCATTTCCTTCCCAGTATCTCTCACTTGAGATTAAACACGAAAATATAAATTGCACAAAAAGTGATCATATGCCTTTGCTTGCATTTTAACTAATAACATTTTCGTAATGCAAAGAGAAGTATATTTCAAGTCTCTCAGTGGACAATGATTGAATGGAATATGAATTATGTAGTTCTTAGTTTTACTTAAAATAAAATAAGATAGAATTCCTGCTTCTTAGAAATATCATCCGCATTGAACAATGATGGTATTCTTTTTTGGTAACTTGTTGAGTCTTGCAACTCCAATAACATACATCTCAATTGTGGAATTGGGCTTTATCAAGTTTCGCCATTCTCCTCCCGGCTAGAATTATTCTGAAACTTGACTAATGTCATATTTCAATTTAAGCATACTCAATACATCTACATGGGGTTATTTTGAACTTATCAACATTCCATTTCTTTGTTTTGATTAGTCGGCATAGACCAGAGAGAGATTGTTAACTAAATTTGTTTGGGTTAGCGTATGATTAAACTACCAATCTTGGAGTCTCTACACACGAACTGCCTAATTATTTCATTGACCGTCATCATAAAAAGAGAGAGGAAAATGTGAGAAAACCATGACATGTTTCTTGGGGTGGTGCAAGAAAGCCAAACTGCAGAGAACTAGGGTTAGGGTTTCCTCAAAAAAGCATGTTGTATCACACTTTATAGTATCCTGTGCACTGCTTAAGGTTTCTGGTTTTAGAGACACTAGGCATTGAACTACTTCCTAAACATGGCTAGATTCATCAAGAAATTGTTTAATGTGTTGAAGAGAGTAGGGGACAAAAGATGGAATCCTAGAAAAGCATTGACCAACTACAAGCCACTTGAGCACGGCGAAACTCTTTCTATTAGTTGACAGAAACTATACTCCTGATCAAGCAAATAAAGGTATGTGGAGAACCAATACAAGCACTAGTTAGCTCTCTTCCCAATAATCCATGGGACATGCCAACCTAGCTACCTAGCTAGGATGCCAAACCATGTAACATTTCTCGAGTTATATGCCAACATAGCTAGCCAATACCAGAGCACCGCATGCATAAATGATTCATCATTGTAAAAAAAAAGAAGTTTGCATAATGTTTTGGGGCCTACACAGAGATTAGACATGTTCATTTTAGGACAAAAAACTGGCAGGAATGGATGGGCAGAGCGATGCATGTTGATGGGATAATTTGTGAATGATAAATCAAGTCAACAAGTTTAGACAATTTGCGTAAAAGCAAGGTAAGACGTGCATTACTATTGATTACCTCGTGGTTATGGTGCATTGGATAATAAATTTAGTTAAAAAAAGTCGTTTCTCTCATTAAGTTGGTCCTGGCTAGACAGTGCTTGAAGTTGTGGGTTAACGAGAACGTAATATACATAATTTTATTACTGGCCCATATGACCGTACATAACTTCAGGCGGGTAAAGTGCCCCCTCCCAACGACCCAAAAAAGAAAAGTTGCCTCCTTCCCCACTCTCCAACGTTAGATTTGTCTTCAACTTCACATTACTTGTGTTTCAACCATTATGCTGATAGATAAATCGTACACAACCTTAAACTAGGATGCTATTTTTTATAGCCGTGCATGTAAGAAAGAGCCGTGACCAAAGTAGTCTATATTGTTCTTGTCCCAACATCTCTAAATATATATATGTAGGTTGAAAAATGATGTAGATGTAACAAAATGACCGTTTTTTCAAATCAACCATTTTGAAAATGGCATTTAGGTTGCATTATAGGGTTAACTCATGTTAAACTAATTCACGCCGTGCATATCATTCAATATCTTGGAATTTATAATAGGGCATTTATGCATGTTTCAATTGAATTATTTACCTTGGCTTAGTCTCATGCATATCATGGTCTTATAATGTGCTCTTCATACATGTTACAGCACCATGCAGAGTCACGGCCTAAGCAGCGTTCTACGGTTTATTTTCATATTAATATATTGATTAAATAAAAAAATCAAAAAGTTTGGATTAAGTTGCATCTACATTAGTTTCGCATCATAGCGATAAATGAATCACAATTAAATAGACGGTGCATCATCATACTAGGGGTAGGCGCTAATGCATGCATAGATAGATTATAATTGCGCATCTTTACCTTTTCGACTTTTATCTCATGGGGTCCATGTCCCGAATTGTCACAACAAAGCCAAGTTTAATTTTGCCCAATGCGCCTTGGAATCTTTAAATATCCTTGTATTTTTATATATTTGTCTATGATAATTTCATCATCTTTATTATTTCTTGGTCGTTTACCTTAATTGTTTGCGCACCATGCATGATTACTTTTTTACATGTTAGAGGATTTAGGGCAACAAAATCAACAAAGATTGTTGGCAAATGTTTTTACGTAGACGAGAAAAGGTACCAAAATGACATTAAATTATTTAGCGTAACCAAGTTTCCTAACTCATGAATTTCTATTTTATAGGAGTAAAATGCATCCCCACATCTTATTCAGGTTTCTAATTAGCCCAAAATAAGTTAGTGGTAATTCCTTAGTCTAATTCTTGATATATATATATATATTATTGATTAAAAAAACAAAGTTGTAATTAGTTAGATTTAAGAAGGCCTGTTTTAGGTGGGGAGTCCGTCTCGTAAGACCACTTAGGAAGTTTCCGTAAGGAATCTTGCCTCTTTCTCAGGATGGTGCAGGCTATTGGTCAGTCCATTTTATATTTCAGTACAAATTCCATAAAAAGTCTCTTAATTTATTCTTCGTTTTTGGTTTTCGCCTTGACTTTGCAAGGGTTTGGAGCTAAGCGGTGCAGTTAATCATTTCTCGTCGTTCGCCGTGTCGCTTGCCACCCACCAACCCGTTTGGGAAAACCCCAATTCGATGCAACATACTTAAAAAAAGACAACAATCCCTGTGCTTTAACTGACATGGACCTAGTTGCCTAAAAAAAAGGGACATTGGCCTTAAAGCATACTTTTATCATATATATTTTCTATTTACTAAATAAATTGTTCAATTTAACCTCATCACTAGATGACCCATTATCAACCACTAAATTCATAGTTCAGATTTATCAAAATTACCTTAGATGACTGGAATTGCTCAGTCTTCCTCTAACCATCCTCTCTCTTGATCTCTCTCTGACCTCTCCCTCTCTCTTCCCTCCATCTGGGGCCATCGGGGTCGATGCCTCATGTCAAGATCATGCACTCTTTGACTACACATAGGAGTAATTAATGGGGGCCAAATTTGTCAAAATTGATAATTTACCTGTCGTTTGTACAGTTTTATGATTTATTTTATATTCTATCGTCCGATTAGATGAGAATATGGATATAAAATTTCCTATTGTATTGTTTTTTTCATTTCCTGACGAGAGAATTTATCTTTTCGAACCTGAGATATAAGATTGAGAGCTTATCTTGATTATAGCCCCGTAAATTACGCGTGCATTACTTGTGTGTTTTGGAACTGTGATATTCGCGCATATCATTTTCACCATATCAAGCTATGTTAACGTCATTTTTCCTTATATTGAAAGAAAGGGAAATAAGGAATTGAAAGTGAGATAATTTAAAATTGCAAGGCGCCGGACGCGTCAAGCCATCGATTTATTAAAATTGAGAGATTGTCTTATTTGTTTTCTATTCTTATTAAAAAAATCTAGACTACTGTGGTAGTTGACGTGATAGCGTGAGGCATACTCCCAAATAGTTTGGGACCCTCTGGTCATATATTCGAACTCCCTAGTCACTCTTCAGT
Source organism: Corymbia maculata (assembly GCA_014182735.1). Classification (NCBI taxonomy): domain Eukaryota; kingdom Viridiplantae; phylum Streptophyta; class Magnoliopsida; order Myrtales; family Myrtaceae; genus Corymbia; species Corymbia maculata. Next base: position 13,069,932 of record CM024683.1, on the reverse strand, counting down.
ATCATGAAACCTTGGTTCATCTACAATGTAGATTTGATTGTGCCATGGCATATGAGAACCCATGCTTTACTCTCACTACAACAATAGGGGAAAATTGTCCAAAAAATCATAAACCTATTACATTTTTGCCAATTAAGTTTCAAACCCTTCAATTTTCCTAATTGAGTCTATTCGATCAATTTTAATTGGAAATCACTAATGTGAATGCCGATAGTACCATGTGAGATAATCAATGCTAGTATAAAAAATGTTATATATTTTTTAAAAATTATTTTTTTAGTTTTCTTTCTTTTCTTTTCTTTTCTTTTCTTTTCTTTTTTCTATCAAGTCCACAAGGGCTGGTGACCCTTGTTGGTCACAGTCAGTGAGGAGTTCATGGCCGGCGAGGGTCAGGGCGAGGGTTGACCAGCCCTTGTTGGCCTTGGAAGAATAAAAGAGAAAAGAGAGAAAGACAAAAAGAAGAAAATAATAATAAAGAATTTAGAAAATTTTAAAAAATTATAATAATTGTCTTCATCAGTGTTAGTGTTGGTTGTATTAAATAGGACGTCGGTGTCTATGTCAGTGATTTCTGACTAAAATTAGCCAAATGAACTTAAATAGCAAAATGTAAAAAGATTTAAGGTTCAATTGGTAAATTGAAAGGTTTTTGATTGAATTAGTAAAAGTACAATTTGATAATTTTTCATCACAATGGTGTGTTGGAGGTGAGGAGTTCACCAAAATAAGCATTATATATTATTCAAATTGAACATTCTTTTGCAGGTATGAAACTCTTATACCTCATGGCGTTGTCAACGTTGTTCATTCATTACAATCTTACTTTTCAAAAACAATCAAGAGGACCCATTGCAATTAGTCAAATGATTCTCTAGGACAAGCAACTTGAAAATTGTAAAGGAAATTGTCCAAATAGTCCTTAACATATTATACGGATTAAAGTCCTAAATTTTTAAATTTTGTCAATTTGGTTATAAAATTTTGTGCAAAATTCCAATATAGTTATTTCGATCAATTTTCAATGCGGTAGTGCCTAGCACGTTACCATGTCAATAATTTCTAGTGAAAATTGGGTAAAAAAAGGATATTGAAATTTTCCATAAAGATTTTGAGTAAATTGATAAAATTGAAAATTTAGAATTGAATCGGTATTGATATAATAAGTTTATGATTGGTTGGACAGTGATATTGTGAATTTGGCCGTAAATGAAAAGCGCTAAATTTCAATTTCTCGTTGCCCTGTGATTCCACCCGATTATGCGGAATCCATGATATCTTCCAAAGTAATTAAACATTATGCTTCTCTCTCATATACGTACTCTATAATGCAATATATGTTGGTGATCACAAATTTCTTGGACGTAATATTGACCAAGAGTCAGGGCAACAGCAGTAGCATTACGATTATTACAACAAATTTACCGCTCATGGCCTGGGCATATCATCTGTTTGGCAAAGAACATCGGTTACAATATGTCATTAAATTCATCATAATGTGATATATTGAGTGAAATTAAAAAAAAAAAAAGAAATCTGAATTGGTACACCTATTAAAAACTTAATGGTCTACTTATGATAAATTTACCATATGTTAGTTTTCGTTAAATTTTATCGTCAAATTACTGAATTGACTGACACGTAGTATGACAAGTATACTAATTTGGGATTTTATCCTCCACTTTACATGTGTACCAATATGTGTTTTTTCGTGATATTAATGAAATTAACAGAAGATCAATTTATTATAAATATACCAATTTAGGGTTTTGGGAATACATTTTTCAGAGGTATATCGGTATGAGATTTTTAGTGGTCAAAAACTTGTTTTGAGTAAATTTGTCATTCCTATACCAGTTTAAATATTTTCGTGATATTAACCTTCAAAAGCGACAACTATATAAGGATAAATGTTAGCCCATATGCATGGTACCCAACCATCTCCATTTTAGTGTTAGCTCACAATTAGTTTGGAAGATATTTGTGGTATTAACCCTAAAAATAAATGTTAGCCCGTGTGCATGGTTCACAACCATCTCCACTTTGGTGTTAGCCCGCAATTAATTTGATTAATAAGTATGTTGGTGACGGCGAACCTGAACATTAGTAAATCTACTCTCAACGTTGAGATGGGAAACAACCACAACCTTGTCCATCTAGCACCTCTAGTCCATTGTAGACACCAAGTTATCATATTTTATTAGCAAAATGTACCCGCGTTGTGTATACAAGAAAGTGGTAGAAAATGTCAAAAATACCTTACTCTCTACTAGATTAACCACTTAATAATTATGTTAATATATAATGAATAAATGTAGTCATATAATATGGTTCATATATATTATTTTTATTATGATAATACAATAATTCTGTTATTTTATAATATAGTACCTTATTATATGTGAAATTACTAAATTATATATATGTAATATTAGTAAAGTGTGTACAATTATATGTACTTCATTAAATTATATTACAAGATGTTAAAACTAAATTCAACAAATGTAATTATGATAACTAATTACTGTATATAGGTATTTTTAGTATAATATTTAATCATCATTATTTAATTGAATGATTGTCAATATTATTGTCATAATTATTATTACAAATTATAGTCAATATGGAATAAATATCATCATGCACGTCCCTTTCAAACTTTTAGTAAATAATTTCAATCACTGGCGCACTAGGCGGTTGAAATAGAGGGACAGATTTTGGAGTATGGCTATAATAGCTATTAAAAAAGCTCTTAATTATAAGTAAACCATTTATTATGTGACAATATAGTCATTGATGTAACCAATTATGTTTCTGTTAAATCCATAAAGTAAAAGAGCAAAATAGGTTACTATCTGGAAATTAATGTATACTATATGGAAAGATGGAGACTCGATGGGGCCTTGTCACCACTACATAAAAAGACACTCCATCTCATGTCAACCTATCAATTAAAAAATATTTTCTTGAAATCTTTAGGAATCTTTTTAACTAGAGAAATAAATGCTGATCTCATACGACGAACCTTCTTTACTAGTGAAATAATACAGATAAATAAATTAAAAAATGGATAAAAAAATATTTCACGTAACATCATGCTTAATTTATTATTATTATTTTTTGGTCCTTGCTTTGGCACTCTTTCTATCATACGCAGTAATGTGTCAATATATTATATATGACAGTTATTTTACATTGGTTTTCTTGGCATTCATGAATATGTTCTATGTTTGTACTATTTACCAAGAATGAGAGGCCAATAGAAGCCCTAACTTCCCCGGATAAGAATTAAATAAAATGCAAGGGTTTATTCCCGATGCTAGAAACAAGGGAATCTTGAGGAATCGTTGGTCATGATGTACCCTCCGAGTTTTGCGAGTCAAATGCCTATATGAAACGACAAGAACTAGGAATGCAAATTTGCCTTTTCGATCTGTTGGCAATCTTTGAACGACACCACTATTTTTTTTATGGGTGAGTTGAGCTGTATCTCATCAGCAAGAATGCGGGTTGACCAATACCACTGCAGGCCACGATAACTAGGCAACCACTCCTCAGTCATAGCAAGAGATTGACCAAATAGAACTCAGACAAAATTCAATCATCTAAAGCTGCAAATGCAAGTTAGAACAAAGATCCAACCATCGAGGAGAACTCGCTTTGCGATTCAACTGTCATACAGCCTCCAAAGCTGCATCTAACAGTAAAAGACGTCCATTAAATTGCACGATCTGTGGATGGAATGATCTAATTGTGCAGCAGCTCATTCCTAGCTTTCTAAACATAATAGATCCAACCATTCCAACCAAGTTTGAGAAGAATAAGCCTAACACTAGCACTAAGAGTAGCCTGTTTTAGCCATAAAAGCTTGTTGTCCCAGCTGCAAGGAGATCTGTCATTACCACAAAGGAGCAATAATTTCCTCCAAACAGCAGCAGGGAAAGCAACACTGAAAAAATAGGTGATCTCTAGATTAATTATGCTGCATATATCACAAACATAAAGGAGAACCTGGAGAAGAATACCAATTAATAATCCTTTCGAGAGTTGGCAGCTTATTGAGAATACCATGCATAAAGCTGCTGTCTAGAAATATCAAACCTAGCAGCAGGCTACATCCAAGCATAATTTCAAATAACATGAGTGGAATTTCAATCGGGAGAGGCAGACCAGATACTACCGTTTCCTAGAGGGTAACCCCATGGAGAGCCTTCTTTGAGGTTATTTTCTACACGTATTTGATGATGCCAGCGATGTTCCAAAGATCCATATTCCTAAGTGCAATTCCTCCTCAATGTTTAGGAAGACAAACTTGCTCTCATTTCACTCTGGCACCTTGAGCACCACCCAGTTGCACTTTCCAAAGAAAGGACATACATTTCCAATCAACTGCTTCAATAACCTTCTTTGGAAGAAAAAAATCTGGCACCAAGAAGTCAACGAAACTATAAACAACAGCTCTAATGAGTTGGAGCCTGCCAGCATATATCAACTTTTTCACTGTTCAACATGTGAATCTAGCCGTAGTTTAACTACCGAAGGTTTAATCATGCTTTTCTCAAATTAGCAGAATCTTTAGGAGAAAATCCTAGTTCGATAAGTCATGCTTTTCTCAAATTAGCCTTAATCAAGCACCTTCAAGATGTACGAGCCCTATAATAATTCTTGACAAGTTCATGGGCCAACAAGATGTATCTCCAATACTCCTTTTAACAATTGCTGATTGATTCATGCCAATAAAATGAGGTAAAACTTATTCAATCTGCAAGCTTGGATCTTAGTACTCCATTTATAAGTAACATCACGGAAAGATATAGGCCTAAAATCAGCAACTGTCGAAGCAGTTTCTGATATAGGAACTAGAGAAATAGCTGATGCATATATTTTCTTTGATAGCTTCAAGGGGGAAAAAATTAGAGATTGCATCACAGAAATCTTTACTAAAAACAGTTCATGTAAAATTTGAAATGAGACAGAGAAGCCACCTGATCCTAGCGCTCTATCCCCATTCATGGACCACGAAACCTCCTTCATCTCCTCATAGATAAGTAACTGGCTGTAAATGAGAAGGCAATGTTACTGTATATTACTATTTAGAACGGATAAACAGGTATCAGAGCATCCTGAATCAGGAGAACCAAGAAGTAACTGATAGTGAGAGACAGCAACAACAAACATTCTTGTGACCTTCAATTTTACACCATAATTTTTTCTAACTCGAAATCAAACGATTTTGACTTAGAAAGGAACACAAACTATCAAGTGGTCACCTAATTAAATTTATACATAACTAGCGAACTTAAGGACTAGCATATAAATTATCACGAAATAAAAGTGCAAAACGCTGGATCAATATGAGTAACAAGCTGGTTAGAGGCTAATCTCATCTTTGGCTTTTTTTTTTTATTAATTAGAATTGCTGGTTTAATAAAATTAATAAACATACAAGTGAAGAATATGCAAAACCCAGGGCAACCTCTGACTTGCCAAATCTTCTCAATACAAAAGAGACGCTTAACTTGCACTTGATGCTGAGGTCATTTTCATTAACTACGCCATCCCAAGTATTCAAACACTAAAACCCTCCGAATTTCGTGCTATCTAAAGTGTTGTTATGCCTTTTGATTTTGTATTCAATGACATAAGGCAGATCATATGCCACTCAATAATTTATTGGTTAATCAGATTCTATAGTAGAGTAGTGGTGGCTGAATACACGCAAAAACTTGGGTGGATTACAATTAATCACCAACTTAAGCTTTAATCACTAATCAAATTACTTACTCGTTGTAAGCTCATTGGTAGGCAAAAAGGACGAAAGGCTGGGGCTACTTGTCTACCTTAAAACTCACCACATCGACAAGCACATTTGAAGCCCAAAGACTTAAGAAATTTACTCCACGTTCTGTCTCATACTCCAATTATAATTTGAGGAATAAGGGTCACTCAATATGCTGTGGAATCACAATCGACAATATCATTAGAATAGTCGTCCTCATAGTGTCTAGCCATGATCATCTGGCCAGTAGATTGAGCTTGTGCCAAAAGACCCACCATTTGGGTCGAGCCGGTCCATCGTCATCACATGCCAAAATGGACAAGACATAAAATCATAAGATAAATGCATATATTAAGTCGGATGCCTAACTTCGCGCATTTGTATACCTTAGAAGGAAGCCCTCTGACATCGGAAGACACGGTTTAAATTCAACGGGGATCCTGTACTTTTGTGAGTGCTCTCTTGAAATGGAAGATAACATCGGTTCTGACGATGGAAGCATCAAGGAGCAAGACAGGTTGCTCCCAATAGCCAACGTGGGGCGGATCATGAAGCAAATCCTTCCTGCCAACGCGAAAATCTCAAAGGAAGCGAAAGAAACAATGCAAGAATGCGTCTCAGAGTTCATCAGCTTTGTGACCAGCGAAGCATCCGAGAAGTGCAGGAAGGAGAGGAGGAAGACCGTGAACGGTGATGATATTTGCTGGGCTATGGAGACTCTGGGTTTCGACAATTATGCCGGTCCGTTGAGAAGGTATCTGCATAGATATAGGGACTTAGAAGGAGATAAAGCTAATCAGGACAGGCGATGAACAACAGTAGCAAATCAAATGGTGTTGAGCAATCTTTGTCATGTAGAAATACTCAACAATTTAGGAACAATCAGGCTTCGACCTTCACCTTGGCAAACTTTTAAACCGATGAAAGGAGTGATAGATCAATCCCAAGGCCATGTCGAGTATACAATTTCTAGCTTTAATCATGATGACATTCATGGAGGTAATTTTACATTTCTGGGCTTTTTATTTTCAGACGCTTTGGTGTAGTATCTGTTTTCCAGATTTGTCTGCATAAGCTTCAGGCAAGAGTTAATAAGGGTGGTGTTCACCTAATTCTCTGGAATATTTGGAAAGCAACTCACGAGCCTCAGAGCTCGTGGTCTGAAATCAAAATTCTTAGTGGGACTCTTGATTTCCTTATTTCAGTTTGAGGAAAGCACAGGGAGATGAGAGGATTTACTGTTCGAATTTCATGTTTCACTTTGATTTCATAAACATATAAAGTATCTTAGACATTTGGAAAAGTTTGTCCTTCATTTTCTGTATTCAAGTATCTTAAACAACCGTTACATAAATTCCCCTTTTCTTACTTTCCACCTGGTATTTTGTAATTATCCCAATTGATTATCAGATGAGAATAGAGATGATAATCAGAATAAGGTGAGAAGAGAAGGGAAGTGTAGAGAGGAAAGATGGAAAGTTGAGAGAGAGATCTGTATTAAATTTATCAATTCTTTTTCAGCCCAGTCTTGGTTCTGACACTTGGGTCTTTAATACTAAATTTAAGTATACTCAATACATCTAGAGGGGGTTATTTTGAGTTTATCAACATGCTATTTCTTTGTTAATTGATAGGTATTGACTAGAGAGAAACTTTTAACCGTATCTGTTTGAGTTGGGGTCCTAAACCAACAACTATGGAGTAATCAATCACCATAACTGACTGCCTAGTTAGTTTACAAATTGCCTTTATAATAAAAGAGGAATTTCTTGCCTGATAAAACTAAGACATGTTTCTTTGGGGGTGGTGAGAGAAAGCCCAACTACAGAAGATTAGGGTTAGGGTTAGGCTTCCCTCGAAAGAGCATGGTATATCACACTTTTTAGTATCATCTACACTATTCAACTTTCTGGTTTTAGAAACACTAGGCATTGAACTGCTTCCTCTACATGGGAAGATGCATCGAGAAACTGTTTATCATGTGTGTGGGGTGGGGTGGGGTGTGGGGGGAGGCGGAATCCCAGAAAAGCATTGACCAACCACAAGTCACTTGAGTACTATGAAACGCTTTCAGTTAGTTGGAAGAAACAGCTGTCCTGATCAAGCAAGAAAGATATAGGGACAACCAACTCAAATACTAG